>CM034237.1:8828124-9428124 GCA_019916065.1 Vitellaria paradoxa | reverse complement strand
AGTCTTTAAAGTGAATCCAAATCTTATCGTGGCTATGGACACAAGTAGATTGTCAAATTATATAAATCTTATGTTTAAATTAAAAACTTAGATTAAGTTCATATTAATTGAACGATTAAAGTTACGCTTAATTTACTAAAAATTTTTGAAAATTTGTAAATACGTTTACAAATTTTTTAAATCATTTACTTTTTATTTTATTATATAAATTACGAACTCACGATTTATCTTATTTTATTTTATTTATTTTTTATTGTTCTAAACACACCTTACAATTTAGCTTGAGATCCCAAAAATTTATAAGTATCTTCAGCACTCTCAGGGCCTGTTTGGTAAATCAAAAAAATGACAAAAAGTATAATAAAAGTAGAAAGATACGACATAACAATGATATATAAAAAAATTTAATTGAAAAAAAATATAAAAATTAATTAAAATTAATAATTTTTAATAAATTTTAGTGTGACCAAACAACCCTCAATCCTGTAATTGGTTATCCATTTTCCACGACATTTCATCGTCAACTCAGTGAACTCAATTATCTTCCACGCCTCCCGGCCTATTTTTTATTCTTACGTAAATGTATCTCTCTATCTCAATTATTGCAGACGTACTACCCGTAGCCATCGTGCCATGTCACAACACTGACGTATTGACAGCCCAATGTCCCCTCCTTTGCAGAGCACAGGGTTCACGGTTGGAATTGAAACGCATAAGTCTATACAAATTTGATATTAGAATATTTTTAATCATTAAATTTATTTAGAGTGAATTTAGAGTGATAAAAAATAAGATAAAATATAATTTAAAGAATTTTTTTATGTTTGGTGCACACATATCAAGCTTAAATCGTATTTTTTGGAGATGAGTAGTAAAATTCTCGTTCTGATAGATTAGATTTCTGTTTATATAGATTCAAAATTTTGGACAGTTATAACTTATTTGCACTACAATCCGTCTAAACGTATTGTAGAAACCATTTGAACAGAAGTTGGTTGCGCGAATCTGTCGGAACGGTTTCTACAATCCCTTAAAACGATTTCTACGACTCTACAAAAAATAATCAAAGTGAGTATCATTCGGTAGCTTGAGAGCTCATGGTGAGAATAGTGAAAAAATTTTTACTATTTAATTAACCGAATTCTAACTATCGACTTTTTTTTTAAAAGTATTGAACTTTTTTTGAATTTTGAGAAGGCGAAAATGTGAAAAAATGGATAGAGATTTTTAGAGATTTTGACCAAAATTTGGTGTGCCAAACGCACCTTTAATAGCCAAAATTATTTATTCTTCTTTTCATTCTAACTATTTTTTACCAATTCACACAAAAATATAATTTTTTATTCTTCTCATATATTTTTTTAAATACTTTTTATATATAAAATTTTTAAATTAGTATTTTAAAAAATGGGATAATATTTGTAATTAAATACTGTATGAATATCATAATTTCTTTCTATTAGTAATTTTTATTTTTATAAATTATTTTATAATTTTTTATATAAATTTGTTTTATAAATTTAAATTTAAATTATCCACGTATCAAATTATAGCTCTACCCCTTTGAACAAAGGCAATTATAATTGGTGAACGAGAAGTGGGCTGGAAGACGAGGCAGGTCAGGCTAGAATAATATTACTTTGGAAAAAGATGACAATCCACTATTATTTTGCCCAGATTATATATATATATATAAAGATGAGTGTGACGAATCAATGAAGTAGGGTATAGTGAAATTGTTATAACATGTTATCACTAAATCTTTTTTAAGAAAATAATTTCTTATTAAAAATAAAAAGTTCATTCAATGCGGTGAAAAATAACTAAAAATAAAAAAAATGTAATTTAAAAATTTTTTTTATCATTTAGCACGCATCACTAAATTACGTTTTTCAAATATGAATAAAGAAATTTTTTAACTTTTGCGTTAGTTTTTTAAAGAGAGAAATCGTCCAAATAGTTTTTGGGTTGCATTGAAATAGTTTTACGTTAGAATTTATTGAAAATAATTAAAAAATTTTCATGTTTATAAAAAAAAAATTATTAAAGTTTCTGGAATGTTATTAGAGTTTGTAAAAAATTTATTAAATTTATAAAAATTTATTAGGAAATTTATAGAAATTTTATAAAGTACGAAAAGTATAAAACATACTAGAGAATGTTAAAAATTTTTAGTATTTTTTACTATTTTTAAAGCACCAAACAAATCCACAATAACAATATATGCGATGACAAATATTTGAATGGTAGAAAGAGAATATTGTCTTTTAATTTTTTGTATTATTTTTTTTCCCAAATTTATAGTATTCATATCAACTTAAACGCTAATTCCTATGGACTGGATAAACTTTCGATGAAATAAAAAAAATTCAAACTAATAACTACTAAGAAAAAACTAAAAATTTTACCAGCTAAAAGCAATCCTTTGCTTTTCATTTTTGTGTTAGTTTTCACACTTTTTTACCTCAGGTGGTTTGGCTAGTAGTATGACGTCAAGATGATGAGTCGCCATTGATGACGCAACGTGGTAGTAGTTTTCCGGAGCGGGCCCCCTTGCAATTTAATTGTCTGCCATTTTTCTTTAATTATCAGTTCTCAGCTATTCGTTTCATCCAACAGCCAAAAATTTAACTTTGTTGGCCCCACTTTCAAAACAAGCAATTTTCTTTTCTTACCTTAATTTTTTCAATCAGTCTCTCTTTTTTTTTTTTTCTCAAATGAAACCCAATTTTTCTATCAATTTTTTTCTTTGTTTTTTTTTTTTTTTTTGGTTCTTAAAGAAACCTAACTTTTGTAACGAATGAATTAAAATTTTTCACAGGGTGCAAAACTCGTCGATTAAGTCTTTGACCGAAAAAAATAGGCTTCACTATAATATTAAGAATATGCCAAGTTTTTGATATAAACTTTTTGTTTGAAATAGTGAATTTGGTGGTATTTAATTTCATTTAGTAAAAAATTTTATTAATTTTTATAATTAAAATTAAAATAAAAAATATAAGTTTGATTTGATTTCTTTTTATCATTTAACTTTTTTTTTATTTATATACCATTTAAAATCTAATAAAAAAAAATAGAACTTGATGTGGATTTATTTTCTTTTTAAACAATCTAGACAAAAATACTCTCAAATCAAATTAATTCTCCATTTTAAATCAAACTCTTGCTTTTATACTGTTATTCTATTATTATTAAATCTTAACCTTTCGTTTTATTAAATGGCCAAAACTCAGGTTTTGTGAGTCTCATTTCAAGGATTTTAAATATAATATTTCCTATTTACATATCAACTAATATACTAACCTAAAAAACTTTACAACTTTTTTTTTTCTAAAGCATATAAATAGATTTAAAAAAAATAAAGTATAAATTGAAAAAACAAAGATTATAAAAATATCGTATAAATAAAAAATGAACTAGTAAATAGATTAAAAAAAAAAACAAACAAACTTAAGAAAAAAAATAATTCAACACGCTTTACAATCTTGGTTTAAACAAGTTCAAAAATAAGCTTTGCTTTCTAAAATGAAATCAAATCCAACTTATATTTTTTATTTTAATTTTAATTATAAAAATTAATAAAAATTTATACTAAATGAAATTAAATACCACTAAATTCACTATCTCAAACAAAAAGTTTATATCAAAAATTTGGCATATTCTTAATATTATAGTTGAGCCTATTTTTTTCGGTCAAAGGTTTAATCAACGAGTTTTACACCCCGTGAAAAATTTTAATTCTTTCGTTACAGAAGTTGGGTTTCATTTCAGATAAGGGTTTCGTTTGAGACCAAAAAAAAAAAAAAAGAAAGAGATACTAATTGAAAAAATTAGGGCAGGTAAAGGAAAAGGTTTGCTTTGAAAGTGGGGCCCACAAAGCTCAATTTTTGGCCATTGGATGAAACAAAGGGCTGAGATCTGATAATTGCAGAAAAATGACAGACAATTAAATTGCAGGCGAGCCCGCTCCTAGTTTTCCTACCTGCACGATGATAAAAGTCTGAGGGAAAAAAGAAAATACATGGGTTGTTTTACCGGGGTGTTTAGATCCCAACAAAAATTAAAAGTTTTTAAAAGAAAATTTTGAAATTATTATATAATGATTGTTACATGTTTATATTTAATTTGATATAAAATTGTTAAAAATTATATAAAGTGATACGTGTCAAAATTCTAGTGGAGGATTTTAAAAATTTTTAGAATTTTATGTAATTTTTTGTACAAATGTCAGATCACTTTTTTTTTTAAATTCTAGCAAAATCCATTGAAACACACCATTTTAGTTCGTTACAATGGTTTTTGAAATTTTTGGAGTTTGAGATTGTGGCAACTTTTGAAGTTTTTTGGGATTTTTTGAGTTTTTTGGGGTTCCAAATGCCCCCCATATATCTTTGTTTGGGGACGAAAACAGTAGGTTTTTTTTTAATAAAAATTTATTTTTTATTTAATAAAATTTAGGCATGTATTCACAGCCATCAACCAAAAATACAAAACAAAATGCTCCTAAATATAAAAAATTCATGTATATATATAAAAATTTGATTTTTCTTATAATATTATTTTTATGACGCATGTGACTTTTTAAATTTTTTATGAATATTAATAACCTGCCTAAAAGTTATTAAACAAAAAATAAATAAATTTTGATTAAAAAAATTATATAATAAGAAAATAAACTAGAAAGAAAAAAAATTAATTTTTTATTTTTGAACAAAATGAAGGAGAAAATATGAAATGACAAGCTAAAGACTATTGTTTAAAACTGTCAAAGTTATTCTTAATCCTTAATGTGTATTGTTAGTATCTTTGTGTTGACAATTCCTTTATTTGTAATTTGTAGTAAATTAGTTTTTAGAAAATATCACAAGTTAGTGTAAATGGTCCACTGATACAAGTCAAAATGTGTTAGTGTATCATAAGAAAAATTGGGAGAAGAACAGCTGAAGACAAAAATGTGTTTGTGCCCAGATTAAAGCTTTTGTCCAATGGCATCCTCTCTGTTTTGGTTGAAAAAAAGCCTTTTATTTGACAGTATATGTGCAATGGGATTCGCGAGAACAAGAAGGGCAGCTCACGCTCGCTAATATCCATTGTCAGTTAGGAATACATTAGATTTTTGTCTAGCATATGTCCAGTGTGCCTTGCGTGTATGAGGAGGAAAGCTTTTACCCAAATAAATAGTTGCTTTTGTTATTGCACGGATTTTTTTTAAATAAGCCTAAATGACTGTTTTACCCATCTTCTTTGATGTAAAAATAAAAATATATATATATTTTCCCAACCATAAGCTTTTAAACCCATATAACTTTTACCTACTATGTTTGAGCAAAAATCTGAATGGACGACGATAGGCAAAGGCGGTTGTCAGCTTTGACATCATTTTGGAGCTTTGGCAAAGATCTACCTACTTCCAGCTCAGATATGTGGTGTGATATTAAATTGGGGAGCTCTATCTTCAAGGGTTGAAAACTAATTTCTTTACGGGTGAAGGTGAGTTGCAGTTTGTCTAGCAAGCAAAGTTGGGGAATATAGATTACAAGTAGATCAATGAGTTTTGGTTAGGAAACTTGTAATACTTCTCTTTTGGAACAACTTGTAACCTTTTTTATTTCGACTGAAAATTTATAGTCTGATCCACTTAAGCATTTGGGATTACTTCTCCTTTAATTTGAAAGGAATTTTTATCCTTATCAATAAATCTTTGTGTATTTGTGGTTGTTATTTGAGTTGAGCTGATTTTGAAATATGGATGGTGACTTTAAGTATGTAAGAGTGTATGACCTGAATTCAATTTTTGTCCAACCCGAAGAGCTTGCGGTGCGACTTTAAAATGAGAATTTTTTGGGGCTTAGTAGTGGTGGTATGGACCGGTTGACTTGATTATGACCCGCATCCGACCTGTTTATGATCTTGTATGTAGAATTAGGGTTTTTTTTATATATTTCTATCTTCTCTGTCGTAAAGTCTTGTAATCATTACTTTCTGTACCAATCTTTTGATATAGTGGATTTCTTCTCCTCTGCCTGTGATTTTTCCTGTTTTGAGTTTTCCACGTAAAATTTTGTGTGCAATATTTCTTTTTTCTTCTCTTTCATTGTTGCTTAATTACGTGAATTTATAACAAAGTATCTTAAACTTGTTTGGGACTTTCATGTATGAATATATTATGTACCTCAATTGAGATGCGCTACTATGATTTTGAGCTCGAGATTACATGATGTTGAGTATGAATGGGTGGTTAAGGTGGGAAAAAAAGCAATTTTCTTTTTATTTCTGCCGTCGAGTTGAAAATCATTTATAATTTTGAAAATTTATTTTTTATCTCTTAAAAAACAAAAAAAATAAAAATATTAATTTTTAGTCAAATATAATCAGAGATGTAAGTATAAAAATTATGAATTACAGGGGATGTGAATGTAATTTTTGAAGTTACTAAAATTTAAAATAGTTATATTTAGTGATTTTTTAACCTTTTTTACCTTAATAAAAAAATATAAGGGGTAAAAAACAAATTTATAAATTTCAAAGGATAAAAGTTATTTTTACATTAAAAACAAAAGAAAAAATATAACTATATATATCTAAAAAAGAAATTATGGCTTAGTTTGACAATAATACCTGGTAACTTTAATTATTGGTTATTAATTTTTTATCTTTTTTTAAAATGATCAAAATTATTCTCTTGCATTTTATATTTTTTTTAAATATTAAAAGAATAAAATGTCAAATTAACAAAAATTTTAAAGTTAACGTCTTAGATTTTTTTTTTCTAAGTATAAAATTAATTAATTTTTTAGAAAGTAGCTAGTAAGCAGTAACTGTTAGTTAAAAAAAATTAATTTTTTTACTAATCAAATCAAACCGATGTTGACGATGAAAGCATGCATAAAACAAAGAATCAACGTTCAAAACTTGACAATAATTGTGGTGGTAATAATTGTAGTGCTTGACAGCAAAGAGTGAGAAAAGAAATTCGTTTGATTGGTGAATGAAAAGGCAACTCATTGTCGGATTCTTTCACGTGAAGTGGGCAGGGCCGGTTTAACGTGCTGCGAGGCGAGAAGCGATAATCACAAATTAAGTATTTACATTTAAAAAAATTATAATTTTTTATATTTTTAGTTATGATAAAGATATTATTTAAAATTTATTTTTCTTATTTTTTGAGATGTAAAATTATTAATTAAATCTTTATATTCAAATTTATCTAGTACAGGATCTACGATATGAATAAAAAAATAATTGAATTAGTTACTATCGAATAATACATTGAAATAAAAATAAAGAAATAAAAAATATTTTCTTCACAATATTCTCCAAATTAGATTTCCAACAAAGAAAGTCACACTAAAATTAATTGTCCAATATCTCTTAAATAGAGTTATAGAAACGAAACTAAACAAACAAGTCTTAAAAGAAAAAAAAAAAGAAAAAAAAAAAAAGAAGAAAGAAAAAAAAAGAGGGGCTATACCTTCTTAGAGTAAATCTGAGCTTTGGCAAAACTAATGATTTATTATCGATAACGAGTTTTCGTTGGTTGATAAAAAGTCGTCTGAAAATCGTATGTTAAAAAAGAAAAAAAAAATCAAACTACTACTCAATATTAAAAAAAATAAAACAAAATTAATCTATAAATTTTTTTAAAACATTACCTCAAAAATCTCTTTGATTGATATTACAATTAAAAACTTTACTAATGTATTTTTTAGTTTCAAAGTTTAAAGTTTGAGAGAGATTGAGAGAGAGAGGCTGAGAGGTAGAGAGGGAGAGAGAGTGTATTAGGGTTAGATTTCTACACGTTAGAGATGTTTTATAAAATTTTTTATCTATAAAACTTTTGATTTTCCTTCTTTGAATATATGATTCTTTTCATTTATGTAGACGCTTTTTTTTTTCTTTTCCTTTTCTTACGAGTCATTTCCTCATTTAGATTGAGGCATTCCTCTTTTTTTCTTGTGATTTTCTTTTCATTTATATTGGGACTTCTTGTGATCATTTTTTTCATTTAGTTTGAAACTTTTTACATTTTTTCTTGTAAACTTTTTTTTTTAATTCAGATTAGGCTTTTATTATACAAACGTATGTTAAAAAATATATTCAAAATATGTTAAAATTTAACTATAGTATAAAAGATTTTTAAAAGTTGTGAGCCCTCAAAATTTGGGGGTCTAAAGCGGTGGCTTTGATTGCTTTACGCTTGAGCCACTCTTAGAAGAGGGGCTACAGTAGGGTTACTGCTGCAGTAATCCCAAAACGGGCGTCATTTTAGTGTTTTTTTTTCTTAAAACGACAAAGTTTCTCCGCATTTGAATATAAATTAATATATTCGAATATGCATTCGAATGAAAAAAATGTCATAATTAAATATGAACATGTATTCGAATATGGAAATTTAAATAAAATAATGTCGTTTTAAATGAAAAAACGATAAAACAATGTCGTTTTGGGTTTACTGTTGCGGCAGCAGTTAACCCTTAACTACAGCTCCCGAGTCCGATTTTTTCTTTTGGAAAAGGTATCCATCCATTTTTATTTTCCCGAACTATATAGGTAAATGTGATATATCAATAAAATATGGCTCTGTTTGATGTAATTTTTTTAATTTTTACGAATTTTTTTTAAATTAAAATTTTTTACTTATTGTATAAATTAGAAAAATTTTTTTACTCACTTATAAATAATGAGATTACAATTTTTATAAATTTAAATAACTCTAAATACCCCGTGGTATAGTTATTTTTTTAAAAATAATATGCTATGATTGAATTTTTTTTGTTGAGAAAATTTTTTTCCATTAAAATTAAAAGAATGTTTGCTGTGAAAAATATTTAAGCAAGAGACCTACAACACAAGTCCCATTTGATTGCGCCAAAAAGTGTAATTTATAATCATTTTTGCTCAATTACTTATTTGACAACTTTCACAAAAAAAAAATTTGTGTAGATCTCTCAACGTTATACCAAATATTTAAAAGTTATTAAAAATTTTAAATATTTATCAAATATATAAAAAATTGACCCTTTTTTCAACAAAATGCATCTCACAAAATTAAATAAAGTGTTAAAATTAATAAAATATTTGTAACAGAAAAAATAGAGTGAAAATATTTTTTTGTTTAAAATTTTCTATTTAAATTTTTATTTTTTTACAAAAAAATAAGCAAATTTAATAAATATATTTTTATTGCCAGTTTATAAAATTTTGAAAATATAAATAAAAAATAAAAATAAAAAATAAAAACTTTACCAAACGGAGTTAAAATTAGTAACTTTTTTATTTCTTCCACATCCCTAAAGTCTTATTTTGTTATTTTACCTCAAATATTTTATTGCTTGCAATATGACGTCAACTTGATGAGTCATCATTAATGAAGCCCGCGAGATAGTATGATCCTACTTTTGAGTCAAGGACTATAAGGATTGTTTGGTTGAAAAAAAGTATGAAAAAAAATATAGTATAAGTATAAAAATGTGATATAAAAGTGATATGTGTTAAAATTTTATAAAAAATTAAAATTTAGTGACTTTTGATATTTTTTGATCAGCTAAACAAGAAACTTTGGGGACAATTAGTGCAAGTTTTCAAAACTTATTTACTTTTTTGGCGTGGTGAATGGATCAAAACAAATTACAAGATTGATAGATGCGATCGGTTTGCTTGTAAGATGAGCAAACGTGATGAGAAATATATGATTCGATTGAGAACAAGTACTGAGCAAAAGTGATAAAAGAAGTATCTGATTCTCAGTTAAGAACAAGTACTTGCCAATCGGATAGAATTTTAGACAGCGTTTGTTAAAAAAAGCTGGTTTATATATATATATTTTTATAATTTTTAAGCATGTTGTTTATATTTATTAAAAAAATAAAAAAATGTATGTTCAAGTAAAAAAAAAAAAAAAAAAGGATAAATTACATCTACATCTTCTCAATATTTGTGTAATTACACATATCCATTCTCAATATTTCAAAATTATTACACTTATATCTCTTATTTTGAAATAACGTTAACATTGGTCAATTTTCATTAAATCAACTGTTAAAACTTAATAAAAATATCAAACTAATCAAAAATTTAGGTGTTTTTCCTATTTTATCCTTTTCCTCTCACATCTTTATCAGTTTTCTTTACAAAAATTCCTAAAAATAGGTAAAAATAAAAAAATTTGAATTTTTGTAAAAAAACTAAAGAAAATTGAAAAAAGATGGTTAAAATAGAAAAAATCACATAAAATTTTGATTATTTTGACTTGTCTATTAAGATTTAACGGTTAATTTAAGAAAAAAAAAAGATAAATGTTAATAACATTTCAAAATAAAAATTGTAAGTATAATTTTTAAATATTGAGAGATTATAAATGTAAAAATAATTATGTTTCTAAGGAAAAACAAATTGCATGTACATAAATTTTTCTATTTATAAGTGTTTTTTTTTTTTTTGGTAATGTTTTTATTGATATAAATAAGATGGCTAAAAAACTATTGAATGAAAAATAAAATTAAATTAAAATTTGATGAAAAATCATATAAGGTGAAAATAAACTTCCAAATCAACCTTAAGTATGTGTTTCTTAATTCTTTGGAGTTTTTTTGAACTTCTTTGGAATTCTAAACGGTCCCTTGGAGTGAGGATTTGATGAGGGGATAGAAAAAGGAAAAAGAAAGAGAGAAAGAAAAGGAAGGAAATATAAAATCTCAAATATATATATTTTTGTTTGAATAGATTAAAAAATAAAATAAAAGTAAAAGATATTTATCAATATATTAATTTTAATTTTTTTTCTAAATTGCATATCTTTTTTTCTATTTTTTTATCAGAATTCAAAAAAAAAAAAAAAGAAATCCCTTTCCCTTTTTTTATCCAAACCTAGCTAAAGTTTTTTTATTTTTATTTTTTTTTGTTGGGTAATTAACCTAGCTAAAGTTTCTTATATGTTTTCCACTTATGTTTTTGGAGATGAAGGTTGATAAAATTAGAATATGGAACTACTTTTTGAAAATGAGAAAATAAGAAAATAATAAAGTAAGATTCTGCTAGGCCAGGTTTATGTATATTTATATAGATATTTATTTAAAATTAAAAAATTTAAATTAATCAATTAAACGAGTCAAATCTAAGATTAGAGAAATTGATTCAGCTCGTTTGGAAACAGAAAAATTAAAACGGAAAAATAAATTCATTAAAACAGACATTGAGGTAACATTGTTCTTAATTTTTCAGCTTTGGTTTCAACAAAGAAGATGGCGAAGAAGAAGAAGAAAGATGAAGGGGATGACCGGGGGAGGGGAAGTAGGGTGACTGGACAATTTAATCCCCCCATCTGTACTTTAGCTTTATCTGGAGCAAGTGACCTGTGGATATACAAAAACATCTAATATGAATCCGCATTGTACAAGGAACACACCAAACAGAATTACAAGGCTTATTCAAATAATACTATAGCATCTGTAAGTGCTTGGATTCACAAAGACAATTTTCAAATTCACATGTACAAACACAGACACACACACACACAGAGACACACGCACATGACAATTAACAACCATCAAAATACTTACAGCACGTAAGTTTAGCTCATGTCAATACAAACCTTCAATCAAGCACTAACTAGAGAAGTTTTTAGGAGCAAATAACACACAAACCAAACCTCCTATGCTCTGTGTCTATCAACAAAATACTTGGAGTAATGGATAACTATCATTCGCTGCTGTTCCCAAGACGAGAAAAGATTGAGCTTAAGATTCGGGCACAACAGCCGATACTTTGACCACATTGTGCAGATTTAGAGAGACTAGCTATCTTACTCTCTAGAGTTTTCACCACCATAGATGTTGTGGGCCTCGCGTCAGGGGATAGGTTAAGGCAATCAATTGCTAAGCTCAAAATCGTAATTGCTTCTTCCTCCGAGTACTCCTCCAGAGCCGGATCAACTAGACGTAAAAGCTCCCGTCGTTGCTGTGTTTGTTTCTGCTGTGTTCTTCCATGTTTCTGTTGTGTTCTTCCATGTTCCTGCCATATATTAGACTAAACAATGGAGTTAGAAATGCACGAATTGTGCATGGAAATCAAGAGGATGCAACCTACTTTGTTTATTAATTCGTTTCAGAAACAGTTTTGTGAATTTTTTTCCCCTTCTAAAAATGCCTTTCGATATTCTATTTTTGGTCTTATTTTCCTGAAATTAGAACCAAAGTAACCAAAAATCCTGAACATCGAAAGGATGATTTCAAGTGGTTTTAAAACCATTATTAATTTTTTTGACATGTCAATATGACAACATATTTGTACTTAGTGTGGAGACTAGCCAGCAAAATAGTTCAAACAGAATATCACTCACCAAATCTAGAACGTTCTCATCATTAGAAATGCATGAATTGTGCATGGAAATGAAGAGCATGTAGCCCAGTTTGTCTATTAATTCGTTCCAGAAACAGTTTTGTGAATTTTTTTCCCTTTCTAAAAATGCTTTCGATGTTCTGTTTTTGGTTTTATTTTCCTAAAATTAGAACCAAAGAAACCAAAAATTCCGAACATCGAAAGGATGATTTCAATTGTTTTAAAACCATTATTATTTTTTTTTGACATGTCAATATGACAACATATTTATACTTAGTGCGGAGACTAGCCAGCTAGACAGTTCAAACAGAATATCACTCACCAAATCTAGAACATTCTCATCTATTGGCTGATCACTGGCCAAACCTGGAACATTCTTCATCATTTGGTTGATCAGTGGCCAAATTTAGAACATTCTCATCCTTTGGTTGATCACTAACTAAATCTGGAACATCCTCATCCTTTGCTTGATCACTGGCCAAATCTAAAACATTCTCATCCTCATACTTTGGCTGATCAGCGGCCAAATCTGGAACATTCTCATCCTTTGGATCAACTAGACGTAAAAGCTCCCGTTGTTGTTGTGTTTGTTTCTGCTGTGTTCTTCCACGTTCCTGCTGTGTTCTTCCATATTCTTGCCATATATTAGACTAAACAATGGAGTTAGAAATGCATGAATTGTGCAGGGAAATCAAGAGCATGCAGCCCCGTTTGTTTATAAATTCGTTTCAGAAACAGTTTTGTTAATTTTTTACCTTTCTAAAAATGCCTTTGGATGTTCTGTTTTTGATTTTATTTTCCTGAAATTAGAACTAAAGAAACCAAAAATTCCGAACATCGAAAGGTTTATTGCAATGGTTATAAAACCATTATTAATTTTTTTTTGACATGTAAATATGACAACATATTTGTATTTAGTGCGGAGACTAGCCAGGTAGACAGTTTAAACAGAATATCACTCACCAAATCTGGAACATTCTCATCCTTTGGCTGATCACTGGCCAAATCTAAAACATTCTCATCCTTTGGTTGATCACTAACTAAATCTGGAACATTCTCATCCTTTGGCTGATCACTGGCCAAATCCAGAACATTCTCATCCTCATCCTTTGGCTGATCACTGGCCAAATCTTGAACATTATCATCCTTTGGATCAACTAGACGTAAAAGTTCCTGCCGTTGCTGTGTTTGTTTTTGCTGTGTTTGTTTTTGCTGTGTTCTTCCACGTTCTTACTGTGTTCTTCCATGTTTCTGCTGTGTTCTTCCATGTTCCTGCCATATATTAGACTAACCAATGGAGTTAGAAATGCATGAATTGTGCATGGAAATGAAAAGTATGCAGCCTAGTTTGCTTATTAATTTGTTTCAAAAACAGTTTTACGAAATTTTTTTCCCTTCTAAAAATGCCTTTGGATGTTCTGTTTTTGGTCTTATTTTCCTGAAATTAGAACCAAGGAAACCAAAAATCCCAAACATCAAAAGGATGATTTCAATAGTTTTAAAACCATTATTAATTTTTTTTTGATATGTCAATATGATAACATATTTGTACTTAGTGCGGAGACTAGCTAGCTAGACAGTTCAAACAGAATATCACTCACCAAATCTGGAACATTCTCATCCTTTGGTTGATCACTAACTAAATTAGGAACATTCTCATCCTTTGGCTGATCACTGGCCAAATCTGGAACAATATCATCCTTTGGATCAACTAGACGTAAAAGCTCCTGTCGTTGCTGTGTTTGTTTCTGCTGTGTTTTTTCACGTTTCTGCTGCGTTCTTCTATGTTCCTGCCATATATTAGACTAAACAATGGAGTTAGAAATGCATGAATTATGTATGGAAATGAAGAGCATGCAGCCCAGTCTGTCTATTAATTCGTTTCAAAAATAATTTTGTGAATTTTTTCCCCTTCTAAAAATGCCTTTGGATGTTCTGTTTTTCGTCTTATTTTCCTGAAATTAAAGCCAAAGAAACCAAAAATTCCGAACATCGAAAGGATTATTTCAATGGTTTTAAAACCATTATTAATTTTTTTTGACATGTCAATATGACAACAGATTTGTACTTAGTGCGGAGACTAGCCAGCTAGACAGTTCAAATAGAATATCACTCACCAAATCTGGAACATTCTTATCTTTTGGCTGATCACTGGCCAAATCTGGAACATTCTCATCCTTTGTCTGATCACTGGCCAAATCTAAAACATTCTCATCTTTTGGTTGATCACTAACTAAATCTAGAACATTCTCATCCTTTGGTTGATCACTAGCCAAATCTGAAATATTATCATCCTTTGGATCAACTAGACTGTAAAAGCTCATGTCGTTGCTGTGTTTGTTTCTGCTGTGTTCTTTCACGTTCCTGCTGTGTTTTTCCAAGTTCTTGCTGTGTTTTTTCATGTTCCTGCCATATATTAGACTAAACAATGGAGTTAGAAATGCATGAATTGTGTATGGAAATCAAGAGCATGCAGCCCAGTTTGTCTATTAATTCGTTTCAGAAACTAGTTTTGTTAATTTTTTTTCCTCTTCTAAAAATGCCTTTGGATGTTCTGTTTTTGGTCTTATTTTCCTGAAATTAGAACCAAAGAGACAAAAAATCCCGAACATCGAAAGGATGATTTCAATGGTTTTAAAACCATTATTATTTTTTTTAACATGTCAATATGACAACAGATTTGTACTTAGTACAGAGACTATCCAGCTAGACAGTTCAAACAGAATATCACTCACCAAATCTGGAACATTCTCATCCTTTGGCTGATCACTGGCTAAATCTGGAACATTATCATCCTTTGGATCAGCTAGACGTAAAAGCTCATGTCGTTGCTGTGTTCGTTTCTGCTGTGTTCTTCCATGTTCTTGCTGTATTCTTTTATGCTCCTGCCATATATTAAACTAAACAATAGAGTTAGAAATGCATGAATTGTGCATGAAAATGAAGAGCATGCAGCCCAGTTTGTCTATTAATTAGTTTCAGAAACAGTTTTGTGAAATTTTTTCTTCTTTTAAAATGCTTTTGGATGTTCTGGTTTTGGTCTTATTTTCTTGAAATTAGAACCAAAGAAACAAGAAATTTCGAACATCGAAATGATGATTTCAATGGTTTTAAAACCATTATTAATTTTTTTTTGACATGTCAATATGACAACATATTTGTATTTAGTGCGGAGACTAGCCAGCTAGACAGTTCAAACAGAATATCACTCACCAAATCTGAAACATTCTCATCCTTTGGCTGATCACTGGCCAAATCTGGAACATTCTCATCCTTTGGCTGATCACTGGCCAGATCTAGAGCATTCTCATCATTTGGTTGATCAGTAACTAAATCTAGAATATTCTCATCCTTTGACTGATCACTTGCCAAATCTGAAACATTATCATCTTTTGGATCAACTAGACGTAAAAGCTCCTGTCGTTGCTGTGTTTGTTTCTGCTGTGTTCTTTCATGTTCCTGCGATATATTAGACTAAATAATGGAGTTAGAAATGCATGAATTGTGCATGGAAATCAAGAGCATGCAGGCCCAGTTTGTTTATTAATTCGTTTCAAAAGCAGTTTTGTGAATTTTTTTCCCCTTCTAAAAATGCCTTTGGATGTTCTATTTTTGGTTTTATTTTCCCAAAATTAGAACCAAAGAAACCAAAAATCCCGAACATCGAAAGGATGATTTCAATGGTTTTAAAACCATTATTAATTTTTTTAACATGTCAATATGACAACATATTTGTACTTAGTGCAGAGACTAGCCAGCTAGATAGTTCAAACAAAATATCACTCACCAAATCTGGAACATTTTTATCCTTTGGCTGATCACTGGCCAAATCTGGAACATTATCATCCTTTGGCTGATCACTGGCAGCTTTCTTGCTACTGATAGCTTTCTTGCCACTAATAATTTCCAACGTGACAACTCCAAAGCTATATACATCTGCTTTATATGTTATTTCACGTCCCTTGGCACACTCAGGGGCCATATATACACTGTAAAAGGACAGTTCTATGATGAGAATTGCATGCATTCTTCAACAGAAATGTTATCCCAAATTAATAATTGAGTCATTTAACCATTGAGAGCACTAGTATTGGATCTACTGTAAAGAGTGATTTGGGTTATTTCTTACTCGATTTTTTCTTCTATGTTGGTGGCCTCTTGCTCTTGTGACATTTCCCCTTCAAAAAGGGCAAATTCAAAATCATATATCCTTGGGATAAGATTGGCCTTGTCAAAAAGAATGTTTGCTGGCTTCAAATACTTGTGAATAATGTTCAATTTGGAGTTTCCATGGAGAAAAGCCAGGCCTTTGGCTAACCCGTGGCAAATCTTGACCCTGGCAAGCCAATCTAGTCCTTTCCTCAGCTCCTGATTAGCTAGATTATCTGGATACGAAGATGAGAAAATAAGTACAATTGATATAATGGAATTGTAATACCCAAAATAAACAATTTGGTGTAGCTAATATATTGTTTTGAGTGATTTTAGGAGCATGCATGGTATTGGGTTTATTTGATTTTAGAAGGTTTGAACCATTGAAAATATTTTTAAAGATTATTTTGGACTTTTTGAATGAGTGGGGTTTACTAATGTGCTTAGTATTAGGGTTTAAGCCCATTAGGTAAGAGTGTGGGTATGTATATGTATGTATGTATGCATAGATGAATGGGTCTGTATATGTGTATATATATATATATATATATATATATGAATGTATTAGAGGCATCTTGTACAATTTTTTACCCTAAAGCAATATTGAAGATTTGAAGAGGAGGCTAAGGTTAATTTGAGATCCCGGCAAACCCACATATACCAGAGAAGAAGAAGGAATTCAAGGACTAATTCTATTGGGACTTTCACAAATGAGTGTTTGGTGGTCGCAAGTAGTCACTAGGGAGTCGACTTTAGTATTTCAAGAGTTTGCGGTAAGTGACCCTTCTACGATGCCTAGTCACCTTTTGATAAAATGTTTGGTGAAAAAAATATTGTTTGAAAAAACTTTGCTTTCGTATTTTCCACGTCTCTTATCTACTTTGGATCAACTTCGAATATAAGTGTGGTGAAAAAACTTTGCTTTGGATCAACACATCTTTTGAGCTTTGACCATGGAGATAAATGTGGTTTTGGGCCTTGCTGCGGGATAAAGTAGCCATATTCAATGAACACTTAAACTTAGTGTTATTGGGCTATTGAGAAACCAAATGATACATTGTCATGATGTTGAAGACTCCTTGATATTTATACCATCTTATGATATAATGATTTGAAATCCTTTTATATCAAATGAGCGATTGTGCTTTACATGATAGTTGTTGAAAAATATCAACTTTTTTTTTTTTTTTGGCATCAACTCATATTTTTATAGATGTGTTGGAAACAATGAGTTTCTGTTACAATTGATCCACTTGTTATAGTAGATGGTTACTTGCTCAGCTTTATAGCTTACCCCTTTATTATATATTTTTTAGATCCAAAAAGCATGTCATGGAATCATCTAGAGTTGATAAATCTATTTTATTTTGGAATTTTGTTACTAGTTTTGTTTTCCTTTGGCTTAGCACACTTTTAAGAACTATTGAGTATCGACTATTATCACTTTTGGGATATGTACACTCCTAGTTGAGGGATGGTTATTGGAACTTCAGAGTATTTGATGATTCAAGTTGAGGTTTATTAAATTTAATGGTTAAGAAGCTGATTTGGTCTTTTTGATAGTGAGTGTATCATTTTGTTTAGCCTTTGCTTGCTTAAAAGGTTTAATTTTGTGAGCATGCAGCATTATTGAACCTATTTTATTGGTTTGTGGCATGACAGGAATATAATAAAAGCTCGACTTTTTCTATAGGAACCATAGACAATTAAAGGTTTGTTCCTGTTTACCAAAGGAAGCTTCAAGGGAAATATTACCTTCAGAGTACTCAGATACAAGAGTTTGATCTTCGCCATCTTCATCTTCTTTACTGCACCCCAGCATTCGCAAGATTTGGATGTTGTAGCTTACAAAGAGTTTCAAGTACTTTACCACCACCTATTGATTTGCTCACACTTCTAATTGATTTGGCTGACAGTCGTTTAACTGCTCTCTCAGGTCCAAAAACGCCCTGCAGCCATGCATCAATTTATGGATTAAATGCACTGTGGATGCATGCATAAGAATTTATGCTTGACATGGCTTAATTTTGCTAAACTTTCAATCAGAAAAATGTCCAAAGATGAGGAAATTAATTGTTGTATAGCCGCACATGCACACCAATCACTTGTTTTTGGACACTTTTTCCTCCATGCCTTCATCTTTATATCTGATCAATTAATTAATTCCTAGGCAGAATCCAGTACCAGAAAACCAACCTAAATTGATCTAACATGATCCTGAGTAAAGCATAAAGCCTAAAAGATATAGGATGTGGCAAGAAAAAGTTGAGAAAGCTTGAACCTTGTAAACGGATACAGATTTCCCTTCGGCAAGCTTATTTTGAGGGCTGAAATTGCCTGTGGCCTTTTTTATATCTTGAGCTTTGTAATAAGTGATTGATGGTGATCCTATGCCATTGCCCAAAACGAACAAGAAATTTAGCAGAAAGATGGAATTGGTAGGAAAAAAGAGAAACAAAGAACTTCAGAATGCAAATATTTAGGAAAGCAATGGAAATTGAAGTCCATTAAAGACACCATATTCTTACCCATTAAAGATACCATATTCTTACCACTAAACAAGCTCCCTTTCCAAAGATATACTAAAATTGCAGCAGGGACAAGTGATGCGGATGCTACAATTCCAGCAATAGCCCCCGGAGGGAGATGATTTTTCTCTTTTTTAGGAGCTGTTGCATTATCTCACAGATGTCATTCAAGATAAGCCACCAAGAAACATTAGAGACAAAGATTGCTGTCTTGCTGTAGAAATAAAAGGAAAAAGATCTAGAAGCATTACCAACAAAATTGCTACCTGGAAATACTGAAATGGCAGATATTATAGGACCATTGTACAAAAACTGCCTATTCACTGAGCCTTTTCCAGCCCAATATAAGTGAATCTCCAGTTGGTTATTATTTACAGAAGCATTGAACTGTTTAGAAATGTTTCCACGAGCCTCAGGTTCATTTCGTATGTTGAAATTTCTCAGTACATTTTTGCCCTGCAGTGATCCATAGTTTCAATGGATGCAAGTTGTTAAAGATTATCAAAGGTATATGGACAGTTGGGTACCTGAATGTCCACATCAAAAATTCGCATCTGCACGCTAGCAGCTTCTCTCTTTGCTTGGCACAATATTTCAGCAAAGTCAAGTTTGACTGTGTAATCTCCATTTTTCAAACAAAATCCGTAATACTTCAGGGATATAGGGGCAATACGCGCTGTGGAATACAAAGATGATTTGGCTATGTTCTCACTGTCTCTGCACGTCCTAGCGAACACATAACGGTCAGGGTATGGCTTCAATAAACTTATGAATCCACCAGTTCCCACGCCACTGTGACCCCAACTTCCCATACTACTGAAACCCCAACGCTTATCTTGACTCAAAAAGAAAGTTGAATTTCCAGAGGCTTTTGAATCATCTTCATAATCAATTCCATCTATCCTTTGTGAGTTGCCACCGCAATTTATGAACAGACGATCATCTACAATGGATGTTATTGTCATTAACTTCTGTTTCAATGCAATTTTGTTTGTTTGTTTTTTTGTGATCTAAAGCAAAAGAAAAGGATTTACACAAATGTTAAAGAGTTTAACAACGGAATACATGCATGGAGTATATATAAACTAGCTCGTTCTGGATAATCAAATGCATTTTAAAAAATCCTACAGAAAACTGGATTAAACTAGGTCAAATATAATTGTGGTGTATTTTTTATTTTATTCTGCTATTTTCTTTTTATACAACAATAGGATTATTTTAGCATTTATAGCTTTTTGACAGTGAAATTTAACTGCTATATATACAATTAATCCATTGCTTTTCCCAATGTTACGAAGCTAATGAATACTGCTAAGAAAGTGATGAGCTTTAATGTATTGTACATGTTAAATAAAATTTGAAAAATCTCCACTCAGCCATTGAGGTTCAAGGTTTCGATTAGTGGATTTCCTCGTCCTAAAGTACAAGGTTTCTTCATTACAAACCGCTTTCTCCTCTTTCCATTTACGTTCCAATAGATATATTTTGTATAGAGTAAATTATAGAAATTACCTGTGTAGTTTATAGTGAATCTCACTTTAATTCCTACAGTCAACTTCTTATAATTATGGTCAAATTTCATTTCAGTCCTTCTGTTAATAATTATTAAAAAAATTAATGAAAAAATGTTATGTGTCCATCATATATTATCGACACATGCCATTTTTGGTTAATAAATTTAACAGAAAGACAAAATGAAGCTTGACCATAATTACAAGGAATTGATTGCTACAATTGAAACTGCAAGAACTAAAGTGAGATTCACTGTAAACTGTAACGTCAATTTCTGTAATGTACCCTTTTGTATATTAGAACCTTGACTTCTCCTAATAAAGCGTGATTGAAAATTACGACAATCAAGTCATCAACAACATAGGTTTTGAAATCAAAAATCATAATTTGCAGTAGACAATAAATAAAATTTAAATCCCTATTTCGCTATTCAATCATGATAATCCATTATTTTCTTCTATTAGGCTTTGGAGAGAGGTTCTTCGAAGGTTTAATTTGTTTCATCTCATACTTCTTTATTTATTCTTTTCCTGCAATATACTAGAAGCCCCTTAGAACATCATTTAGTTCCCAAAACATTATACTTTTGATCCTAAAACTTCAACTCTAACTTTTCCCATCATTCTAGCCTAAAACCCTTGAATCTCCCCCACGCTCTAGAATTTCTAGAAAACAACATTGTTATTCAATTTAACAGAAAAACTAATTTTAAGACCTAGATTGATAGACCATTTTAACAAGAATCCCATTCTTAATCCTGATTTTACCTTCTCAAGCACCAATCTTAAAAAAGATCAAGTCACGGAAATTCTACCAAACAGTATTATCAGAACCACTAGTTGATTTGTAATTGAACATTTGGAATAATTCATCTCTCACCATAGGAAGAAACCATATGCTCTTTTTTGACCCAAAACCCCCACCCTCTCCCTTCCCACCTTTTTCAAACAGAAAATAAGAAAAAAAAAACAAAAAAATCAAGCACACCACACTATTGCCCTTTGATAAAACTACACTTTGGATATTAGATCAAAATACGTGGAACATTAGTCTGAAACAAACTTCTACAATTGTAAGGTGCAACATGAATTCAGAGAGCTTAATATAACAAGATCAAAAATTTAAGAATGATACAGGAGTTGAATGACAAGCTTATATATCCGACACCTAAGACATCTCTCAAGTTTTATAAATGACTTACTCATTGGAGTATTGTTGCAGCGACTATTTACCTCCTCCCATTCATCCCTACAATGTGAATGTATAAATGAGAAAAATAATAAAACATTGGTAGCCAAAATTTGTCAAGCTTTAGATAACAATATTTAGAATTATAAAAAAAAATCAAACAAACGAAAAAATGCATACCCATTGGTTATATTACAAGAGCGGCACGGAAACAAGTTCCTGGAAAACAAAAAAAATGGATTTGCAAAAGAAAAGATACATGAAGGAATTGAAAATGTGACTTAGGGTTTGCCTTACCAATTTTCGGGTATTTTTTTTGGCAAGTCCAAATTTGTGAAATTATTCTCAGAAACATCCCTGCAAAAATAATATACTGGAACTAAGAAAGAAACACCACAGTGGAACTCATGAGCGGAGCTAGCTAATGCCAAGGGGGGGCACACGCCCTCCCTGAAAAAAAAAATATACAAAAAATATGTATTATATTATCTTTAGTGTCAATTGTGCCTACTGAAGAAAAGAAAAAAAGAAATTAGCCTACTACCAATTGTGTCTGCCCAATGAAAGAAATAAATTTTAGTCCATTACACATCAACGCAATTGTATCCAGCCACCCAATATAACTAAGAATATCTAACTCCAGTTTGACCCTTTTCTTTCTCTCTCTCCTCTCTTTCCAACCACAATTAAGTTCTTTTTTTATTCCTCCCGTGGAACCCCACCAACCATTTGTGTGTCTTATTTAGTGTCCATCAAATATAATTTTCTGGCTCCGCCCCTAGTGAAACTCGGGAAAGCAGTAAACTATAGCATTGGGTCATTCACAGCATCAAAAAGAAAGGGAGAAGAAAAAAAGGAACCTTTTTTCATATTCTACAATTTTATTAATTTAAGATGAAGTTTCTTAAAACCTTCTTTTGGAATTATAGAATTAATTAACAAACTAGTTATGTTTTGTATAAAGTCTGATATGTTCTATTCAGTAGAATCATAAGCATGTGAATTGTGGCAAAACAAGGATTTAAGTTAAGAGGGGGCAAATGAAGTGTTGCAATGAATTTTGCAATAGAAGTATATCATAATTGTTATTTGTTCTTAATATTCACTCAATTAAATTTTTATTTTTTGGTCCAAATTTAAAATTGTGCACGAGTAAAGAAATTGAATAACACAATAGGTGTCATAAACAAAATTATAAAAAATAATTAATTTTATGTAATTATTTTATGACATCATTGATGATGACAGACTCCAATAAACTAATAAAAGTTTAACGTGATTGCTTTGTACTTTAATACTTAGTATTATAACTAAAATTATAGTTATACTTGCACCATAAAAAAGCTATTCACATATATACAAAATGTTATTTAAATTAATCAATAGCTTAAGTTGTGAATAAATTTAATAAGTATTAAATTTCACACCAAAAAAAAAAAAAAAAATGCATGCCCTAAAATTGTTAATGCAATACCATGTTTTTCATCATTACTCAATTACCCTCTAGTTTTCTTTGATCATCATTCTAATATGTTTATTTTTTCTCTATAATCTTGCATAATTTGTTAATCTTGTGTACTTGTATTTTCTCCTAGTTACCCATATTCTATTTGATATGTGCTCTAACAATTCTTAAGCTAAGAGTTCTTAATTTGTAGGATTCTTATCATCAAAATAACCATGCATACTAGATTTGACTTAAGTCAGTCTTATCTAAATGATTTAAAATAACAAAAGAATAACGTACTATATTTACCAAAACAACTTAAAACTTTCATAATAAATAAGAGACCTATCATACATTTACCAAAACACTTACCATTGATGGTTTTTTTTTTTTTTTCAAAACACACAAGAAAACTAAAGATGTCCTAAAATTCCTTTTGAGCAGCATGCATAAACGCATATAGAGAAACAGTCATAATTTTCTTTAGGAAACACGGAAGCAGATCCAGAAAATTTGGCCAGTGTAGACGCAAATTAGGTAGTTCAAGTCAGCATAACTATATTTCCAAGTTCCGACAAGTCGCAATGACGGATGTGAAGGTGGGTAGTGGCGGATCCAGAAAATGAATTCTTCAAGTTATCGCCGACCTTTATCTCTAAGCCACGTCGCATGTCAATACTTCCTCTTCACTCCTCCTCTTCGCATTTTTCTCCAGTACGCATAAAGAGAATGATGGATTTAGGGCTTAAGATTGCAACGATATAGAGAAAAGTGGGTTTAAAACTTTTTATACGTGGGTCAGGTTACTGGGTCGGGTCGGGTCATCGGGTCGGGTCTAAAATTTCAATGTAAGCCTTCGCTTACCCTCGGCCCTTCGTGGGTCCGCCAATGAGGAAACACATCCATAATTTTTTCTAGGAAACTCCAAATGACCCGTTGCAAGTTTTGAAAACAAGAGTATAGACCTTTTCAATCACAGCAAGGTTATGATTAGAGCTTTGTGGAAATATAGATTTCAGTTCAAATTGACCCAACAAAATAGGACTTCAACACAGTTTTGGAAACAGATCATTGATTGCTTGGTCAAATTTCTAGGCAACTATCTTGATGTGTCTTCTGGCATCAATATACTGTTTCTTTTGGAGAACTTTTCCTAATAAATGGATTATCTTGGCGAAAGAGATAGTAACTTCTGTTTTCCCTAATTAAGTGGAGATGAACGCCATATATCATCTTAAGAAATATGGATTAGACAAAATATAAGGACTGACGTGCATATGCATCTAGCATCAAAATCAAAGTCCTTGAATTTAATTTGGGCAACTGGCAGATGCACAAAAAAAATAAAAATAAATAAATAAATAAATAAAATAAAGTTTCATCTCCATGTTAATGTTTAGAAATGAAAATATCAGTAAATTTTGAGAAATTGGCATAAATGTTTATATTTAAACTTACGACTAACGGTAAAAAACTTATTTTAAGATAACCTCAGAACAAATTAATTCACAATACCAATCAGTTAGCAATGCAATGTTATAATACTAATTTACAAAAAAATAAAATAAAATAAAAATAAAAAAGTCCAATTCTCTTGAAACACAGCGAAACTTTAAAATAAGCATTAGCTGTAAAAGTTTGACTATGTTGCAAACACAACTTTCACTAAGAAAAACTTACACAGCTGAATTTATTAATCTGTCGAACCATCCCGGCAATGCACTGTTGAGATTGTTTCCTTTGAGGTATCTGACCAGAAAAATTAAAATATTATCTGACCAGAAAAATTAAAAATATATATATTAATTTGATCTTCAAGACTATACATTTACTAGAAAATAGAACACTAGGAGATCCAATGGAAAATCAAGATATACTTTATTTCTTCACAACATTTGAAAGAAAATGATGGCTACACTATAGTTTGGTACAAAGGATGGTGAGGAGAAGTATATAAATTCTTTGGCGCAAAGAAAGAAAAATAGAAACTAAACCATGGTACAAGACTAGCATTTGAAGGTTTTAGGCAAGACAAAAATAATAAAGAAAACAAAACAACAATGTTTTGCAATGAATACCCAAAGAGCTTCAGGGCCTAGGATTACTAAATAATTCTAACCATAAATATGAGCATAACCAGCACACACATGTTACTTGAACTAGGTTGTAAAACTCTGCCACAATGAAAGTGTGGAAAAGATGTAACTTTAGTGCTTATCAATGAAGTGGTAATAGATATCTAAATAATTTAGGAGCTTTTTTCTCTTACGACTCAAATTTAATGTCAAAAAATATGATTCCATATATAGTGAATATCACATCTTTGTTACAACAATCACAAACCAAGAACAACAAAAGGTCATCTTTCCTCCATGAAACTTATCAAAAAAAAAAAAAACTTTCCTCCATGACAAGTAGACCAACATCATATTTTACTTAAATGACATAAATGTGAAGGCAAGACGGATAATGTATAAGCATTAAGGCAAGCACACAGTGTTCTATTTTTAAACATTTAAATTTGCATGCTTATTCATCAATGTTAGAATTTAAAGTGTATTCAAACTATCTTTATCATCTTTCAACAAGATAAAGATTCACATGTATACCACAAAAGAGAATAAATTAACCTGTATATTAAATATTATAAAACATGGGCCCTTCAGTATATATATATATACACAATGTTGTGAAGTAGGTTGTTTTTTTCTTTTCTTTTTTTTTTTGGACGCACAAAATAAGATATATACACCAACCAAACTAAACAACACAAGAAGGCATAATTTGCATGCAATGCCGAGTAACAACCGCAATATTAGAGAGAGAGAGAGAGAGAGAGAGATGAAAATTTAAAGGCAATAGAATTTGGAAAGTTAGATCCCTCACATATAACGTAGACCACCACTAGCAAATTTTGGAATTTCACCAGTCAAATTGTTGAAACTCAAATCCCTGTAATACAAAATAAGAAGCACGTTTTTAAGTTAACAAATACATAAATATTCGCAGTATTTTACAGTAACATTAACCGCTAGTAGATATTACATAGGAGGACATGCTTTCATCCTTCAAACATGCACATAGATCTCACCAAACAACACTTTTGTTGGTGATGTTACAAGTTGGTTTTAGATAGATTAATGAGTCCCCTTCCTAATGGTATTTTTTTTTTTTTATAACAATAGGTGATGTAACATGGTTTGTTTCAAGAAGCACCTGTAAAGGATAGTCATAATTTCTATCAGTTCCCTTGTAATGTGTATTATTGTGATTACACTCTATAAGTGCAATTTATTACCTATTAATTGATATAATTTAGTATTAATATTAATTAATGTTGCTATTTTATGTTAATGTATCAAAACATATTATTAATACTAACATTTGACAAGAAATAACATTAAATTGGAAGCCGATAGGACGACAAAATAAAGAACCAACTAACCTAGAAGAGCAACTAGGCATCTAGACACCAGCTGTCCAAACAAGAAAGAAGCGTCTAGATGGCCCCGGTCCAGACACCCTTTTGGCATCTAGACGCTCTTCCCCTTACTTGATACATTACAAATGTATATGACTTGCTCGGAACCGACTCCTCCAATTTTGGAAACAAAACGTGTCTGCTGTCAATGGAGAAATCGAAGGAACATAGAAGAAGAAAGAATCATTGATATTAAACAATTCATAATTTTATACTTGTAATTTGCACTATCATAATGGACTCTAGGTAAGGACACTCAAGGGAGCATTGATTCATTTCATGTGGTTAGAGTAATGTTTTGAATTTAATAATGCATTGAAATATCCATTCATAAAATTATGATATTTATTATACTTTAATCCATTCACGTCTTGACTGGGTTCACTGCACAATTTTATCATTGCACCCTTACATGAACCATGAGAAAAACCCTTCTTGATTGAATTCTTTTGTGAGTGGAAACTTGGTGAGTTTGAAATTGGTGCTGCGTCCTCTGATATACTTGGTTACTAAATTAAATGAATGAAAAAAAGTGGGGCACTAGAAATTTAAATGGTTGATAGTAGGTTGCGTTTAACATGCATTGGAATGACATATGCAATCTTTGGATTTTGTAATATTGAGATTTAACCATGAATTACTTGAATAGTTGTACTATACATGAAATTAATATAGAATTTTGTGGGTATATTCACTGCAAACCTTTGCGAGACTTCACTTGTCTATTAGGGATAACCTAGGGGTGTAAAAGACTTATTACACATTGCTAAATGCAGTAGTGTTTCCTATGAAAACAGAATTTTTTTCTTTTCAGTCTAGTTAATTATTTTAATTGCTAAGGACTATAATAAGTAGGTTGCAAGGGGTGATTACACACTATAAGCATAATCTATAGCTTACTAATTGATATAATTAAGTATTACTATTAATTAATATTGCTATTTTATGTTAATGCATCTAAACATATTATTAATACTAACATTTGACAGGAAATGATGTTTAAACCGGAAGCTGACAGCATGACAGAATAAATAATCAACTAAGCCGAAAGATCAACCATGCGTCCAGATGCCAGCTGGCCAAACAGCCAGGAAGCATCCAGACGACCCTAGCTTAATCGCCTTTTTGGCGTCTAGACACTCTTCCCCCTGCCTAATACATTACAGTTGTACACAGTTTGCTCGGAACCTACTTCTCCAATTTTGGAAACAGAGTATATCCACTGTTAATAGGGAAATCAGAGGATCGAATAAACATAGAAGAAGAAAGAATAATTGAGATCACACTATTCATAATTTTATACTTAAAGAGTTTTTAGGAAAGCTGTATATACAGTACAGTTTACATATATATATAATCTCAGACAATAGAGAGGAAGAACTGAATGAGTAGTTTTAGGGTTTAGGTTTTCGTTTCTTTTTAACTTCTGATATATTTGTCCTTTGTAATATTAGGATTTTCGTTGTAGGAGTAGAGATTATTTCCTTTTTCAGAGAGTCCATTTCTTCTTCTTTGCCGGTCTCAAGTTTGGATTTATTTTCCAGTGTTCGGACGTTGCTTTCAATTCTTCAATGGAAGTTATTTTTCTTCCTTTTCTGTCTTTAGTTTATTGACTTAATTTTTTTGTTTTTGTTTATTTGTCTTAATATTATCAGCATGTTAGACTAGGGTATTATCCTTGATTCAAACTAAAGAAGATGGTTAGGTGCTATGTATTTAACAGGTGTGCATGATTCCTTAGTTCTTTATTTTCAGATGCAGATTAATAGTAAACTTGAATTATGATATTATGCTTTTGAAAACCTTTGCAGCCGACCATATTTCAAATTCCCGGCGCTTTCATTGGATTAAATTATCTTAATTAAAAGCAAATTCAGAGATTTACCCAACTGTTCTTGAGTTTGAAATCTTCTAATTTTTTAATCTTCAAAGTGATTTTAAATTGAGAAAATTTTTAGCATCTAATTGAATATATAGAATTTTATTCTAAATTGGAAGTTTGAATCAAGTTCTATAATCTTTAGATTAAAATTTACTTAATATTTAGTTTTAGTTATTTAAATAAATATATGTATACTGATTTATTTTAGAAGATTTTAGAACTTAATTTTATAACTTTAAAATCAAAACGCTTTTTATTCAGCTTTAGTTGTATGACACCTACAAGTTACGAGGAGTGAATTGTGAGCAAATTAACTTAGTCCTTTCCATGTGGATTCGACTCTGGACTTACTAAATTTTATTAATTGATGGCAACTCACGCACTTTTAAAATTAGAGTATGCTTCTGAGTCAATTAATTTGCTTTATGGAATTGTACATTCTATGCTATTCTAGCATGATTGGTTTCAAGAAAGTCCTAGGAAGGATGTTCATAATTTCTATGCATTCACTTGCAACGTGTATTATTATTAAATTAAATTGCATTATGTATAATTGTATATCCTATGCTATTATATATAATTTGTTTATTTTATTTTGCCTCTCACATAAGAGAGAATCTTTAGTTATTTTGTACACAAATGAGGGGCTATTTATAGTTTGATGTACACTATGAGCCCAATTTTCCATGAAGACTCAAATGTGGATGGAGCATGAGGGGCAACCAAAGATGGAAGCCCGTGTAACTCCACAAAATTATTGAAGAGAAGAAAATGATACAACCAGACATTGCATGAAATTGAATAAATTATAGTTTAAAAGTATCTTACAAATATGATAGGACTTTATTCTCCCAAATAAAATCTGGAATTTCGCCAAAAATTGAACAGTTCCGCAGTGTCCTGGAGCACCAAGTATTTTGAGGTTCGTAAGTTCAGATTACAATGAAATCGGCAAGGATTATTTACTTTAATCTTTATATAAACTCATAACAAGAGGCTTACAGGGATTTCAAATTTTTATTAACTTTTGGGAATGGGAGACCTTGTTCTCTTCCATTAACTCCTCTCAAGCCAGAAAGATGCCTGAACAAAGAAATATCATGTAATTTTAAACTGCAAAAGGAAGCCAAATCACTTGCCCTCAGGAAACGAAATGTATGGTTCCGTAAGGTGTCACAAATTACAAGTATTGAAGCTTTTTCAATGATTGGAACACTTCAAAAGAATCAGAAGAAGGCCCTTCAAAATTGTTCCCCAGCAGCCACCTATGAAGATTAAAAGTCAATGTGAAAAATAGCAGTGGAAGGTCCCATGGCAGGGTCTAGGTAACAATAATTTGATACAATTCTTACAGTCCAACAATATTGTCCCAGGAAGAAATGAATTCAGGTATACTTCCATTGAAGTTATTCCCACGGATATCACTGCAAAAGAAAAAATCAACCTACAGAGATGGAGTTCAGTAGCAAAATTGAGAACAAGAAAAGTATTGTGGACATTTACTTACAAATATGACATGTTTCTCAGTTTCTTGAACTCTTGAGGCAATTTTCCACTTAAGTTATTGTTTGCCAGAAACCTGAAATTAAAAAGCCAATAACCAATTGGCACAATATGAATCCACACAAATATACTTCTACCCTTCTTTTTATGATAAGTTACACTTCTATCCTTCTTAATTCTTATTGGTTTTGTTAGTTGTTTTTCATTTTATTTGCTAGTTATTTTTATATAAATAAATAAGATTTATTAGAATGCATCGAGGGGAGATGTCACCAATTACAAAAACAACAATCTCCAAAGAACCAATCATACTGTCATATCCTCATTAAAAAAAAAAAAAGAAAAAGAAAAAGGAAGAAAAGAAAAAAAAAGAAAAAAAAATACAAATTAGATTTGTACTCTGGATAACCAACTATAAAACGTAGATAAAAGAATGCACTATATTAGCAATAGAATAGAAATACTTGTCATAGTACGTAGAGATTTAATATATTAATTCCTTCCTTTTGTATTTTATTCACTTCCTATTTTGTATAAGCGTCCAGTTTTTCCAAATTTTTCTACTTCAACATTATATTGGAATAAAAATCCTAAAATTTTTATTTCTTATCTCTTTTTAGATTTTTGTGTTTGTATCAAGAAACTGAGCCACCTTGGTTTTTGTGTCCCCATCAAAAGCCCTAGCTACAGCAACCCAAATCTAACCTACCTCCACAGCCAATCGAAGAAACCATCCACAGTCGCTAACAAGCCATTCCAACACCTCCACAATCACAGAGTGCTTTTATAGTATCCAACATTGCAAAATCCTCATCACCAACATCAAAAAGCATCCCACAAACATCGCCCAGGACAACCAACCCCACCAAAGGCCCTCTCTATTGCCAATGAGCATCTCCAACTCAACCTCAAAGCAGCCCCAGGCCTCGCGCTCTCACGTGCCACCACAGAAGGTGTGTGTAAGATCTAACCGCAAATACAAAAAAAAAAGGCGTACAATAAGTTTGAAAACCCCTACTCCTTCCAATAATTTTGAAAACCCCTGCCCCTTTCAATAATTTTGATACCACCCACCCCTTTGAGAACTGCATCAGCCGTCATTTGCCCACACTGGAATATTATTCGTTCCGCAGGCACCGGTCTTTAACTTGCTAGCCAACTAAAGACCCAAACAGTGTTGTTTGCTTAACATTGCTCTATATTTTTGTTACATTCAGTTTATGAAAGGCGTAACTTTTCCCATACCTGGCTGAATTTTTCTCATTATTTCGTGAATGTCTAAGAGAAGTTATTTGTTGGGTTATTATTCTACTTGTGTCACAAAAGTAGACAGATTAGGCACAATAACTCTCACATTGTCCTTTCCTATTTCTTATATATATAGCATATACAAGTATATATACATTCAAATAAATAATATAGCGCATTTCTTTGATTATGTGCTTCTGATGATTCTTAATTATTTTTTCCTTTCTTTCAAACCTTAAAATCTCTCACTAGATCTATTTGGCATCGATAAATTTATATAACCGATCCCACTTAGTAAGAAAAGGCTTGGTTTGATTGGTTAGTTTCAAACCTTTAGATGTTGAGACCAAAATAAATTATGCATCGTTGCATTTGAAATCAATTATACAGAGTGAAAATTTAGGTTAACAATCTTAGGCAAAGCTGTACATCAATATGTTTTATGCATGCAGTGTCAGTGTGTTTTGTACGTCGAGAATAGTGTACGTCAACATTTGACACTACATCAATTACAAAATATGTTGTTATTCTTCAAAAGTTGGAGATTGCTCAAGTAAATCTGTCTGTAGCGCCTTGTTAATTTTCTATGAGATAGCCACTACTTTTATTAATTGAATTTAACTATTTTCTTCAGTAACCAAACTGACATCAGGGAGAGACTTACAAATATTGAAGATTACTGAGATTTCCTAGGGCCGAGGGAAGTTCTCCTGAAAGTAGGTTATCAGATAAATCCCTACAACAACAAAAAAAGAAAGAGAACAAATATCAGAATACAATAAAGGGCATCATGTGCAAAATTATACATGTATATATGCGGATTAGGTTTCATCGAACCACATGCTTACATTACAACTAATCAATCTTTGCAACATGTGCTAATTTCAAGAAGCAAATTAATATCCTTTTTTCATCAAATAAAGAGATCAGTGAGAGGCTTACATGACTATAAGATTTTGGAGACCTCCAAACTGAGGAGGAACTTGTCCTGAGAGCTGGTTATCGGCTAAATCCCTGCAGCAAAAATAAAGAATGATGAAATAAATAAATAAAAGCTATCAGAAGAGAGTTTAGATCACTAATAATAATTTGTGTATGGAATAGAATAAACATGGTTGATTGAGGTCTTACAATTTTTCAAGGGTAACGATGTTCCCCAGTTCAGGCGGCATCTTTGACAGTAGGTTATGATCTAAATACCTGGAAAAAAAAAACAAAATAATAAACCACGATGTTATTGTATTAAACCTTTGAAAAAAATACTTGCATCAGTTGTGTATAAACTTGGGATGGGGGGGCGTGGAGGGGGAGGTAATAGTAATTAAACTTACAAGTTTTTCAGAGGAAGATCTCCCAATTCTGAAGGAATTTCACCACTAAAGAAATTGTTTGAGAGACCTCTGCAGAGGAGGGAAAAAGGGCATTCTATTTATGCTTGAAAGGGTGGAATTTTTACAGCACAATTATAAATCTCAAGCTCAATTGTTTGCATGGGGCATCATCACCCAAAAAAAAAAAAAGGAATTAGACCATTTTGTCAAATAACAAGGATGAATCATGTAAAAACTATGAAAAACCTTGCTTCTATTAACAAAATTTCACCAACTTATGGTATTAGGTTTAAATAAATGCCATCAGTACCCAATAAAACCTCCTGATATATAATTTTTATTTCTTGAACTATAGGATTTTTTTTAATAAAATGAAGGCGGTACCTTTCAAATTTTTATTAATTACCCATACATATTATGGCAGAGGAACACAGTTGTTACGTCTATTTGAATGACATAAAAAATAAATGTAACCTTGGTGTTCATTGCCATCCTTTTACAAGAGTTATTTCACAACTTTGAAACTTAGTGGAGTTTCGAGATTAACTATATTTTAAACTTACAACTTTTAATATTAAGTGATGACTCCAAGTTGTAAGTTAGTACCCGAATATATTATTTTCCTTAGATGCTTGAAGAAATATTGATAATGAATAAGAGGGTTGCCATAGCAGATGCCACAATCATACTAGGATTGCTTCAATTAAAAATTTGGTTTTGACATATATATATACCCTATCATGAAAATTTTATTTACAGAAAACTTCCATTATCTGCGGTAATTTTAAAGTTTATTCTTTTTTTAGCTAAACTTGCGCACTGAATTTGGAAAACTTGTAAGAAAATAGGCCATCTCCATTCACCAATTTAATTTGCTAATTCTCAACCAATCCATGATGCAAAATAATCTATCCGGAAAAGAATTAAATAAGGTTCAAAACTTACAGATCTGTCAATGATTTCATTCGACCAAAGACAGGTGGCACAGGTCCTTCCAGCTTGTTATCATCAAGGTAACTGTTCACAATAGATGTCTCACATTAGCATATAAACATTCAATTATCATAAACTTTTCACAGCTGCTTCTTTAATTTTCTCTTACTATATAGGCGTACAGTGATCTTAATCTTCGTGCAGTGTAAATTAGAAGACCGAGTGTAGCGTGGAGATGAAGATGATCTTAGTTGGGTAGGGAAAAGAATGTGACTAAGGTAAATTTAAATCAAATAAGTACTCTTCAACAAGTAATTTCTGGACTGCAAAAAAGGTAAAATTGAAATCAAATAAGTAACTCTTCCACAAGCAATTTATCTGGATTGCTTACATTGCTGAAAGGTCCGACAACTTCTCCAATGAATTTGGAATCTTACCACGAAGTCTATTGTGTCTCAGGTCCCTGTAAACATAATCAAATAAAGAATAAAATTAATGGATGATGATTTCATATGTTTTGTACAAGTGCGAAAAGGAATGAACAAAATAAAAGGAAAAACTAATAGTGAGAAAGCCATAGCTACAAGCAATCAATTAGAACAATTAAAAATTAATATACATATATGAGAGGTGACAGGACCAAGCTAGACAGTTGGGATCCACCCCAAACCCAGGAAAATTAAGGCTGTGTTTAATTTACTAAAAAAGTCTAAAAATCTTTGAAAATGTCTAAAAGTTATTTACTTTTTTATCTCACTGTACGAATTACAAACTTACAACTTATCTCACTTTACCTTCACTTTTTATCACGCCAAAAACACCCTAATTGTGCGTTTTTATCATGTTGCCTACTAATATAATTATGATGTGCAACTTGTGCTTTTACTAGTTCTCATTTTTCAATGACGCAGGTTCCAGACGCAGGTAGTAGCAACCAACCTCACTAGGAGTCTATTAGCAAAGACCTCTGTTAGTGAGGACCTTCCATTTGATCTATTGCCCTCAGACCACAAAGATCAGGTATAGTTAAATGCAGGTATAGTTATGTTCAATTACCAAAAAAAAAAGGGTATAGTTATGTTCATTTATTACTCTAGGTAAATTTAGTTCATAAGATGTACATTAAATTTTAGCAAATGTGCTCAGTTATTTGTGAAACTTGACACACACTATTTCTTAGGCACTAGTGACTAGTGGGAACAAACGGCACGGGAATCCAAGACTCGAGATGTTGTAATCCACAAAAGTAATTTCAGGTTTTAACTTGGAACTTAAAATATTTAAAGTCAATCGCCTAGATAGAACAAACATACTTGGTTGTCCATGAAACTTAACACACACCCTACCCTAGGCACTAGTGGCTTGTAGGAATGAGCAGCGGAATTCAAGACCCAAGGTGCCCGTACTCCACAAAAGTAGTTACAAGTTTAACTTAAAGCTAGAATGTTTCAAGTTTTAGTCAATCGCCCAAACAAAACAAACATTCTTGGTTGCCGCGAAATTTCACATGTACTATCTCATAGGTACCAATGACTTGTAGGAACGAATAATATAGGAATCTGAGAACTAGCGTATCTACAGTCTACAAAAGTAGTTTCAAGTTCTAACTTGAAACTTTGAACATTTCAAGTTTGAATCCATTGCCCAAACGGAGCAAACATACTCGGCTATCCATGAAACTTCACACATACCATCTCCTAAACACTAGTAATTTACAAGAATGAACAGTATGGGTATCCAAGGCTCAGGATGCCCGTAGCCTGCAAAAATAGTTTCAACTTCTAACTTGATGAACTTAAAATGTTTAAAGTTTGAGTCCATCACCCAGCGAAGCAAACGTGCTTAGTTGTCCTCGAAACTTAAGCTCACCATCTCTTGGGAATTAGTGATATGTAGGAACGAATGGTACGAGAATCTGAGACTCGGGGTGCCGTAATTTGCAAAAGTAATTTCAAGTTTTAACTTGAAACCTGGAATGCTTGAAGTTTGAGTTATCACCCTAAAGGAGCAAAATGGCACGAAAATTTGCATCCTGGGGTGCCCATCATCAATAAGTGCACTTTCAAGTTTGAACTTAATACGTTCATATTTCACTTAGGTGGTGTTTGGATGACCAAAAAAAATTCAAAAAGTTGATGTAAAAATGACATGATCAAATTTTATTGAAGAAAATTGAAAAAAGTTTGCAACTTTTTGTAAGTTCCGATGGATTTTGGCATGCCAAACAGTACCTCAATAAATTAAGTTTTAGTAATGATAATTTGGGGACTAAATATGTTAAATTTTCAGATTTGATCTATGTTAGCTCCACTTTTGGAAGGGAAGATCTTTTTTTTTTTTTTTCCTAGTTGTATTTGTAAGAATTCTCATAAATTTCGTACTCATAGAATTATATAAATTTCAGTAATTTTAAAATATTAGATCTCTTTTGGCTGTACAATTGTTAAATTAAATTTGTGTTTTGTGGATTTGAGTTTTTGAATTTGATTGAAGAATAATACATGCTATGTACAGGCATGGAACATACAGGAGTTACTTAATTAGTAGTATTATATATAATGAAAAAAAACACAGCTTTTAGAGACTGCTTTTACACTTTTAGGGACCACTTTGGCGATCACTATAGGTGTTCTCTGAAGAGATTTCAACTCTCTTTTAGGGCCCCTTTTGCCACCCACTAATTAGGGTCTACTCGGAAGCAGTCACCTATTGGTCAATATTACCCTTCAAGGGCCGCTTTCTAACATTTGGTGACCTTTTTTGGTGGTCACTAAAAAGCCCCATTTTTAGTAGTCTGTAGCCCTTGCATTATGGAGAAAACAGTTATTTGCCGCAGATTTGGTTTAGGTTACTCCTTAGTCTTGTTTGGATCTATTTGTCATTGATTTTTGGAGCCTTATAGAGGAAAAGCAAAAATTTTGTGGACAAATTGGATAGGAAGGAACTCAAGAATTTTTTAATATACAATAGAAAACATTGCGGGGATGTGGGACAAACTAAACCCTTCAATCAAAAAAAATTTCTCTGGGGACTCCTCTTTCGTGATCAAATCTAGTTGGAAGCATATCTAGTATTAATTAATTGTTATTGTTTTCAAAATGTGTGCAACTAAATTTTTACGTTCTTGTTGACTTTCCTTTTGTTTCATGGGCTCCTCGTCCTTGTATCTATTCAAATAGATTTTGTTAGATTATTTTAGTTAATTCCCCAACCTATCATGTTGTTACAAATATGAACAAAATTTACGTAAATGGTTTATCTATCTCCCTTAATTAGCAAATACCTCTTTTAGCTCATGAGCACTGAGATGAACCTATCACATCTTTTACCAACAAACACCCTTAATTGACTGGCTTTTGTAAATCATTGGCAACAATATAAAGTTTGGAAGGAAGAAGAAAGTGAAAAAGAAAAGGATTTAGCCAATTGACCAAAATGGTATAGCCATCCTTACAAATACGTAAGAGAAGAAAGGTTTCCAATTTCCTCTGGTATTGTACCCCTCATACCAAGGCTGGAGAAAGAACTGCAAAACAAAAAAACTAGTTACCAAAAAAGAGTAAACATAGTAGTAATAATAAATCTTGAGAAATTGGAAAAAAAATAAATAAATAAACCAAAAAAAAAATAGTAAGAGAATTCTTTAAAATTGCATTTGATAATATGCAATCCATACCATTAATTAACTAAAATCCCTTCAATTCCAAATTCAAAATATGGATTCAACTATAGAAGTCATTCTTTCTTAGATACAAAATTTAATGGACATTTGAAAATTTTGATTATATCACCGTATTCAATATTATTTGAATCTACACTTGTCCTAATAAAAAAAAGAATTAGAGCCGTGCAATACAATTAATTAAATGCGTATATATGATACACTCAATTTCAAAAAGTCTTAATCAATTATGTTTATCTTGTTTAGTTTTGTGAACAAACCCGTTAGCTTATAATGAGATAGGAAAATGTAAAATATTCAAGTTATGGAAGAATATACAGTTTTGTTACTGTGCAGTTTGTCCCACCACAGTTGCACACAACTTCATTCCGCAGCACGACACCACAGTCAGACTCAGCGAAATTAATATGATAAATCCTCGAGGTGATTCGAGCTAAAGCATTGATAACCTCCACTGTCAATAAACAAAACAGCATAAAATAAATAAATAAATAAACATGAATGCTAGATTTATATATAGGTCAAGCAAACGCACACAAAAAGAAGGCCCGTCACCTAAGGCCCAACGAAAAAAGAAGGCCTCAAAATTCTAAATTTTTATAATAATAAAAATAGTAAACAATAAACCACTCAAAATTTAATAAATTTATAGATTTTCTACTTTTTATCCAATTCTCACGTAACAATATACTTATAAATTTTCTACTTTAACGCTATTTATACAGATCACAATTATCATGCATTTGACTTTTGAACTTTCTATCATAATTATCTCGTGTTACATTAATTATTATTTTTTTAATCTCATGTAAAATTGTATATGATAAACAATAAGGAAAAAATTTTTTTAAACTTATTACTTTTAACTCCATCTATATATTATAATTATTTTATATTTAATATTTAATGTATTAGCTATTATTTTTTAATTTCATTTAAAATTTTATTTGACAAACACTAAACCATGTTTTTTTTAATTTATTTTTTATTTTTTATCACTAAACTAAACCATGTTTTTTTTTTTATTTCTTTTTTATTTTTTATCACTAAAATAGTCAATCACACACTTTCCCTAACACTCCAAAGTTCTAGACACGGCCAGAGGTTTCAAGGGACTCTTGCCTTTATATATTAGTGTAGATAATACATACATCTATGCGTGTACAACAAAGAAATTCAAATTTTGATTTGGGTTTGTAGGTCACTGAGAGAGAAAAGAGGGGGGAAGGGAGAGGTGTCCGTTTGTATGCATACATAATTTTTGTGGAGCACATTACCATACTTCATGATTGCAGTGCCAATTAGGCTTCTAATTGCATGCATCTTTGAGTTCGTCGTCTTCCTCCCCAAAATCAATCTTTATGTACAAATATATTGTGGTGAATGTAAGCAATCAAAGATTAAAGGTGTAACAATGGGCCGCGATTGGTCCATAAAGCGGGGAGAAAAGAGAGGAATGCTGCGTTGGTGAAGGAATAGGGAAGATGAGAGAAGAAATGTACAGGAAGGGGAACAGTTAGTTCGTCCGTCTGGTGTTGTTTGTAAGTAGGGGCCGTCGGTCGTTCGGCGCCGATGGGGTGGAAGGCAAATATCCATGGCTATGGCGGCGGCGGCGGTGCAATTGTGGCGGTTTGTGTTGTTGATAGGTTGTTAGAAAGAGAAATGGTTGGTGACGAGCAGGAAAAAGGAGGGTTGATCGCGACAGGGGCCGGGAACGGGAGCGGAGTTGATCGCTGTAAGGTCCATGAGAATGGTTATATTTTAGTTGATTTTTTTTTTTTTTACAGGTTTATATTTTAGTTATTGAATTGATTAATGCTTTTTTCATATGGTTATATCAAAGTGTGTTTAAATTATGGTAACGTATATAATTCGTAATCTTTTTTATAAATAATTTTTTTTAAAGTTATTTTTATAATTTTTTATACAAACTAAATTTTAGTCAAAGCGTATTTAGGTCATAGTTACATTATTTTTTTATTAATAATTTTTATTTTTAAAAAGTTATTTTTACAATTTTTTGTGTATATTTTATTTTATAAATTTATATTCAAATTTTTTTAAGATCAAATTATACTTTCATATCTCTGGACACGAATAATTTTTAGTACTTTATATTATTAAATAATTTTTCAACAAGATAACTAACATGGTCAATTTAAATTTAAAATTAAAAATTTTAAAAAAAATATTCTTAAATTTAATTAGTATTAGATATTTCTATTTCAAATATATTAAGAATTGTTTTTACAAAAGAAATTAAATTTTTTAATTTAATTAATTTTTAATAATTTTATAATTGTTTTTCAAGTCAAATTATTATTTTTTAAATTTGACTTGAAATTAACTCTTTCCCAGGCCCGGAACCGGGCAGCCTCGGAGCGGGGGTGCAGTACGCGAAGAATTGCTGCCGCAGCAGCGCAAACGGCTGCGTTTGCAAAATACGACACCGTTTCAATGAATGAAAAAACAAAGGAAACGGAGTCGGTAAAGCGGAAAAAAAAAATTTGGGCGATAGATCACAGAAAGAAATAGAGAGTATGTCCGGTAATTAAAAAAGTTAATTTTTTTATAAAAAGTCATTAATTTAGTAAAAATTAATTAATTTATTTATTTGATAAAATTAGATTTAGTCTGAATTAAAAAAAAACTAACTTTTTTTAATTGGTTACTATCTAACTATTAAAAAATTATTTTTTATATTTGAAAAGGAAAAAAAAAAAGCGCTAGGTTAGTATTTGTTTGCTTTTTTATTTTTTGTTTTCTCCTTTTATTTTTTATTTTCTATTTTATGTAATTTATATTTTAAAAATCTCAAAACATGAAAAACAGAAAATGTATTCAGTTTAATATCTTTTGTTTTCCATATTTTGAGATTTTTCTTATTTTGCATAAAAAACGCTTAAAATGACTTTTTATCATTTTTCATTTTATGTATAAATTCATTTTATAAAAAATAAATTCAACAATAAAAAAAAATTAAACATTGAAGGGTAAAAATGTTAAATTAACAAAAAATAAAAACAAATACTAAAAAGTTAAGTTCAAAAATTTAAACATTGAAGGGTAAAAATATTAAGTTAACAAAAAATAAAAAACTAACTACTAAGAAATTAAGTGCAATTTAGTATACCTGTTTTGAGTTCATTTTTCATTTTGTATTTTTTTGAAATAAGAAAAATAGTTCAAAACACATTTGGTTACTTGTATTTTTAAATCTATATTAAAAAATAAAAAATGAATTTATACATAAGATGAAAAAATAATAAAAAGTTATTTTGAACATTTTTAATGCAAAATAAGAAAAATATCAAAATATAAAAAATAAAAAATGTTAAATTAAATGTGTTTTTTATTTTTCATGTTTTAAAATTTTTAAAATATAAAACACATAAAATAGAAATTAGAAAATAAAAGGAGAAAACAAAAAATAGAAAAGCAAATCAAATATCATCTGTGCTTTTTGTCTTTTTAAATACAAAAAAATAGTTTTTTAGTAGTAAGGTAGTAACCAATTACAAAAAAAAAAAAAAGGATTAATTTTTTCTTTTCAAACCAGCCTAAATCTAATTTTATCAAATAAATTAAAAAATTAACTTTTTTTTGGTAAGTATGTATAATTTGAACTGACTGAAAAAATATTTATTATATCATAGGGGCATACCGAACATACTCTCCATTTTTTTTTTTTTTTTTTTTGGGTATGCTCTAACACCATAAATTTTTTTTTTTTTTTAGCGCTTTACCCACTCCGTTTCCTTCGTTTTCTCATTTATTGAAAGGGTATCGTGTTTTACAAAACGCAGCTGTTTGCACCCACTGCTGCGGCAGCAGTTCTTCGCGTATTGCAGCCCCCTGGCTCCGGGCAGCCTCCCCATCGGGAGGTTACAGTGTTCTATAATGGTTAGTTTGTAAAAAAAAAAAAAAAAAAAAAGATTTTTTTTTTAATTTTATGGTGATTATTTGCTAGCTAATAAAAAATTAAATATTTTTGTGTTTGCAAAGGTAAAAAGTTACTCTTTTTAGATTTTTAGTCTTTTAGTTTTTATATTTTCCTTATTTAACATTATTATTTTTATAATTTAAGAGAAATCCAAAATATAAGAAATTAAATTTAATCATTTAAAAAAATTAAAATTCGAAAATTAAAACTTTCTAACCGGGGTCTCTCTCTCAAGTCAACTTCAGCCTCCTTTTTTTGGGATTTGTGCCGGATTGTGGATTATGCGCTGTTTGGAAGAAAAAAAAGTTGATAAAAAAGTACCAGTAAAAATAAAAAGATGATGACATAAAGATAATATATGTTAAAATTTTATTGAAAAAAATATAAAAAATAATTAAAATTAGATAATTTTGGTAAGTTTTGACCTGATAAACGTGGCTTATATGCCTTTTCACCTGTTTGGAGCAACAAACATCATTTAAAAAAAATAAAAAAAATTTAAAACTTATTAATTTTTTATTTTATTATATAAATTATAAAATATAATTTTATTAATTTGTTGGTCTTGGCAAACGCAAAAAAATAATAATAATAAATAAATAAATAAAAATTCGGCTTCGTTCGCCCCCCTCCGCTCACCATCTTGTGGGCTACCTCACTGCAACGACCCATAGTCGCCAAGAATAACCTTTAGGGTTGATTTGATTATTAAAAAAAAATGAAAAAAGAAAAAGTTAAATTTTGATTTATTTTTATAATTTTTTAATTGTATATAATTTTTATCAAAATCTAATCTTTTTCAAAAGTTAGTAATTTTTTAAGTGTATTAATTTCATTTATAAAAAAGTAAAAAAAAAATTTACATCTATTTAATAATATCCATTTAGATAAAAAAAAGTAAGGGAAAAGTTAATTTTTTATTTCTTCTAGCTCTCACTCAAACAGGCAGAAATTTTTTTTTCCACATGCGATTAACACATAAAAAATATACAACTTCTAAAGAAAATTAAATTTTGATAAAAAAAAAGGCATATAAGAAAAAAAAAAGTTATTAAATTAAAAAACTACATACTTTTTTCTTGGCCAAACAAAGTCTCAGTCTTCCTGCACCATTTTCTTTTGTCTTGTATAATTTTTTCACTAAAATTTGATTTTTATTTTAAAAATTGTAGTTTTTAGAGGTAATATTTTAAAAATATTCACGTTCATTCAAGTAAAAATTAAAAAAAAGACTAATTTTTTCAAAGTTTTTAATGGATAACTTTTATCAAAACATATACGAAATTTTTTTATTTTTATTTTTACGAATGTTATTAACATGCTTAAAATTATAGTTTTTAAAAAAATTAAAATTTGATAAAAAAGTCATATAAAATAAAAAAAATAATAAAAATTAAAAGTAACTTTTGTTACCCAAACTAACCCTAAGGTCCCATTTGGGAATCCTAGTTGGCTTCTCCCCTTATAACTACTCAAATTTTTTACTTTTTTTTTTTTAAATTAACTAAATTTAACAAAATAAATTAACATGTTTTCCCTTTTTCAGACATCAAAAACAGAAAAAAAAAAAAAAAAAAACTTGATTTTCGATAACCGTTAGCAACCAGCAACAAAACAAGATGACGACGACGACCCAGAAAAAAAAAAAGAAAAGAAAGAAAAAAAAACTAGCCTTTTTATTTTTTGCCAAATTAAGCCTAAACTCAGACAAGGCAAACTTCTCACGTATAGACTATAGAGATGTATTCTATCAAAATATTTAATCGTAAAATTATAAATTTTCAGATAATTTCATTCATATCATTTCAATTAATTAATATTTCTACTTAAAAATTTTAGTTACATAAACATCACCTCCTTCCACCGCTGAGACGTTCACTGGAAGCACCAAAATGGTTGGAAACAATAATTACGAAAAATACTTAATTTCAAACTAAACTTGTAAAAAGCTCTGCCATGCAAACGCAAATAAAATTAAAACATCTACTCTCGAAATAGCTCAGCAAAACAAAGCAATAATTCTTGAAATAAAATAATTGAACAAATTTCCATAACTTTTGAGAATAAATTAATGAAACCATATATTAATACTGCTTTTATATATATGTGTGTGTGTGTGTGTGTGAGAGAGAGAGAGAGAGAGGGAGAGAGAGAGTAGTTAAACAGTAAACAAAGACATATATATCACTGAAGCTAGGAGGTGAGATCGACTTACAGAGGGTTGCATTAGTTTCGTTACCTTCTTCTTTGGGCAGAGTTTGGTTTGGAGGGGCAGCGTTGGTGTTTTCACAGTTCAGTGCCAAAAGCAACAAAAGAGGAACTAACAAAGCGCATGGGAACGGGCTCTCTCCCATCTCTCTCTTGAACACAGAGCAGTCGGTTTGAGTTTGCTCTCAGAATATTATGGTGCTCTAAGCCTACGGACCTATGGCCGGTTTTTATAATTAGCGAAAACGCACTGGTGGTACCCTACCGAGAATTAAATAAGGTTTAAAAGATAATCATGTTTAACAGTAAAAACAAAGGAGGGAGTATTTGGTTTACCAAGTTTTACAAAATATACATATATATATATAATATATATATATATAAAATTAATTTTTATTATTTTTTCATATATTTTTATTTTTTTCACCAAACACTAAAATTAACTTTTATTAGTTTTTTTTCAATGTTTACAAACTTTTACTAATTTTCTTTTACTTTTATCAATTTTTACCAGAATTTGTAAAATTTTTGCCAAACATTCAATACCCATAAAATATAGTGACACGTGTCAACTTAATACGTAAAATTAACAAAATTTGCACACCAAATAACCCTAAATAACATTAAAATTAGAATCTCATTTACTAATAAATTATGTCACAATAACTATTAAATTTACCAACATTCACCAATACAAATAGCCACTGGCTTAGAACAATATTTGTAGTTCAACTCTTACTCTTATCTAGAAAATTTCACTCTTACCTATTATTTATTTATTTTTTTGAGGATAGAATATCAAAATTATATGTCACTTGCTATTTTAATGACCAAAATTTACTTCAATACGGTTCAACAGCTTCAATCTGGGTTCATATCTTCTGTCTTAAATTTTTATTTCATTATTAATATGCATTAATAATGAGACTATTCAAATTATTAATTTGAGTAACCATAGGTGGAAGGCCGAGAAACCAATTTTTTTTTTTCAGCAAACCAATGTTCTCCTTGTTAGTTTGTTGGAAAACTAAAAACCAAGCTTTTTTATTTTATTTCCAAATGCTGCCTTAATATTTTTACTTACTTATAAAATATTGCCTGATAAAAATTAAAAAAAAATAGTATAAACATTTTTTTATGAAAAAAAAAAAGTCACTTGAAAAATCTTTTAGAGGTATGACTCATGTTGGTTCGCAAGAATACAGAAAATATTTGGGATCTTACGGTACGGTATAATATTACAGTAGCTTGCTATGATCAACTTGATAACAAAAGCCAATAGTTGTACAAATGAGAAGAAACTCCTTGGATGGTCGTTGGGTATTACAAAAAATACAACATCATAACAAGGCTTGTTGAGAAGGCTATTAGGAAAAACATGGGCTTTGTATTTCAATATATATTCTTGCTAAGAAACTCATTGGAACTACATTATCACAGTGAGTGAAGCGATCTAGTTTTATTCCATATAGTTTTAGAGTCCAATTTTGATTAGTTTGATTATGTTTTTTGTTCTTATATATTTGAGATGTAAGGCCTTTCTTAGGAGTTATTGGTCGATCGAAAGGATATAGCACATACGAAAATTTAGCTTTGCTGGCTTTCTGAGGTATAACCTTCGCCACGACATTAGTGGCTTAACTCTTCGCACTTCTCGTAGACTTTTTTTTATAGAGAAAGAGTAAGGGACAGCACGGAAGACTGGTTCGCACTGCAAAGCTAAGTTTTTGTACATTAGCATTAAGTTATGTTTTGAATTATTTAAGGTGATAGAATTGTCTAAGGATTATTTAGGGTACTCTCAACTCTCTCTAGTAATTTTTTACATCACTGTTAGTCTTTAAAGTGAAAATCCAAATTTTATCGTGGCTATGGACACAAGTAGATTGTCAAACTATATAAATCTTATGTTTAAATTAAAAACTTAGATCAAGTTCATATTAATTGAACGATTAAAGTTACGCTTAATTTATTAAAAAATTCTGAAAATTTGTAAATACGTTTAAAATTTTTTTAAATTATTTACTTTTTATTTCATTATATAAATTACGAACTCACGATTTATCTAACTTTATTTTATTTATTTTTTATTGTTCTAAACACACCTTACAATTTAGCTTGAGATCCCAAAAATTTGTAAGTATCTTTAACACTCTTAGGACCTGTTTGGTAAATAAAAAAAGAGACAAAAAGTATAATAAAAGTAGAAAGATATGATATAATAATGATATATAAAAAATTTAATTAAAAAAATATAAAAATTAATTAAAATTAATAACTTTTAATAAATTTTAGTGTGACCAAACAACTCCCAATCCTGTAATTGGTTATCCATTTTCCACGACATTTCATCGTCAACTCAGTGAACTCAATTATCTTCCACGCCTCCCGGCCTATTTTTTATTCTTACGTAAATGTATCTCTCTATCTCAATTATTGCAGACGTACTACCCGTAGCCATCGTGCCATGTCACAACACTGACGTATTGACAGCCCAATGTCCCGTCCTTTGCAGAGCACAGGGTTCACGGTTGGAATTGAAACACATTAGTCTATACAAATTTGATATTAGTATATTTTTAATCATTAAATTTATTTAAGATAAATTTAGAGTGATAAAAAATAAGATAAAATATAATTTAAAAAAATTTTTTACGTTCGGTGCACATATCTCAATCTCAAACCGTATTTTTTGGAGTTGAGTAGTAAAATTCTCGTTCTGATGAATTAGATTTCTGTTTGAACGGATTCAAAATTTTGGACAGTTATAACTTCTTTGCACTACAATCCGTCCAAGCGTATTGTAGAAACCATTTGAACAGAAGTTGATTGCGCGAATCCGTCGAAACGATTTCTACAATCCCTTAAAACGATTTCTACGACTACACAAAAAATAGTCAAAATAAGTATCATTCGATAGCTTGAGAGACCATGGTAAGAATAGTGAAAAAATTTTTACTATTTGATTAACCGAATTCTAACTATTGACTTTTTTGAAAAATACTGAATTTTTTTTGAATTTTGAGAAGGCGAAAATGTGAAAAAATGGATAGAGATTTTGACCAAAATTTGGTGCGCCAAACGCACCCTTAATAGCCAAAATTATTTATTCTTCTTTTCATTCTAACTATTTTTTACCAATTCACACGAAAATATAATTTTTTATTCTTCTCATATATTTTTTTAAATACTTTTTATGTATAAAATTTCTAAATTAGTATTTTAAAAAATGGGATAATATTTGTAATTAAATACTGTGTGAATATCATAATTTCTTTCTATTAGTAATTTTTATTTTTATAAATTATTTTATAATTTTTTATATAAATTTGTTTTATAAATTTAAATTTAAATTATCCACATCAAATTATAGCTCTACCCCATTGAACAAAGGCAATTATAATTGGTGAACGAGAAGTGGGTTGGAAGACGAGGCAGGTCAGGCTAGAATAATATTACTTTGGAAAAAGATAACAATCCACTATTATTTTGCCCAGATTATATATATATATATATATAAAGATGAGTGTGACGAATCAATGAAGTAGGGTATAGTGAAATTGTTATAACATGTTATCACTAAATCTTTTTTAAGAAAATAATTTCTTATTAAAAATAAAAAGTTCATTCAATGCGGTGAAAAATAACTAAAAATAATAAAAAATGTAATTTAAAATTTTTTTTATCATTTAGCACGCATCATTAAATTACGTTTTTCAAATATGAATAAAGAAATTTTTTAGCTTTTGCGTTAGTTTTTTAAAAGAGAAATCGTCCAAATAGTTTTTAGGTTGTATTGAAATAGTTTTACGTCAGAATTTATTGAAAATAATTAAAAAATTTTCATGTTTATAAGAAAAAATTATTAAAGTTTCTAGAATGTTATTAGAGTTTGTAAAAAATTTATTAAATTTATAAAAATTTGTTAGGAAATTTATAGAAATTTCATAAAGTACGAAAAGTATAAAACATACTAGAGAATGTTAAAAATTTTTAGTATTTTTTACTATTTTTAAAGCACCAAACAAATCCACAATAACAATATATGCGATGACAAATATTTGAATGATAGAAAGAGAATATTGTCTTTTAATTTTTTGTATTATTTTTTTTTCCCAAATTTATAGTATTCATATCAACTTAAACGCTAATTCCTATGGACTGAATAAACTTTCGATGAAATAAAAAAAATTCAAACTAATAACTACTCAGAAAAAACTAAAAATTTTACCAGCTAAAAGCAATCCTTCGCTTTTCATTTTTGTGTTAGTTTTCACACTTTTTTACCTCAGGTGGTTTGGCTAGTAGTATGACGTCAAGATGATGAGTCGCCATTGATGACGCAACGTGGTAGTAGTTTTCCGGAGCGGGCCCCCTTGCAATTTAATTGTCTGCCATTTTTCTTTAATTATCAGTTCTCAGCTATTCGTTTCATCCAACAGCCAAACATTCAACTTTGTTGCCCCACTTTCAAAACAAGCATTTTTCTTTTCCTACTTTAATTTTTTCAATCAGTCTCTCTTTTTTTTTTTTTTGTCTCAAACGAAACCCAATTTTTTTATCAATTTTTTTCTTTGTTTTTTTTTTTTTTTTTGGTTCTCAAAGAAACCTAACTTTTGTAACGAATGAATTAAAATTTTTCACGGGATGCAAAACTCGTCGATTAAGTCTTTGACCGAAAAAAATAAGCTTCACTATAATATTAAGAATATGTCAAGTTTTTGATATAAATTTTTTGTTTGAAATAGTGAATTTGGTGGTATTTAATTTCATTTAGTAAAAAATTTTATTAATTTTTATAATTAAAATTAAAATAAAAAATATAAGTTTGATTTGATTTCTTTTTATCATTTAACTTTTTTTTATTTATATACCATTTAAAATCTAATAAAAAAAATAGAACTTGATGTGGATTTATTTTCTTTTTAAACAATCTAGACAAAAATACTCTCAAATCAAATTAATTCTCCATTTTAAATCAAACTCTTGCTTTTATACTGTTATTCTATTATTATTAAATCTTAACCCTTCGTTTATTAAATGGCCAAAACTCAGGTTTTGTGAGTCTTATTTTAGGGGTTTTAAATATAATATTTCCTACTTACATATCAACTAATATACTAACCTAAAAAACTTTACAATTTTTTTTTCTAAAGCATATAAATAGATTTAAAAAAAATAAAGTATAAATTGAAAAAACAAAGATTATAAAAATATCATATAAATAAAAAATGAACTAGTAAATAGATTAAAAAAAAAACAAACAAACTTAAGAAAAAAAATAATTCAACACGCTTTACAATCTTGGTTTAAACAAGTTGAAAAATAAGCTTTGCTTTCTAAAATGAAATCAAATCCAACTTATATTTTTTATTTTAATTTTAATTATAAAAATTAATAAAAATTTTTACTAAATGAAATTAAATACCACTAAATTCACTATCTCAAACAAAAAGTTTATATAAAAAATTTGACATATTATTAATATTATAGTTGAGCCTATTTTTTTCGATCAAAGGTTTAATCAACGAATTTTGCACCCCGTGAAAAATTTTAATTCTTTCGTTACAGAAGTTGGGTTTCATTTCAGATAAGGGTTTCGTTTGAGACCAAAAAAAAAAAAAAAAAAAGAAAGAGATACTGATTAGAAAAATTAGGGCAGGTAAAGAAAAAGGTTTGCTTTGAAAGTGGGGCCCACAAAGCTCAATTTTTGGCCATTGGATGAAACAAAGGGCTGAGATCTGATAATTGCGGAAAAATGGCAAACAATTAAATTGCAGGCGACCCCGCTCCTAGTTTTCCTACCTGCACGATATGATAAAAGTCTGAGGGGAAAAAGAAAATACATGGGTTGTTTTATGGGGGTGTTTAGACCCCAACAAAAATTAAAAGTTTTCAAAAGAAAATTTTAAAATTATTATATAATGATTGTTAGATGTTTATGTTTAATTTGATATAAAATTGTTAAAAATTATATAAAGTAACACGTGTTAAAATTTTAGTGGAGGATTTTAAAAATTTTTGGAATTTTGTGTAATTTTTTGTACAAATGTCAGATCACTTTTTTTTTTTAAATTCTGACAAAATCCATTGAAACACACCATTTTAGTTCATTACAATGGTTTTTGAAATTTTTTGGAGTTTGAGATTGTGACAACTTTTGAAGTTTTTTGGGATTTTTTGAGTTTTTTTGTTCCAAATGCCCCCCATATATCTTTGTTTGGGGACGAAAACAGTAGGTTTTTTTTAATAAATTTTTAATTAAAATTTATTTTTTATTTAATAAATTTTAGGCACGTATTCACAGCCATCAACCAAAAATACAAAACAAAATGCTCCTAAATATAAAAAATTCATGTATATATAAAAATTTGATTTTTCTTATAATATTATTTTTATGACGCATGTGACTTTTTAAATTTTTTATGAATATTAATAACCTGCCTAAAAGTTATTAAACAAAAAATAAATAAATTTTTATTAAAAAATTATATAATAAGAAAATAAACTAGAAAGAAAAAAATTAATTTTTTATTTTTGAACAAAATGAAGGAGAAAATATGAAATCACAAGCTAAAGACTATTGTTTACAACTGTCAAAGTTATTCTTAATCCTTAATGTGTATTGTTAGTATCTTTGTGTTGACAATTCCTTTATTTGTAATTTGTAATAAATTAGTTTCTAGAAAATATCACAAGTTAGTGTAAATGGTCCACTGATACAAGTCAAAATGTGTTAGTGTATCATAAGAAAAATTGGGAGAAAAATAGCTGAAGACAAAAATGTGTTTGTGCCTAGATTAAAGCTTTTGTCCAATGGCATCCTCTCTGTTTTGGTTGAAAAAAAGCCTTTTATTTGACAGTATATGTGCAATGGGATTCACGAGAACAAGAAGGGCAGCTCACGCTCGCTAATATCCATTGTCAGTTGGAATACATTAGATTTTTGTCTAGTATATGTCCAGTGTGCCTTGCGTGTATGAGGAGGAAAGCTTTTGCCCAAATAAATAGTTGCTTTTGTTGTTGCTCGGATTTTTTTTAAATAAGCCTAAATGACTGTTTTACCCATCTTCTTTGATGTAAAAATAAAAAAAAAATATTTTCCCAACCATAAGCTTTTAAACCCATGTAACTTTTACCTACTATGTTTGAGCAAAAATCTGAATGGATGACGATAGGCAAAGGCGGTTGTCAGCTTTGACATCATTTGGAGCTTTGGCAAAGATCTACCTACTTCTAGCTCAGATATGTGGTGTGATGTTAAATTGGGGAGCTCTATCTTCAAGGGTTGAAAACTAATTTCTTTACGGGTGAAGGTGAGTTGCAGTTTGTCTAGCAAGCAAAGTTGGGGAATATAGATTACAAGTAGATCAATGAGTTTTGGTTAGGAAACTTGTAATACTTCTCTTTTGGAACAACTTGTAACTTTTTTATTTCTACTGAAAATTTTTAGTCTGATCCACTTAAGCATTTGGGATTACTTCTCCTTTAATTTTAAAGGAATTTTTATCCTTATCAATAAATCTTTGTGTATTTGTGGTTGTTATTTGAGTTGAGCTGATTTTGAAATATGGATGGTGACTTTAAGTATGTAAAAGTGTGTGACCCGAATTCAATTTTTGTCCAACTCGAAAAGCTTGCGGTGCGACTTTAAAATGGAAATTTTTTGGGGCTTAGTAGTGGTGGTATGGACCGGTTGAATTGGTTATGACCCGCATCCGACCCGTTTATGGTCTTGTATGCGGAATTAGGGTTTTTTTTTATATATCTTTATCTTCTCTGTCGTAAAGTCTTGTAATCATCACTTTCTGTACCAATCTTTTGACGTAATGGATTTCTTCTCCTCTACCTGTGATTTTTCCCATTTTGAGTTTTCCACGTAAAATCTCGTGTGCAATATTTCTTTTTTCTTCTCTTTCATTGTTGCTTAATTGCGTGAATTTATAACAAAGTATCTGAAACTTGTTTGGGACTTTCATGTATGAATATATTATGTACCTCAATTGAGATGCGCTACTATGATTTTGAGCTCGAGATTACATGATGTTGAGTATGAATGGGTGGTTAAGGTGGGAAAAAAAGTAATTTTCTTTTTATTTTTTCCGTCGAGTTGAAAATCATTTATAATTTCGAAAATTTATTTTTTATCTCTTAAAAAACAAAAAAAAAAATAGTAATTTTTAGTCAAATAGAATCAGAGATGTAAGCATAAAAATTATGAATTACAGAGGATGTGAATGTAATTTTTGAAGTTACTAAAATTTAAAATAGTTATATTTAGTGATTTTTTAACCTTTTTTACCTTAATAAAAAAATATAAGGGGTAAAAAATAAATTTATAAATTTCAAAGGATAAAAGTTATTTTTACATTAAAAACAAAAGAAAAAATACAACTATAAATATCTAAAAAAGAAATTATGGCTTAGTTTGATAATAATACCTGGTAGCTTTAATTATTGGTTATTAGTTTTTTGTCTTTTTTTAAAATGATCAAAGTTATTCTCTTGCATTTATATTTTTTTTAAATATTAAAAGAACAAAATGTCAAATTAACAAAAATTTTAAAGTTAGCGTCTTAGAATTTTTTTTTCTAAGTATAAAATTAATTAATTTTTTAGAAGGTAATTAGTAGGTAGTAACTGTTAATTAAAAAAAATTAATTTTTTTACTAATCAAATCAAACCGATGTTGACGATGAAAGCATGCATGAAAAATAGAATCAACGTTCAAAACTTGACAATAATTGTGGTGGTAATAATTGTAGTGGTAATAATTGTAGTGCTTGACAGCAAAGAGTGAGAAAAGAAATTCGTTTGATTGGTGAATGAAAAGGCGACTCATTGTCGTATTCTTTCACGTGAAGTGGGCAAGGCCGGTTCAACGTGCTATGAGGCGACAAGTGGCAACCACAAATTAAGTATTTATATTTAAAAAAAATTATAATTTTTTATATTTTTAGTTTGATAAAAGATATTATTTAAATTTATTTTCCTTATATTTTTGAGATGTAAAATTATTAATTAAATCTTTATATTCAAGTTTATCTAGTACAAGATCTACGATATGAATAAAAAAATAATTGAATTAATTATCTATCGAATAATACATTGAAATAAAAATAAAGAAATAAAAAATATTTTTTCACAATATTCCCTAAATTAGATTTCCACCTAAAGAAAGTCACACCAAAATTAATCGTCAAATATCTCTTAAATAGAGTTATAGAAACAAAACTAAACAAACAACTCTTAAAGGAAAAAAAAAAAGAAAAAAAGAAGAAAGAAAAAAAAAGAAGGGCTATACCTTACTTCGAGTAAATCTGAGCCTTGACAAAACTAATGATTTGTTATTCGATAACGAGTCTTCGTTGATTGATGAAAAGTCGTCTGAAAATCGTATATTAAAAAAGAAAAAAAATCAAACTACTACTCAATATTAAAAAAAATAAAATTAAATTAATCTATAAATTTTTTTAAAACATTACCTCAAAAATACCTTTGATTGATATTGCAATTAAAAACTTTACTAATATATTTTTTAGTTTCAAAGTTTAAACTTTGAGAGAGATTGAGAGAGAGAGGCTGAGAGGTAGAGAGGGAGAGAGAGTGTATTAAGGTTGGATTTCTACACGGTAGAGATGGTTTTATAAAATTTTTTATCTATAAAACTTTTGATCTTCCTTCTTTGAATATATGATTCTTTTCATTTATGTAGAGGCTTTTTTTTTTTCCCTTTTCCTACGAGCCATTTCCTCATTTAGATTGAGGCATTCCTCTTTTTTTCTTGTGATTTTCTTTTCATTTATATTGGGACTTCTTGTGATCATTTTTTTTTTTCATTTAGTTTGAAACTTTTTATATTTTTTCTTGTAAACTTTTTTTTTTTAATTTAGATTAGGCTTTTATTATACAAACGTATGTTAAAAAATATATTCAAAATATGTTAAAATTTAACTATAATATAAAAGATTTTTAAAAATTGGGAGCCCACAAAATTTGGGGGCTTAAAGCGGTGGCTTTGATTGCTTTGCGCTTGAGCCACTCCTGGAAGAGGGGCTACAGTAGGGTTACTGCTGCAGTAATCCCAAAACGGGCGTCATTTCAGTGTTTTTTTTTCTTAAAACGACAAAGTTTCTCGTATTTGAATATAAATTAATATATTCGAATATGCATTCGAATGAAAAAAAATGTCATAATTAATATGAACATGTATTCGAATATGGAGATTTAAATAAAATAATGTCGTTTTAAATGAAAAAACGATGAAACGATGTCGTTTTAGGTTTACTGCTGCGGCAGCAGTTAACCCTTAACTACAACTCCCGAGTCCGATTCTTTCTTTTGGAAAAGGTATCCATCCATTTTTATTTTCCCGAACTATATAGGTAAATGTGATATATCAATAAAATATGGCTCTGTTTGATGTAATTTTTTTAATTTTTACGAATTTTTTTTTTAAATTTAAATTTTTTACTTATTGTATAAATTAGAAAAAAATTTTTACTCACTTATAAATAATGAGATTACAATTTTTATAAATTTAAATAACTCTAAATACCCCGTGGTATAGTTATTTTTTTAAAAATAATATGCTATGATTGAATTTTTTTTGTTGAGAAAATTTGTTTCCATTAAAATTAAAAGAATGTTTGCTGTGAAAAATATTTAAGCAAGAGACCTACAACACAAGTCCCATTTGATTGCGCCAAAAAGTGTAATTTATAATCATTTTTGCTCAATTACTTATTTGACCACTTTCACAAAAAAAAATTTGTGTAGATCTCTCAACGTTATACCAAACATTTAAAAGTTATTAAAAATTTTAAATATTTATCAAATATATAAAAAATTGACCTTTTTTCCAACAAAATGCATCTCACAAAATTAAATAAAGTGTTAAAATTGATAAAATATTTGTAACAGAAAAAATACAGTGAAAATATTTTTTTTGTTTATATTTTTCTATTTAAATTTTTATTTTTTTACAAAAAAAAAGCAAATTTAATAAATATATTTTTATTGCCAGTTTATAAAATTTTAAAAATATAAATAAAAAAATAAAAAATAAAAACTTTACCAAACGGAGTTAAAATTAGTAACTTTTTTTATTTCTTCCACATCCCTAAAGTCTTATTTTGTTATTTTACCTCAAATATTTTATTGCTTGCAATATGACGTCAACTTGATGAGTCATCATTAATGAAGCCCGCGAGGTAGTATGATCCTACTTTCGAGCCAAGAACTATAAGGATTGTTTGGTTGAAAAAAAATATGAAAAAAAGTATAATATAAGTATAAAAATGTGACATAAAAGTGATATGTGTTAAAATTTTATTGAAGAAAATATATAAAAAATTAAAATTTAGTGACTTTTAATATTTTTTGATCGGCTAAACAAGGAACTTTGTGGACAATTAGTGCAAGTTTTCAAAACTTATTTACTGTTTTGGCGTGGTGAATGGATCAAAACAAATTACAAGATTGATAGATGCGATCGGTTTGCTTGTAAGATGAGCAAACGTGATGAGAAATATATGATTCGATTGAGAACAAGTACTGAGCAAAAGTGATAAAAGAAGTATCTGATTCTCAGTTAAGAACAAGTACTTGCCAATCGGATAGAATTTTAGACAGCGTTTGTTAAAAAAAGCTGGTTTTATATATATATTTTTATAATTTTTAAGCATGTTGTTTATATTTATTAAAAAAATTAAAAAATGTATGTTCAAGTAAAAAAAAAAAAAGGATAAATTACATCTACATCTTCTCAATATTTGTGTAATTACACATATCCATTCTCAATATTTCAAAATTATTACACTTATATCTCTTATTTTGAAATAACGTTAACATTGGTCAATTTTCATTAAATCAACTGTTAAAACTTAATAAAAATATCAAACTAATCAAAAATTTAGGTGTTTTTCCTATTTTATCATTTTCCTCTCACATCTTTATCAGTTTTCTTTACAAAAATTCCTAAAAATAAGTAAAAATAAAAAAATTTGAATTTTTGTAAAAAAACTAAAGAAAATTGAAAAAAGAGGGTTAAAATAGGAAAAATCACATAAAATTTTGATTATTTTGACTTGTCTATTAAGATTTAACGGTTAATTTAAGAAAACAAAAAGATAAATGTTAATAACATTTCAAAATAAAAATTGTAAGTATAATTTTTAAATATTGAGAGATTATAAATGTAAAAATAATTATGTTTCTAAGGAAAAACAAATTGCATGTACATAAATTTTTCTATTTATAATTGTTTTTTTTTTTTTTGGTAATTTTTTATGGATATAAATAAGATGGCTAAAAAACTATTCAATGAAAAATAAAATTAAATTAAAATTTGATGAAAAATCATATAAGGTGAAAATAAACTTCCAAATCAACCTTAAGTATGTGTTTCTTAATTCTTTGGAGTTTTTTTGAACTTCTTTGGAATTCTAAACAGTCCCTTCGAGTGAGGATTTGATGAGAGGATAGAAAAAGGGAAAAGAAAGAGAGAAAGAAAAGGAAGGAAATATAAAATCTCAAATATATATTTTTGTTTGAATAAATTAAAAAATAAAATAAAAGTAAAAGATATTTATCAATATATTAATTTTAATTTTTTTTCTAAATTGCATATCTTTTTTTCTATTTTTTTATCAGAATTCAAAAAAAAAAAAAAAAAGAAATCCTTTTCCCTTTTTTATCCAAACCTAGCTAAAGTTTTTTTATTTTTAATTTTTTTGTTGGGTAATTAACCTAGCTAAAGTTTCTTATATGTTTTCCACTTATGTTTTTGGAGATCGAAGGCTGATAAAATTAGAAAATGGAACTACTTTTTGAAAATGAGAAAATAAGAAAATAATAAAGTAAGATTCTGCTAAGCCAGCTTTATGTATATTTATATAGATATTTATTTAAAATTAAAAAATTTAAATTAATCAATTAAACGAGTCAAATCTAAGATTAGAGAAATTGATTCAGCTCGGTTTGGAAACAAAAAAATTAAAACGGGAAAATAAATTCATTAAAACAGACATTGAGGTAACATTGTTCTTGATTTTTCAGCTTTGGTTTCAACAAAGAAGATGGCGAAGAAGAAGAAGAAAGATGAAGGGGATGACTCGGGGAGGGGAAGTAGGGTGACTGGACAATTTAATCCCCCCATTTGTACTTTAGCTTTATCTGGAGCAAGTGACCTGTGGATATACAAAAACATCTAATATGAATCCGCATTGTACAAGGAACACACCAAACAGAATTACAAGGCTTATTCAAATAATACTATAGCATCTGTAAGTGCTTGGATTCACAAAGACAATTTTCAAATTCACATGTACAAACACACACACACACACACACACACACACACACAGAGACACACGCACATGACAATTAACAACCATCAAAATACTTACAGCACGTAAGTTTAGCTCATGTCAATACAAACCTTCAATCAAGCACTAACTAGAGAAGTTTTCAGGAGCAAATAACACACAAACCAAACCTCCTATGCTCTGTGTCTATCAACAAAATACTTGGAGTAATGGATAACCATCATTCGCTACTGTTCCCAAGACGAGAAAAGATTGAGCTTAAGATTCGGGCACAACAGCGGACACCTTGACCACATTGTGCAGATTTAGAGAGACTAGCTATCTTACTCTCTAGAGTTTTCACCACCATAGATGTTGTAGGCCTCGCGTCAGGGGATGGGTTAAGGCAATCAATTGCTAAGTTCAAAATAGTAATTGCTTCTTCCTCCGAGTACTCCTCCAGAGCCGGATCAACAAGACGTAAAAGCTCTTGTCGTTGCTGTGTTTGTTTCTGCTGTGTTCTTCCACGTTTCTGTTGTGTTCTTCCATGTTCCTGCCATATATTAGACTAAACAATGGAGTTAGAAATGCATGAATTGTGCATGGAAATCAACAGGATGCAACCTAGTTTGTCTATTAATTCGTTTCAGAAATAGTTTTGTGAATTTTTTTCCCCTTCTAAAAATGCCTTTCGATATTCTATTTTTGGTCTTATTTTCCTGAAATTAGAACCAGAGAAACCAAAAATTCCGAACATCGAAAGGATGATTTCAATGGTTTTAAAACCATTATTAATTTTTTTTTGACATGTCAATATGACAACATATTTGTACTTAGTGTGGAGACTAGCCAGCAAAATAGTTCAAACAGAATGTCACTCACCAAATCTAGAACGTTCTCATCATTAGAAATGCATGAATTGTGCATGGAAATGAAGAGCATGTAGCCCAGTTTGTCCATTAATTCGTTTCAGAAACAGTTTTGTGAATTTTTTTCCCTTTCTAAAAATGCTTTCGATGTTCTGGTTTTGGTTTTATTTTCCTAAAATTAGAACCAAAGAAACCAAAAATCCCGAACATCGAAAGGATGATTTCAATTGTTTTAAAACCATTATTATTTTTTTTTGACATGTCAATATGACAACATATTTATACTTAGTGCGGAGACTAGCCAGCTAGACAGTTCAAACAGAATATCACTCACCAAATCTAGAACATTCTCATCCTTTGGTAGATCACTGGCCAAATCTGGAGCATTCTCATCCTTTGCCTGATCACTGGCCAAATCTAGAACATTCTCATCTTTTGGTTGATCACTAACTAAATCTGGAATATTCTCATCTTTTGGTTGATCACTGGCCAAATCTGGAACAATCTCATCCTCATCCTTTGACTGATCACTGGCCAAATTTGGAACATTATCATCCTTTGGATCAACTAGACGTAAAAGCTCCTGTCGTTGCTGTGTTTGTTTCTGTTGTGTTCTTCCACGTTTCTGCTGTATTCTTCTATGTTCCTGCCATATATTAGACTAAACAATGAAGTTAGCAATGCATGAATTGTGCATGGAAATCATGAGCATGCAGCCCAATTTGTCTATTAATTCGTTTCAAAAATAATTTTGTGAATTTTTTCCCATTCTAAAAATGCCTTTGGATGTTCTGTTTTTAGTCTTATTTTCCTGAAATTAGAACCAAAGAAACCAAAAATCCCAAACATCGAAAGGATTACTTCAATGGTTTTAAAACCATTATTAATTTTTTTTTAACATGTCAAGATGACAACATATTTGTACTTAGTGCAGAGACTAGCCAGCTAGACAGTTCAAACAAAATATCACTCACCAAATCTGGAACATTCTCATCCTTTGGCTGATCACTGGCCAAATCTAAAACATTCTCATCCTTTGACTGATCACTAGCCAAATCTAAAACATTCTCATCCTTTGGCTGATCGCTAACTAAATTTGGGACATTCTCATCTTTTGGCTGATCACTAGCCAAATTTGGAACATTATCATCCTTTAGATCAACTAGACGTAAAAACCCCTGTCGTTGCTGTGTTTGTTTCTGCTGTGTTCTTCCACATTTCTGCTGTGTTCTTCCATGTTTCTGCCATATATTAGACTAAACAATGGAGTTAGAAATACATGAATTGTGCAGGGAAATCAATAGCATGCAGCCCAGTTTGTCTATTAATTCGTTTCAGAAACAATTTTGTGAATTTTTTTCCCCTTCTAAAAATACCTTTGGATGTTCTGTTTTTGGTCTTATTTTCCTGAAATTAGAACCAAAGAAAACAAAAATCCCGAACATCGAATGAATGATTTCAATGGTTTTAAAACCATTATTAATTTTTTTTTGACATGTCAATATGACAACATATTTGTACTTAGTGCGGAGACTAGCCAGCTAGACAGTTCAAATAGAATATCACTCACCAAATCTAGAACATTCTCATCCATTGGCTGATCACTGGCCAAATCTGGAACATTCTCATCTTTTGGCTGATCACTGGCCAAATTTGGAACATTATCATCCTTTGGATCAACTAGACGTAAAAGCTCCTGTCGTTGCTGTGTTTGTTTCTGCTGCGTTCTTTCATGTTTCTGCTGTATTCTTACACGTTCCTGCTGTGTTCTTCTATATTCCTGCCATATATTAGACTAAACAATGGAGTTAGAAATACATGAATTGTGCATGAAAATCAAGAGCATGCAACCCAGTTTGTCTATTAATTCGTTTTTAGAAACAGTTTTGTGAATTTTTTTCCCCTTCTAAAAATGCCTTTGGATGTTCTGTTTTTGGTCTTATTTTCCTGAAATTAGAATTGAAGAAACCAAATATCCGAAACATCGAAAGGATGATTTCAATGGTTTTAAAACCATTATTAATTTGTTTTTGAATGTCAATTTGACAACATATTTGTACTTAGTGCGGAGACTAGCCAGCTAGACAATTCAAACAGAATATCACTCACCAAATCTGGAACATTCTCATCTATTGGCTGATCACTGACCAAACCTGGAACATTCTCATCCGTTGGATGATTAGTGGCCAAATCTAGAACATTCTCATTCTTTGGTTGATCACTAACTAAATCTGGAACATTCTCATCCTTTGCTTGATCACTGGCCAAATCTGAAACATTTTCATCCTCATACTTTGGCTGATCAGCGGCCAAATCTGGAACATTCTCGTCCTTTGGATCAACTAGACGTAAAAGCTCTCGTCGTTGCTGTGTTTGTTTCTGCTGCGTTCTTTCACGTTTTTGTTGTGTTCTACCACGTTCCTGCTGTGTTCTTCCATGTTCTTGCCATATATTAGACTAAACAATGGAGTTAGAAATGCATGAATTGTGCAGGGAAATCAAGAGCATACAGCCTCGTTTGTCTATAAATTCGTTTCAGAAACAGTTTTGTTAATTTTTTACCCTTCTAAAAATGCCTTTGGATTTTTGTTTTTGGTCTTATTTTCCTGAAATTAGAACCAAAGAAACCAAAAATTCTGAACATCGAAAGGATAATTGCAATGGTTATAAAACAATTATTAATTTTTTTTTGACATGTAAATATGACAACATATTTGTATTTAGTGTGGAGACTAGCCAGCTAGACAGTTCAAACAGAATATCACTCACCAAATCTGGAACATTCTCATCCTTTGGCTGATCACTGGCCAAATCTAAAACATTCTCATCCTTTGGTTGATCACTGGCCAAATCCGGAACATTCTCATCCACATCTTTTGGCTGATCACTGGCCAAATCTAAAACATTCTCATCCTTTGGTTGATCACTGGCCAAATCCGAAACATTCTCATCCACATCTTTTGGCTGATCACTGGCCAAATCTAGAACATTCTCATCCACATCTTTTGGCTGATCACTGGCCAAATCTTGAACATTATCATCTTTTGGATCAACTAGACGTAAAAATTCATGCCGTTGCTGTGTTTGTTTCTGCCGTATTCTTCCATGTTTCTGCTGTGTTCTTCCACGATCTTGCTGTATTCTTTCATGTTTCTGCTGTGTTCTTCCATGTTCCTGCCATATATTAGACTAAACAATGGAGTTAGAAATGCATGAATTGTGCATGGAAATGAAGAGTATGCAGCCCACTTTGCCTATTAATTCGTTTCAAAAACAGTTTTGTAAAATTTTTTCCCCTTCTAAAAATGCCTTTGTATGTTCTGTTTTTGGTCTTATTTTCCTGAAATTAGAACCAAAGAAACCAAAAAGTTCTGAACATCGAAAGGATGATTTCAATGGTTTTAAAACCATTATTAATTTTTTTTTGACATGTCAATATGATAACATATTTGTATTTAGTGCGGAGACTAGCTAGCTAGACAGTTCAAACAGAATATCACTCACCAAATCTAGAACATTCTCATCCTTTGGTTGATCACTAACTAAATCTGAAACATTTTCATCCTTTGGCTGATCACTGGCCAAATCTAAAACATTATCATCCTTTGGATCAACTAGACGTAAAAGTTCCTGTCGTTGCTGTATTCGTTTCTGCTGTGTTCTTCCACGTTTCTGCTGCATTCTTCCATGTTCTTGCCATATATTAGACTAAACAATGGAGTTAGAAATGCATGAATTGTGCATGGAAATGAAGAGTATGCAGCCCAGTTTGTCTATTAATTCGTTTCAGAAACAATTTTATGAATTTTTTCCCCTTCTAAAAATGCTTTTGGATGTTCTGTTTTTTGTCTTATTTTCTTAAAATTAGAACAAAAAAAAAATCCCGAACATCGAAAAGATTATTTCAATGGTTTTAAAACCATTATTAATTTTTTTTGACATGTCAATATGACAACAGATTTGTATTTAGTGCGGAGACTAGCCAGCTAGACAGTTTAAACAGAATACTACTCACCAAATCTGAAACATTCTCATCTTTTGGCTGATCATTGGCCAAATCTGGAACATTCTCATCCTTTGGTTGATCACTAACTAAATCTAGAATATTCTCATCTTTTGGCTGATCACTAGCTAAATCTGGAACATTATCATCCTTTGGATCAATTAGACGTAAAAGCTCCTGTCGTTGCTGTGTTTGTTTCTGCTGTGGTCTTCCATGTTCCTGCCATATATTAGACTAAACAATGGAGCTAGAAATGCATGAATTGTTCATGGAAATCAAAAGCATGCAGCCCAGTTTATCTATTAATTCGTTTCAGAAACAGTTTTGTGAATTTTTTTCACTTTTAAAAATACCTTTGGATGTTCTGTTTTTGCCCTTGTTTTCCTGAAATTAGAACCAAAGAAACCAAAAATCCCGAACATCGAAAGGATGATTTCAATGGTTTTAAAACCATTATTAATTTTTTTTGACATGTCAATATGACAATAGATTTGTACTTAGTGCGAAGACAAGCCAGCTAGACAATTCAAACAGAATATCACTCACCAAATCTGGAACATTCTCATCCTTTGGCTGATTACTGGCCAAATCTGGAACATTATCATCCTTTGGATCAACTAGACGTAAAAGCTCCTGTCGTTGCTGTGTTTGTTTCTGCTGTGTTCTTCCATATTTCTGCTGTATTCTTCCACGTTCTCGCTGTGTTCTTCCATGTTCCTGCCATATATTAAATTAAACAATAGAGTTAGAAATGCATGAATTGTGCATGGAAATGAAGAATATGCAGCCCAATTTGTCTATTAATTAGTTTCAGAAACAGTTTTGTGAATTTTTTCCCCTTTTAAAAATGTCTTTGGATGTTCTGGTTTTAGTCTTATTTTCTTGAAATTAGAACCCAAGAAACCAAAAATTTTGAACATCGAAAGGATGATTTCAATGGTTTTAAAACCATTATTAATTTTTTTTGACATGTCAATATGACAATAGATTTGTACTTAGTGCGGAGACTAACCAGCTAGACAGTTCAAACAGAATATCACTTACCAAATCTGAAACATTCTCATACTTTGGCTGATCACTGGCCAAATCTGGAACATTCTTACCCTTTAGTTGATCACTGGCCAGATATAGAACATTCTCATCATTTGGCTGATCACTAGCCAAATCTGGAGCATTATAAACCTTTGGATCAACTATACGTAAAAACTCCTGTCGTTGCTTTGTTTGTTTCTGCTGTGTTCTTCCACGTTTCTGCTGTATTCTTCCATGTTCCTGCCATATATTAGACTAAATAATGAAGTTAGCAATGCATGAATTGTGCATGAAAATCAAGAGCATGCAGCCCAATTTGTCTATTAATTCATTTCAAAAACAATTTTGTGAATTTTTTTCCCATTCTAAAAATGCCTTTGGATGTTCTGTTTTTAGTCTTATTTTCCTGAAATTAGAACCAAAGAAACCAAAAATCCCGAACATCGAAATGATGATTTTAATGGTTTTAAAACCATTATTAATTTTTTTTTAACATGTCAATATGACAACATATTTGTATTTAGTGCGAAGACTAGCCAGCTAGACAGTTCAAACAGAATATCACTCACCAAATCTGGAACATTCTCATCTATTGGCTGATCACTGGCCAAACCTGGAACATTCTCATCATTTGGCTGATCAGTGGCCAAATCTAGAACATTCTCATCCTTTGGTTGATCACTAACTAAATCTGGAACATCCTCATCCTTTGCTTGATCACTGGCCAAATCTGAAACATTCTCATTCTCATCTTTTGGCTGATCACTGGCCAAATCTGGAACATTCTCATCCTTTGGATCAACTAGACGTAAAAGCTCCCGTCGTTGCTGTGTTTGTTTCTGCTTTGTTCTTCCACGTTCCTGCTGTGTTCTTCCATATTCTTGCCATATATTAGACTAAACAATGGAGTTAGAAATGCATGAATTGTGCAGGGAAATCAAGAGCATGCAGCCCTGTTTGTTTATAAATTCGTTTCAGAAACAGTTTTGTTAATTTTTTATCTTTCTAAAAATGCCTTTGGATGTTCTGTTTTTGGTTTTATTTTCGTGAAATTAGAACTAAAGGAACCAAAAATTCCGAACATCGAAAGGTTTATTGCAATGGTTATAAAACCATTATTAATTTTTTTTTTGACATGTAAATATGACAAAATATTTGTATTTAGTGCGGAGACTAGCCAGGTAGACAGTTTAAACAGAATATCACTCACCAAATCTGGAACATTCTCATGCTTTGGCTGATCACTGGCCAAATCTAAAACATTCTCATCCTTTGGTTGATCACTAACTAAATCTGAAACATTCTCATCCTTTGGCTGATCACTGGCCAAATCCAGAACATTCTCATCCTCATCCTTTGGCTGATCACTGGTCAAATCTTGAACATTATCATCCTTTGGATCAACTAGATGTAAAAGTTCCTGCCGTTGCTGTGTTTGTTTTTGCTGTGTTCTTCCACGTTCTTGCTGTGTTCTTCCATGTTTCTGCTGTGTTCTTCCATGTTCCTGCCATATATTAGACTAACCAATGGAGTTAGAAATGCAGGAATTGTGCATGGAAATGAAAAGTATGCACCCTAGTTTGCTTATTAATTTTGTTTCAAAAATAGTTTTACAAAATTTTTTTCCCTTCTAAAAATGCCTTTGGATGTTCTGTTTTTGGTCTTATTTTCCTGAAATTAGAACCAAAGAAACCAAAAATCCCGAACATCAAAAGGATGATTTCAATGGTTTTAAAACCATTATTAATTTTTTTTTGATATGTCAATATGATAACATATTTGTACTAAATGTGGAGACTAACCAGCTAGACAGTTCAAACAGAATATCACTCACCAAATCTGGAACATTCTCATCCTTTGGTTGATCACTAACTAAATTAGGAACATTCTCATCCTTTGGCTGATCACTGGCCAAATCTGGAACATTATCATCCTTTGGATCAACTAGACGTAAAAACCCTTGTCGTTGCTGTGTTTGTTTCTGCTGTGTTTTTTCACGTTTCTGCTGCGTTCTTCTATGTTCCTGCCATATATTAGACTAAACAATGGAGTTAGAAATGCATGAAATGTGTATGGAAATGAAGAGCATGCAGCCCAGTTTGTCTATTAATTCGTTTCAAAAGTAATTTTGTGAATTTTTTTCCCTTCTAAAAATGCCTTTGGATGTTCTGTTTTTGGTTTTATTTTCCTGAAATTAGAGCCAAAGAAACCAAAAATTCCGAACATCGAAAGGATTATTTCAATGGTTTTAAAACCATTATTAATTTTTTTTGACATGTCAATATGACAACAGATTTGTACTTAGTGCGGAGACTAGCCAGCTAAACAGTTCAAACAGAATATCACTCACCAAATCTGGAACATTCTTATCTTTTGGCTGATCACTGGCCAAATCTAAAACATTCTCATCCTTTGTCTGATCACTGGCCAAATCTAAAATATTCTCATCTTTTGGTTGATCACTAACTAAATCTAGAACATTCTCATCCTTTGGCTGATCAATAGCCAAATCTGAAATATTATCATCCTTTGGATCAACTAGACGTAAAAGCTCATGTCGTTGCTGTGTTTGTTTCTGCTGTGTTCTTCCACGTTCCTGCTGTGTTTTTCCAAGTTCTTGCTGTGTTTTTCCAAGTTCTTGCTGTGTTTTTCCATGTTCCTGCCATATATTAGACTAAACAATGAAGTTAGAAATACATGAATTGTGCATGGAAATCAAGAGCATGCAGCCCAGTTTGTCTATTAATTCGTTTCAGAAACAGTTTTGTGAATTTTTTTCCCCTTCTAAAAATACCTTTGGATGTTCTGTTTTTGGTCTTATTTTCCTGAAATTAGAACCAAAGAAACCAAAAATCCCGAACATCAAAAGGATGATTTCAATGGTTTTAAAACCATTATTAATTTTTTTTGACATGTCAATATGACAACAGATTTGTACTTAGTACGGAGACTATCCAGCTAGACAGTTTAAACAGAATATCACTCACCAAATCTGGAACATTCTCATCCTTTGGCTGATCACTGGCTAAATCTGGAACATTATCATCCTTTGGATCAACTAGACGTAAAAGCTTATGTCGTTGCTGTGTTTGTTTCTGCTGTGTTCTTCCATGTTCTTGCTGTATTCTTCCATGTTCCTGCCATATATTAAACTAAACAATAGAGTTAGAAATGCATGAATTGTGCATGGAAATGAAGAGCATGCAGCCCAGTTTGTCTATTAATTAGTTTCAGAAACAGTTTTGTGAAATTTTTTCCTCTTTTAAAAATGCATTTGGATGTTCTGGTTTTGGTCTTATTTTCTTGAAATTAGAACCAAATAAACAAGAAATTCCGAACAGCGAAATGATGATTTTAATGGTTTTAAAACCATTATTAATTTTTTTTTTGACATGTCAATATGACAACATATTTGTACTTAGTGCGGAGACTAGCCAGCTAGACAGTTCAAACAGAATATCTCTCACCAAATCTGGAACATTCTCATCATTTGGCTGATCACTGGCCAAATCTATAACATTCTCATCCTTTGGCTGATCACTAGCCAGATCTAGAACATTCACATCATTTGGTTGATCAGTAACTAAATCTGGAATATTCTCATCCTTTGGCTGATCACTAGCCAAATCTGAAACATTATCATCATTTGGATCAATTAGACGTAAAAGCTCTTGTCGTTGCTGTGTTTGTTTCTGCTGTGTTCTTTCATGTTCCTGCGATATATTAGACTAAATAATGGAGTTAGAAATACATGAATTGTGCATGGAAATCAAGAGCATGCAGCCCAGTTTGTTTATTAATTCATTTCAGAAACAGTTTTGTGAATTTTTTTCCCCTTCTAAAAATGCCTTTGGATGTTCTATTTTTGGTTTTATTTTCTCGAAATTAGAACCAAAGAAACCAAAAATCCCGAACATCGAAAGGATGATTTCAATGATTTTAAAACCATTATTAATTTTTTTTAACATGTCAATATGACAACATATTTGTACTTAGTGCAGAGACTAGCCAGCTAGACAGTTCAAACAAAATATCACGCACCAAATCTGGAATATTTTTGTCCTTTGGCTGATCACTGGCCAAATCTAGAACATTATCATCCTTTGGCTGATCACTAGCGGCTTTTGTGCTACTGATAGCTTTCTTGCCACTGATAATTTCCAGCGTGACAACTCCAAAGCTATATACATCTGCTTTATATGTTATTTCACGTCCCTTGGCACACTCAGGGGCCATATATACACTATAAAAGGACAGTTCTATGATGAGAATTGCATGCATTCTTCAACAGAAATGTTATCCCAAATTAATAATTGAGTCATTTAACCATTGAGAGCACTAGTATTAGATCTACTGTAAAGAGTGATTTGGGTTATTTCTTACTCGATTTTTTCTTCTATGTTGGCGGCCTCTTGCTCTTGTGACATTTCCCCTTCAAAAAGGGCAAATTCAAAATCATATATCCTTGGGATAAGATTGGCCTTGTCAAAAAGAATGTTTGCTGGCTTCAAATACTTGTGAATAATGTTCAATTTGGAGTTTCCATGGAGAAAAGCCAGGCCTTTGGCTAACCCGTGGCAAATCTTGACCCTGGCAAGCCAATCTAGTCCTTTCCTCAGCTCCTGATTAGCTAGATTATCTGGATACGAAGATGAGAAAATAAGTACAATTGATATAATGGAATTGTAATACCCAAAATAAACAATTTGGTGTAGCTAATATAATGTTTTGAGTGATTTTAGGAGCATGCATGGTATTGGGTTTATTTGATTTTAGAAGGTTTGAACCATTGAAAATATTTTTAAAGATTATTTTGGACTTTTTGAATGAGTGGGGTTTACTAATGGGCTTAGTATTGGGGTTTAAGCCCATTAGGTAAGAGTGTGGGTCTGTATATGTATGTATGTATGTATGCATAGATGAATGGGTCCGTATATGTGTGTATATATATATATATATATGAATGTATTAGAGGCATCTTGTACAATTTTTTACCCTAAAGCAATATTGAAGATTTGAAGAGGAGGCTAAGGTTAATTTGAGATCCCGGCAAACCCACAGATACCAGAGAAGAAGAAGGAATTCAAGGACTAATTCTATTGGGACTTTCACAAAGGAGTGTTTGGTGGTCGCAAGTAGTCACTAGGGAGTCAACTTTAGTATTTCAAGAGTTTGCGGTAAGTGACCCTTCTACGATATGCCTAGTCACCTTTTGATAAAACGTTTGGTGAAAAAAATATTGTTTGAAAAAACTTTGCCTTCGTATTTTCCATGTCTCTTATCTACTTTGGATCAACTTCGAATATAAGTGTTTGGCCTTTGAAAATTGCCATGGCTGGTTCAGACTAATTGTGAAAAATAAATAAACCGTGAAAATGATGAGGACATGTGAATTGAATGACTATGATTCGGACTCTAGGCTAAGGTTAATTTGGGTGCCAAGAGTTGCATAGAAACTAGTTTCTTTTGAGCTTTGACCATGGAGATAAATGTGGTTTTGGGCCTTGCTGCGGGATAAAGTAGCCATATTCAATGAACACTTAAACTTAGTGTTATTGGGCTATTGAGAAACCAAATGATACATTGTCATGATGTTGAAGACTCCTTGATATTTATACCATCTTATGATATAATGATTTGAAATCTTTTTATATCAAATGAGCGATTGTGCTTTACATGATAGTTGTTGAAAAATATCAACTTTTTTTTTTTTTTGGCATCAACTCATATTTTTATAGATGTGTTGGAAACAATGAGTTTCTGTTACAATTGATCCACTTGTTATAGTAGATGGTTACTTGCTCAGCTTTATAGCTTACCCCTTTATTATATATTTTTCAGATCCAAAAAGCATGTCATGGAATCATCTAGAGTTGATAAATCTATTTTATTTTGGAATTTTGTTACTAGTTTGGTTTTCCTTTGGCTTAGCACACTTTTAAGAACTATTGAGTATCGACTATTATCACTTTTGGGATATGTACACTCCTAGTTGAGGGATGGTTATTGGAATTTCAGAGTATTTGATGATTCAAGTTGAGGTTTATTAAATTTAATGGTTAAGAAGCTGATTTGGTCTTTTTGATAGTGAGTGTATCATTTTGTTTAGCCTTTGCTTGCTTAAAAGGTTTAATTTTGTGAGCATGCAGCATTATTGAACCTATTTTATTGGTTTGTGGCATGACAGGAATATAATAAAAGCTCGACTTTTTCTATAGGAACCATAGACAATTAAAGGTTTGTTCCTATTTACCAAAGGAAGCTTCAAGGGAAATATTACCTTCAGAGTACTCAGATACAAGAGTTTGATCTTCGCCATCTTCATCTTCTTTACTGCACCCCAGCATTGCAAGATTTGGATGTTGTAGCTTACAAAGAGTTTCAAGTACTTTACCACCACCTATTGATTTGCTCACACTTCTAATTGATTTGGCTGACAGTCGTTTAACTGCTCTCTCAGGTCCAAAAACGCCCTGCAGCCATGCATCAATTTATGGATTAAATGCACTGTGGATGCATGCATAAGAATTTATGCTTGACATGGCTTAATTTTGCTGAACTTTCAATCAGAAAAATGTCCAAAGATGAGGAAATTAATTGTTGTATAGCCGCACATGCACACCAATCACTTGTTTTTGGACACTTTTTCCTCCATGCCTTCATCTTTATATCTGATCAATTAATTAATTCCTAGGCAGAATCCAGTGCCAGAAACCAACCTAAATTGATCTAACATGATCCTGAGTAAAGCATAAAGCCTAAAAGATATAGGATGTGGCAAGAAAAAGTTGAGAAAGCTTGAACCTTGTAAACGGATACAGATTTCCCTTCGGCAAGCTTATTTTGAGGGCTGAAATTGCCTGTGGCCTTTTTTATATCTTGAGCTTTGTAATAAGTGATTGATGGTGATCCTATGCCATTGTCCAAAACGAACAAGAAATTTAGCAGAAAGATGGAATTGGTAGGAAAAAAGAGAAACAAAGAACTTCAGAATGCAAATATTTAGGAAAGCAATGGAAATTGAAGTCCATTAAAGACACCATATTCTTACCCATTAAAGATACCATATTCTTACCACTAAACAAGCTCCCTTTCCAAAGATATACTAAAATTGCAGCAGGGACAAGTGATGCGGATGCTACAATTCCAGCAATAGCCCCCGGAGGGAGATGATTTTTCTCTTTTTTAGGAGCTGTTGCATTATCTCACAGATGTCATTCAAGATAAGCCACCAAGAAACATTAGAGACAAAGATTGCTGTCTTGCTGTAGAAATAAAAGGAAAAAGATCTAGAAGCATTACCAACAAAATTGCTACCTGGAAATACAGAAATGGCAGATATTATAGGACCATTGTACAAAAACTGCCTATTCACTGAGCCTTTTCCAGCCCAATATAAGTGAATCTCCAGTCGGTTATTATTTACAGAAGCATTGAACTGTTTAGAAATGTTTCCACGAGCCTCAGATTCATTTCGTATGTTGAAATTTCTCAGTACATTTTTGCCCTGCAGTGATCCATAGTTTCAATGGATGCAAGTTGTTAAAGATTATCAAAGGTATATGGACAGTTGGGTACCTGAATGTCCACATCAAAAATTCGCATCTGCACGCTAGCAGCTTCTCTCTTTGCTGGGCACAATATTTCAGCAAAGTCAAGTTTGACTGTGTAATCTCCATTTTTCAAACAAAATCCGTAATACTTCAGGGATATAGGGGCAATACGCGCTGTGGAATACAAAGATGATTTGGCTATGTTCTCACTGTCTCTGCACGTCCTAGCGAACACATAACGGTCAGGGTATGGCTTCAATAAACTTATGAATCCACCAGTTCCCACGCCACTGTGACCCCAACTTCCCATACTACTGAAACCCCAACGCTTATCTTGACTCAAAAAGAAAGTTGAATTTCCAGAGGCTTTTGAATCATCTTCATAATCAATTCCATCTATCCTTTGTGAGTTGCCACCGCAATTTATGAACAGACGATCATCTACAATGGATGTTATTGTCATTAACTTCTGTTTCAATGCAATTTTGTTTGTTTGTTTTTTTGTGATCTAAAGCAAAAGAAAAGGATTTACACAAATGTTAAAGAGTTTAACAACGAAATACATGCATGGAGTATATATAAACTAGCTCGTTCTGGATAATCAAATGCATTTTAAAAAATCCAACAGAAAACGGATTAAACTAGGTCAAATATAATTGTGGTGTATTTTTTATTTTATTCTGCTATTTTCTTTTTATACAACAATAGGATTATTTTAGCATTTATAGCTTTTTGACAGTGAAATTTAACTGCTATATATACAATTAATCCATTGCTTTTCCCAATGTTACGAAGCTAATGAATACTGCTAAGAAAGTGATGAGCTTTAATGTATTGTACATGTTAAATAAAATTTGAAAAATCTCCACTCAGCCATTGAGGTTCAAGGTTTCGATTAGTGGATTTCCTCGTCCTAAAGTACAAGGTTTCTTCATTACAAACCGCTTTCTCCTCTTTCCATTTACATTCCAATAGATATATTTTGTATAGAGTAAATTATAGAAATCACCTCTGTAGTTTATAGTGAATCTCACTTTAATTCCTACAGTCAACTTCTTATAATTATGGTCAAATTTCATTTCAGTCCTTCTGTTAATAATTATTAAAAAAATTAATGAAAAAATGTTATGTGTCCATCATATATTATCGACACATGCCATTTTTGGTTAATAAATTTAACAGAAAGACAAAATGAAGCTTGACCATAATTACAAGGAATTGATTGCTACAATTGAAACTGCAAGAACTAAAGTGAGATTCACTGTAAACTGTAACGTCAATTTCTGTAATGTACCATTTTGTATATTAGAACCTTGACTTCTCCTAATAAAGCGTGATTGAAAATTACGACAATCAAGTCATCAACAACATAGGTTTTGAAATCAAAAATCATAATTTGTAGTAGACAATAAATAAAATTTAAATCCCTATTTCGCTATTCAATCATGATAATCCATTATTTTCTTCTATTAGGCTTTGGAGAGAGGTTCTTCGAAGGTTTAATTTGTTTCATCTCATACTTCTTTATTTATTCTTTTCCTGCAATATACTAGAAGCCCCTTAGAACATCATTTAGTTCCCAAAACATTATACTTTTGATCCTAAAACTTCAACTCTAACTTTTCCCATCATTCTAGCCTAAAACCCTTGAATCTCCCCCACGCTCTAGAATTTCTAGAAAACAACATTGTTATTCAATTTAACAGAAAAACTAATTTTAAGACCTAGATTGATAGACCATTTTAACAAGAATCCCATTCTTAATCCTGATTTTACCTTCTCAAGCACCAATCTTAAAAATGATCAAGTCACGGAAATTCTACCAAACAGTATTTATCAGAACCACTAGTTGATTTGTAATTGAACATTTGGAATAATTCATCTCTCACCATAGGAAGAAACCATATGCTCTTTTTTGACCCAAAACCCCCACCCTCTCCCTTCCCACCTTTTTCAAACAGAAAATAAGAAAAAAAACAAAAAAATCAAGCACACCACAATATTGCCCTTTGATAAAACTACACTTTGGATATTAGATCAAAATACGTGGAACATTAGTCTGAAACAAACTTCTACAATTGTAAGGTGCAACATGAATTCAGAGAGCTTAATATAACAAGATCAAAAATTTAAGAATGATACAGGAGTTGAATGACAAGCTTATATATCCGACACCTAAGACATCTCTCAAGTTTTATAAATGACTTACTCATTGGAGTATTGTTGCAGCGACTATTTACCTCCTGCCATTCATCCCTACAATGTGAATGTATAAATGAGAAAAATAATAAAACATTGGTAGCCAAAATTTGTCAAGCTTTAGATAACAATATTTAGAATTAAAAAAAAAAATCAAACAAACGAAAAAATGCATACCCATTGGTTATATTACAAGAGCGGCACGGAAACAAGTTCCTGGAAAACAAAAAAAATGGATTTGCAAAAGAAAAGATACATGAAGGAATTGAAAATGTGACTTAGGGTTTGCCTTACCAATTTTCGGGTATTTTTTTAGGCAAGTCCAAATTTGTGAAATTATTCTCAGAAACATCCCTGCAAAAATAATATACTGGAACTAAGAAAGAAACACCACAGTGGAACTCATGGGCGGAGCTAGCTAATGCCAAGGGGGGGGCACATGCCCTCCCTGAAAAAAAAAATATACAAAAAATATGTATTATATTATCTTTAGTGTCAATTGTGCCTACTGAAGAAAAGAAAAAAGGAAATTAGCCTACTACCAATTGTGTCTACCCAATGAAAGAAATAAATTTTAGTCCATTACACACCAACGCAATTGTATCCAGCCACCCAATATAACTAAAAATATTTAACTCCAGTTTGACCCTTTTCTTTCTCTCTCTCCTCTCTTTCCAACCACAATTAAGTTCTTTTTTTATTCCTCCCGTGGAACCCCACCAACCATTTGTGTCTTATTTAGTGTCCATCAAATATAATTTTCTGGCTCCGCCCCTGGTGAAACTCGGGAAAGCAGTAAACTATAGCATTGGGTCATTCACAGCATCAAAAAGAAAGGGGGAAGAAAAAAAGGAACCCTTTTTCATATTCTACAATTTTATTAATTTAAGATGAAGTTTCTTAAAACCTTCTTTTGGAATTATAGAATTAATTAACAAACTAGTTATGTTTTGTATAAAGTCTGATATGTTCTATTCAGTAGGATCATAAGCATGTGAATTGTGGCAAAACAAGGATTTAAGTTAAGAGGGGGCAAATGAAGTGTTGCAATGAATTTTGCAATAGAAGTATATCATAATTGTTATTTGTTCTTAATATTCACTCAATTAAATTTTTATTTTTTGGTCCAAATTTAAAATTGTGCACGAGTAAAGAAATTGAATAACACAATAGGTGTCATAAACAAAATTATAAAAAATAATTAATTTTATGTAATTATTTTATGACATCATTGATGATGACAGACTCCAATAAACTAATAAAAGTTTAACGTGGTTGCTTTGTACTTTAATACTTAGTATTATAACTAAAATTATAGTTATACTTGCACCATAAAAAAGCTATTCACATATATACAAAATGTTATTTAAATTAATCAATAGCTTAAGTTGTGAATAAATTTATTAAGTATTAAATTTCACACCAAAAAAAAAAAATGCATGCCCTAAAATTGTTAATGCAATACCATGTTTTTCATCATTACTCAATTACCCTCTAGTTTTCTTTGATCATCATTCTAATATGTTTATTTTTTCTCTATAATCTTGCATAATTTGTTAATCTTGTGTATTTGTATTTTCACCTAGTTACCCATATTCTATTTGATATGTGCTCTAACAATTCTTAAGCTAAGAGTTCTTAATTTGTAGGATTCTTATCATCAAAATAACCATGCATACTTAGATTTGACTTAAGTCAGTCTTATCTAAATGATTTAAAATAACAAAAGAATCACGTACTATATTTACCAAAACAACTTAAAACTTCCATAATAAATAAGAGACCTATCATACATTTACCAAAACACTTACCATCGATGGTTTTTTTTTTTTTTCAAAACACACAAGAAAACTAAAGATGTCCTAAAATTCTTTTGAGCAGCATGCATAAACGCATACAGAGAAACAGTCATAATTTTCTTTAGGAAACACAGTAGCAGATCCAGAAAATTTGGCCAGTGTAGACGCAAATTAGGTAGTTCAAGTCAGCATAACTATATTTCCAAACTCCGACAAGTCGCAATGACGGATGTGAAGGTGGGTAGTGGCGGATCCAAAAAATGGATCCTTCAAGTTATCGCCGACCTTTATCTCTAAGCCACGTCGCATGTCAATACTTCCTCTTCGCTCCTCCTTTTCGCATTTTTCTCCAGTACGCATAAAGAGAATGATGGATTTAGGGCTTAGGATTGCAACGATATAGAGAAAAGTGGGTTTAAAGCTTCCTATACGTGGGTCAGGTTACTGGGTCGGGTCGGGTCGGGTCGGGTCGGGTCGGGTCATCGGGTTGGGTCTAAAATTTCAATGTAAACCTTCGCTTACCCTTGACCCTTCGTGCGTCCGCCAATGAGGAAACACATCCATAATTTTTTCTAGGAAACTCCAAATGACCCGTTGCAAGTTTTGAAAACAAGAGTATAGACCTTTTCAATCACAGCAAGGTTATGATTAGAGCTTTGTGGAAATATAGATTTCAGTTCAAATTGACCCAACAAAATAGGACTTCAACACAGTTTTGGAAACAGATCATTGATTGCTTGGTCAAATTTCTAGGCAACTATCTTGATGTGTCTTCTGGCATCAATATACTGTTTCTTTTGGAGAACTTTTCCTAATAAATGGATTATCTTGGCGAAAGAGATAGTAACTTCTGTTTTCCCTAATTAAGTGGAGATGAACGCCATGCATATATCATCTTAAGAAATATGGATTAGACAAAATATAAGGACTGACGTGCATATGCATCTAGCATCAAAATCAAAGTCCTTGAATTTAATTTGGGCAACTGGCAGATGCACAAAAAAAATAAAAATAAATAAATAAATAAATAAATAAAATAAAGTTTCATCTCCTTGTTAATGTTTAGAAATGAAAATATCAGTAAATTTTGAGAAATTGGCATAAATGTTTATATTTAAACTTACGACTAACGGTACAAAACTTATTTTAAGATAACTTCAGAACAAATTAATTCTCAATACCAATCAGTTAGCAATGCAATGTTATAATACTAATTTACAAAAAAATAAAATAAAATAAAAATAAAAAAGTCCTATTCTCTTGAAACACTGCGAAACTTTAAAATAAGCATTAGCTGTAAAAGTTTGACTATGTTGTAAACACAACTTTCACTAAGAAAAGTAAAAGTTTGACTATGTTGTAAACACAACTTTCACTAAGAAAAACTTACACAGATGAATTTATTAATCCGGCGAACCATTCCGGCAATGCACTGTTGAGATTGTTTCCTTTGAGGTATCTGACCAGCAAAATTAAAAATATATATATTAAGTTGATCTTCAAGACTATACATTTACTAGAAAATAGAACACTAGGAGATCCAATGGAAAATCAAGATATACTTTATTTCTTCACAACATTTGAAAGAAAATGATGGCTACACTATAGTTTGGTACAAAGGATGGTGAGGAGAAGTATATAAATTCTTTGGCGCAAAGAAAGAAAAATAGAAACTAAACCATGGTACAAGACTAGCGTTTGAAAGTTTTAGGCAAGACAAAAATAATAAAGAAAACAAAACAACAATGTTTTGCAATGAATACCCAAAGAGCTTCAGGGCCTAGGATTACTAAATAATTCTAACCATAAATATGAGCATAACCAGCGCACACATGTTACTTGAACTAGGTTGTAAAACTCTGCCACAATGAAAGTGTGGAAAAGATGTAACCTTAGTGCTTATCAATGAAGTGGTAATAGATATCTAAATAATTTAGGAGCTTTTTTCTCTTACGACTCAAATTTAATGTCAAAAAATATGATTCCATATATAGTGAATATCACATCTTTGTTACAACAATCACAAACCAAGAACAACAAAAGGTCATCTTTCCTCCATGAAACTTATCAAAAAAAAAAAAAACTTTCCTCCATGACAAGTAGACCAACATCATGTTTTACTTAAATGACATAAATGTGAAGGCAAGACGGATAATGTATAAGCATTAAGGCAAGCACACAGTGTTCTATTTTTAAACATTTAAATTTGCATGCTTATTCATCAATGTTAGAATTTAAAGTGTATTCAAACTATCTTTATCATCTTTCAACAAGATAAAGATTCACATGTATAATTAACCTGTATATTAAATATTATAAAACATGGGCCCTTCAGTATATATATATATACACAATGTTGTGAAGTAGGTTGTTTTTTTCTTTTCTTTTTTTTTTTTGGACGCACAAAATAAGATATATACACCAGCCAAACTAAACAACACAAGAAGGCATCATTTGCATGCAATGCCGAGCAACAACCGCAATATTAGAGAGAGAGAGAGAGAGAGATGAAAATTTAAAGGCAATAGCATTTGGAAAGTTAGATCCCTCACATATAACGTAGACCACCACTAGCAAATTTTAGAATTTCACCAGTCAAATTGTTGAAACTCAAATCCCTGTAATACAAAATAAGAAGCAAGTTTTTAAGTTAACAAATACATAAATATTCGCAGTATTTTACAGTAACATTAACCGCTAGTAGATATTACATAGGAGGACATGCTTTCATCCTTCAAACATGCACATAGATCTCACCAAACAACACTTTTGTTGGTGATGTTACAAGTTGGTTTTAGATAGATTAATGAGTCCCCTTCCTAATGGCATGTTTTTTTTTTTTTTTTTTTTTTTATAACAATAGGTGATGTAACATGGTTTGTTTCAAGAAGCACCTGTAAAGGATAGTCATAATTTCTATTAGTTCCCTTGTAATGTGTATTATTGTGATTACACTCTATAGGTGCAATTTATTACCTATTAATTGATATAATTTAGTATTAATATTAATTAATGTTGCTATTTTATGTTAATGTATCAAAACATATTATTAATACTAACATTTGACAAGAAATAACATTAAATTGAAAGCCGATAGGACGACAAAATAAAGAACCAACTAACCTAGAAGAGCAACTAGGCATCTAGACACCAGCTGTCCAAACAAGAAAAAAGTGTCTAGATGGCCCCGGTCCAAACACCCTTTTGGCATCTAGACGCTCTTCCCCTTACTTGATACATTACAAATGTATATGACTTGTTTGGAACCGACTCCTCCAATTTTGGAAACAAAACGTGTCTGCTGTCAATGGGAAAATCGAAGGAACATAGAAGAAGAAAGAATCATTGATTTTAAACAATTCATAATTTTATACTTGTAATTTGCACTATCATAATGGACTCTAGGTAAGGACACTCAAGGGAGCATTGAGTTTAAACTGAGAAAATTTTTAGCATCTAATTGAATATATAGAATTTTATTCTAAATTGGAAGTTTGAATCAAGTTCTATAATCTTTAGATTAAAATTTACTTAATATTTAGTTTTAGTTATTTAAATAAATTTATGTATACTGATTTATTTTAGAATATTTTAGAGCTTAATTTTATAAAGTCCTAGGAAGGATGTTCATGAATAAAGTCCTAGGAAGGATGTTCATAATTTCTATGCATTCACTTGCAACGTGTATTATTATTAAATTAAATTGCATTATGTATAATTGTATATCCTATGCTATTATATATAATTTGTTTATTTTATTTTGCCTCTCACACAAGAGAGAATCTTTAGTTATTTTGTACACAAATGAGGGGCTATTTATAGTTTGATGTACACTATGAGCCCAATTTTCCATGAAGACTCAAATGTGGATGGAGCATGAGGGGCAACCAAAGATGGAAGCCCGTGTAACTCCACAAAATTATTGAAGAGAAGAAAATGATACAACCAGACATTGCATGAAATTGAATAAATTATAGTTTAAAAGTATCTTACAAATATGATAGGACTCTATTCTCCCAAATAAAATCTGGAATTTCGCCAAAAATTGAACAGTTCCGCAGTGTCCTGGAGCACCAAGTATTTTGAGGTTCGTAAGTTCAGATTACAATGAAATCGGCAAAGATTATTTACTTTAATCTTTATATAAACTCATAACAAGAGGCTTACAGGGATTTCAAATTTTTATTAACTTTTGGGAATGGGAGACCTTGTTCTCTTCCATTAACTCCTCTCAAGCCAGAAAGATGCCTGAACAAAGAAATATCATGTAATTTTAAACTGCAAAAGGAAGCCAAATCACTTGCCCTCAGGAAACGAAATGTATGGTTCCGTAAGGTGTCACAAATTACAAGTATTGAAGCTTTTTCAATGATTGGAACACTTCAAAACAATCAGAAGAAGGCCCTTCAAAATTGTTCCCCAGCAGCCACCTATGAAGATTAAAAGTCAATGTGAAAAATAGCAGTGGAAGGTCCCATGGCAGGGTCTAGGTAACAATAATTTGATACAATTCTTACAGTCCAACAATATTGTCCCAGGAAGAAATGAATTCAGGTATACTTCCATTGAAGTTATTCCCACGGATATCACTGCAAAAGAAAAAAATCAACCTACAGAGATGGAGTTCAGTAGCAAAATTGAGAACAAGAAAAGTATTGTGGACATCCACTTACAAATATGACATGTTTGTCAGATTCTTGAACTCTTGAGGCAATTTTCCACTTAAGTTATTGTTTGCCAGAAACCTGAAATTATAAAGCCAATAACCAATTGGCACAATATGAATCCACACAAATATACTTCTACCCTTCTTTTTATGATAAGTTACACTTCTATCCTTCTTAATTCTTATTGGTTTTGTTAGTTGTTTTTCATTTTATTTGCTAGTTATTTTTATATAAATAAATAAGATTTATTAGAATGCATCAAGGGGAGATGTCACCAATTACAAAAATAACAACCTCCAAAGAACCAATCATACTGTCATATATGCTCATTAAAAAAAAAGAAAAAAAAAGGAAGAAAAAAAAAAGAAAAAAAAATACAAATTGGATTTATACTCTGGATAACCAACTATAAAACGTAAATAAAAGAATGCGCTATGTTAGCAATAGAATAGAAACACTTGTCATAGTATGTAGAGATTTAATATATTAATTCATTCCTTTTGTATTTTATTCACTTCCTATTTTGTATAGGCGTCCAAATTTTTCAAATTTTTCTACTTCAACATTATATTGGAATAGAAATCCTAAAATTTTTATTTCTTCTCTTTTTAGGTTCTTGTGTTTGTATCAAGAAACTGAGCCACCTTGGTTTTTGTGTCCCCATCAAAAGCCCTAGCTGCAGCAATCCAAATCTAACCTACCTCCACAGCCAATCGAAGAAACCATCCATAGTCGCTAACAAGCCATTCCAACACCTCCACAATCACAGAGTGCTTTTATAGTCGCCAACATTGCAAAATCCTGGTCACTAACATCAAAAAGCATCCCACAAACATCGCCCAGGACAACCAACCCCACCAAAGGCCCTCTCTGCTGCCAATGGGCATCTCCAACTCAACCTCAAAGCAGCCCCAGGCCTCGCGCTCTCACGTGCCACCACAGAAGGGGTGTGTAAGATCTAACCGCAAATACTCTTTCAAGGCGTACAATAATTTTGAAAACCCCAGCCCCTTTCAATAATTTTGATACCATCCACCACTTTGAGAACTGCATCAGCCGTCGTTTGCCCACACTGGAATATTATTCGTTCCGTTGGCACGGGTCTTTAACTTGCTAGCCAACTAAAGACCCAAACAGTGTTGTTTGCTTAACATTGCTCTATATTTTTGTTACATTCAGTTTATGAAAGGCGTAACTTTTCCCATACCTGGCTGAATTTTTCTCATTATTTCACGAATGTCTAAGAGAAGTTATTTGTTGGGTTATTATTCTACTTGTGTCACAAAAGTAGACAGATTAGGCACAATAACTCTCACATTGTCCTTTCCTATTTCTTATATATATAACATATACAAGTATATACACATCCAAATAAATAATATAGCGCATCTCTTTGATTATGTGCTTCTGATGATTCTTAATTATTTTTCCCTTTCTTTCAAACCTTAAAATCTCTTAATAGATCTATTTGACGTCGACAAATCCATATAGTCGATCCCACTTAGTAAGAAAAATGCTTAGTTTGGTTGATTGGTTTCAAACCTTTAGATGTTGAGACCAAAATAAATTATGCATCGTGGCATTTGAAATCAATTATACAGAGTGAAAATTTAGGTTAACAATCTTAGGCAAAGCTGTACATCAATATTTTTATGCATGCAGTGTCAGTGTGTTTTGTACGTCGAGGATGGTGTACGTCAACATTTGACACTACATCAATTACAAAATATGTTTTTATTTTTCAAAAGTTGGAGATTGCTCAAGTAAATCTGTCTGTAGCGTCTTGTTAATTTTCTATGGGATAGCCACTAGTTTTATTAAATGAATTTAACTATTTTCTTCAGTAACCAAACTGACATCAGGGAGAGAATTACAAATATTGAAGTTTACTGAGATTTCCTAGGGCCGAGGGAAGTTCTCCTGAAAGTAGGTTATCAGATAAATCCCTACAACAACAAAAAAAGAAAGAGAACAAATATCAGAATACAATAAAGTGCATCATGTGCAAAATTATACATGTATATATGCGGATTAGGTTTCATCGAACCACATGCTTACATTACAACTAATCAATCTTTGCAACATGTGCTAATTTCAAGAAGCAAATTAATATCCTTTTTTCATCAAATAAAGAGATCAGTGAGAGGCTTACATGACTGTAAGATTTAGGAGACCTCCAAACTGAGGAGGAACTTGTCCTGAGAGCTGGTTATCGGCTAAATCCCTGCAGCAAAAATAAAGAATGATGAAGTAAATAAATAAAAGCTATCAGAAGAGAGTTTAGATCACTAATAATAATTTGTGTATGGAATAGAATAAACATGGTTGATTGAGGTCTTACAATTTTTCAAGGGTAACGATGTTCCCCAGTTTAGGCGGCATCTTTGACAGTAAGTTATGATCTAAATACCTGGAAAAAAAACAGAATAATAAACCACGATGTTATTGTATTAAACCTTTGAAAAAAATACTTGCATCAGTTGTGTATAAACTTTGGGGGGGTGGAGGGGGAGCTAATAGTAATAAAACTTACAAGTTTTTCAGAGGAAGATCTCCCAATTCTGAAGGAATTTCACCCCTAAAGAAATTGTTTGAGAGACCTCTGCAGAGGAGGGAAAAAGGGCATTCTATTTATGCTTGAAAGGGTGGAATTTTTACAGCACAATTATAAATCTCAAGCTCAATTGTTTGCATGGGGCATCATCACCCAAAAAAAAAAAAAAGGAATTAGACCATTTTGTCAAATAACATGGATGAATCATGTAAAAACTATGAAAAACCTTGCTTCTATTAACAGAATTTCACCAACTTATGGTATTAGGTTTAAATAAATGCCATCAATACCTAATAAAACCTCCTGATATATAATTTTTATTTCTTGAACTATAGGATTTTTTTTTAATAAAATGAAGGCGGTACCTTTCAAATTTTTATTAATTACCCATACATATTATGGCAGAGAAACACAGTTGTTACGTCTATTTGAATGACATAAAAAATAAATGTAACCTTGGTGTTCATTGCCATCCTTTAACAAGAGTTATTTCACAACTTTGAAACTTAGTGGAGTTTCGAGATTAACTATATTTTAAACTTACAACTTTTAATATTAAGTGATGAGTCCAAGTTGTAAGTTAGTACCCGAATATATTATTTTCCTTAGATGCTTGAAGAAATATTGATAATGAATAAGAGGGTTGCCATAGCAGATGCCACAATCATACTAGGATTGCTTCAATTAAAAATTTGGTTTTGACATATATATATACCCTATCATGAAAATTTTATTTACAGAAAACTTCCATTATCTGCGGTAATTTTAAAGTTTATTCTTTTTTTAGCTAAACTTGCGCACTGAATTTGGAAAACTTGTAAGAAAATAGGCCATCTCCATTCACCAATTTAATTTGCTAATTCTCAACCAATCCATGATGCAAAACAATCTATCCGGAAAAGAATTAAATAAGGTTCAAAACTTACAGATCTGTCAATGATTTCATTCGACCAAAGACAGGTGGCACAGGTCCTTCCAGCTTGTTATCATCAAGGTAACTGTTCACAATAGATGTCTCACATTAGCATATAAACATTCAATTATCATAAACTTTTCACAGCTGCTTCTTTAATTTTCTCTTACTATATAGGCGTACAGTGATCTTAATCTTCGTGCAGTGTAAATTAGAAGACCGAGTGTAGCGTAGAGATGGAAGATGATCTTAGTTGGGTAGGGAAAAGAATGTGACTAAGGTAAATTTAAATCAAATAAGTACTCTTCAACAAGTAATTTCTGGACTGCAAAAAAGGTAAAATTGAAATCAAATAAGTAACTCTTCCACAAGCAATTTATCTGGATTGCTTACATTGCTGAAAGGTCCGACAACTTCTCCAATGAATTTGGAATCGTACCACGAAGTCTATTGTGTCTCAGGTCTCTGTAAACATAATCAAATAAAGAATAAAATTAAGGGATGATGATTTCATATGTTTTGTACAAGTGCGAAAAGGAATGAACAAAATAAAAGGAAAAACTAATAGTGAGAAAGCCATAGCTACAAGCAATCAATTAGAACAATTAAAAATTAATATACATATATGAGAGGTGACAGGACCAAGCTAGACAGTTGAGATCCACCCCAAACCCAAGAAAATTAAGGCTGTGTTTAGTTTACTAAAAAAGTCTAAAAATCTTTGAAAATGTCTAAAAGTTATTCATTTTTTTATCTCACTGTACGAATTACAAACTTACAACTTATCTCACTTTACCTCACTTTTTATCACGCCAAAAACAACCTAATTGTGCGTTTTTATCACGTTGCCTACTAATATAATTATGATGTGCAGCTTGTGCTTTTACTAGTTTTCATTTTTTAATGACGCAGGTTCTAGTAGCAACCAACCTCACTAGGAGTCTATTAGCAAGGACCTTCCATCTGATCTATTGCCCTCAGACCACAAAGATCAGGTATAGTTAAATGCAGGTATAGTTATGTTCAATTACCAAAAAAAAAGTATAGTTATGTTCATTTATTCCTCTAGGTAAATTTAGTTCCTAAGATGTATATTAAATTTTAGCAAATGTGCTCAGTTATTTGTGAAACTTGACACACACTATTTCTTAGGCACTAGTGACTAGTGGGAACAAACGGCATGGGAATCCGAGACTTGAGATGTTGTAATCCACAAAAGTAGTTTCAGGTTTTAACTTGGAACTTAAAATATTTAAAGTCAATCGCCTAGATAGAACAAACATACTTGGTTGTCCATGAAACTTCACACACACCCTACCCTAGGCACTAGTGGCTTGTAGGAATGAGCAGCGGAATTCAAGAGCCGAGGTGCCCGTACTCCACAAAAGTAGTTACAAGTTTAACTTCAAGCTAGAATGTTTCAAGTTTCAGTCAATCGCCCAAACAAAGCAAACATTCTTGGTTGTCGCGAAATTTCACATGTACTATCTCATAGGTATCAATGACTTGTAGGAACGAATAATACAGGAATCTGAGAACCAGCATATCTACAGTCTACAAAGGTAGTTTCAAATTCTAACTTGAAACTTTGAACATTTCAAGTTTGAATCCATTGCCCAAACGGAGCAAACATACTCGGCTATCCATGAAACTTGACACATACCATCTCCTAAACACTAGTAATTTACAAGAATGAACGGTATGGGAATCCAAGGTTCGGGATGCCTATAGCCTGCAAAAGTAGTTTCAACTTCTAACTTGAAACTTAAAATGTTGAAAGTTTGAGTCCATCACCCCAGCGAAGCAAACGTGCTTAGTTGTCCTCGAAACTTAAGACTCACCATTTCTTGGGAATTAGTGATATGTAGGAACGAATGGTGCGAGAATCTGAGACTTGGGGTGCCGTAATTTGCAAAAGTAATTTCAAGTTTTAACTTGAAACCTGGAATGCTTGAAGTTTGAGTTATCACCCTAAAGGAGCAAAATGGCACGAAAATTTGCATCCTGGGGTGCCCATCATCAATAATTGCACTTTCAAGTTTGAACTTAATACATTCATATTTCACTTAGGTGGTGTTTGGATGACCAAAAAAAATTCAAAAAGTTGATGTAAAAGTGATATGGTCATATTTTATTGAAGAAAATTGAAAAAAGTTTGCAACTTTTTGTAAGTTCCGATGGATTTTGGCATGCCAAACAGTACCTTAATAAATTAAGTTTTAGTAATGATAATTTGGAGACTAAATATATGTTGAATTTTCAGATTTGATCTATGTTAGCTCCACTTTTGGAAGGGAAGATCTTTTTTTTTTTTTTTTTCCTAGTTGTATTTGTAAGAATTCTCATAAATTTCGTACTCATAGAATTATATAAATTTCAGTAATTTTATAATATTAGATCTTTTTTGGCTGTACAATTGTTAAATTAAATTTGTGTTTTGTGGATTTGAGTTTTTGAATTTGATTGAAGAATAATACATGCTATGTACAGGCATGGGACATACAGGAGTTAATTAATTAGTAGTATTATATATAATGAAAAAAAACACAGCTTTTAGAGACTGCTTTTACACTTTAGGGACCGCTTTGGCGATCACTATAGGTGTTCTCTGAAGAGATTTCAACTCTCTTTTAGGGCCCCTTTTGCCACCCACTAATTAGGGTCTACCCGAAAGCAGTCACCTATTGGTCAATATTACCCTTCAAGGGCCGCTTTTTAACATTTGTTGACCTTTTTTGATGGTCACTAAAAAGCCCCATTTTTAGTAGTCTGTTGCCCTTGCGTTATGGAGAAAATAGCTATTTGCCGCAGATTTAGTTTAAGTAACTCCTTAGTCTTATTTGGATCTATTTGTCATTAATTTTTGGAGCCTTATAGAGGAAAAGCAAAAATTTTGTGGACAAATTGGATAGGAAGGAATTCAAGAATTTTTTAAGATACAATAGAAAACATTGCAGGGATGTGGGACAAACTAAACCCTTCAATCAAAAAAGATTTCTCTGGGAACTCCTCTTTCGTGATCATATCTAGTTGGAAGATATCTAGTATTAATTGTTGTTGTTTTCAAAATGTATGCAACTAAACTTTTACGTTCTCGTTGACTTTCCTTTTGTTTTCGTGGGCTCCTCGTCCCTGTATCTATTCAAATAGATTTTGTTTGATATTTTAGTTAATTTCTTAACCTGTTGTTACAAATATGAACAAAATTTACGTAAATGGTTTATCTATCTCCCTTAATTAGCAAATACCTCGTTTAGCTCATGAGCACTGAGATCAACCTATCACATTTTTAACCAACAAACAGCCTTAATTGACTGGCTTTTGTAAATCATTGGCAACAATATAAATTTTGGAAAGAAGAAGAAAGTGAAAAAGAAAAGGATTTAGCCAATTGACCAAAATGGTATAGCCATCCTTACAAATACGTAAGAGAAGAAAGGTTTCCAATTTCCTCTGGTATTTTACCCCTCATACCAAGGTTGGAGAAAGAACTGCAAAACAAAAAACTAGTTACCAAAAAAGAGTAAACATAGCAGTAATAATAAATCTTGAGAAATTGAAAATAAATAAATAAAGAAACCCAAAAAAAAAATAGTAAGAGAATTCTTTAAAATTGCATTTGATAATATGCAATCCATGCCATTAATTAACTAAAATCCCTTCAATTCTAAATTCAAAATGTGGATTCAACTATAGAAGCCATTTTTTTTAGATACAAAATTTAATGGACACTTGAAATTTTTGATTATATCACCATATTCAATATCATTTGAATCTACACTAATCCTAATAAAAAAAGAATTAGAGTCGCGCAATACAATTAATTAAATACGTATATATGATACACTCAATTTCAAAAAGTCTTAATCAATTATGTTTATCTTGTTTAGTTTTGTGAACAAACCCGTTAGCTTATAATGAGATAGGAAAATGTAAAATATTCAAGTTATGGAAGAATATACAGTTTTGTTACTGTGCAGTTTGTCCCACAACAGTTGCACACAACTTCATTCCGCAGCACGACATCACAGTCAGACTCAGTGAAATTAATATGATAAATCCTCGAGGTGATTCGAGCTAAAGCATTGATAACCTCCACTGTCAATAAACAAAACAGCGTAAAATAAATAAATAAATAAATGTGAATGCTAGATTTATATATAGGTCAAGCAAACGCACACAAAAAGAAGGCCCATCGCCTAAGGCCCAACGAAAAAAGAAGGCCTCAAAATTCTAAATTTTATAATAATAAAAATAATAAATAATAAACCAATCAAAATTTAATAAATTTATACATTTTCTACTTTTTATCCAATTCTCACATAACAATAGACTTATAAATTTTCTACTTTAACGCTATTTATACAGATCACAATTATCATGCATTTGACTTTTGAACTTTCTATCATAATTATCTCATATTACATTAATTATTATTTTTTTAATTTTATGTAAAGTTGTATATGATAAACAATAAGGAAAAAATTTTTTTAAACTTATTACTTTTAACTCCATCTATATATTATAATTATTTTATATTTAATATTTAATGTATTAGCTATTATTTTTTAATTTCATTTAAAATTTTATTTGACAAACACTAAACCATGTTTTTTTTATTTATTTTTTATTTTTTATTACTAAACTAAACCATGTTTTTATTTATTTATTTTTTATTTTTTATCACTAAAATAGTCAATCACACACTTTCCCTAACACTCCAAATTTCTAGACACGGCCAGAGGTTTCAAGGGACTCTTGCCTTTATATATTAGTATGGATAATACATACATCTATGCGTGTACAACAAAGAAATTCAAATTTTGTTTTGGGTTTGTAGGTCACTGAGAGAGAAAAGAGGGGGGAAGGGAGAGGTGTCCGTTTGTATGCATACATAATTTTTGTAGAGCACATTACCATACTTCATGATTGCAGTGCCAATTGGGCTTCTAATTGCATGCAATCAGGTGGTGAAAGCCGGTACAAACCCTTCATCATCTTTGAGTTCGTCGTCTTCCTCCCCAAAATCAATTTTTATGTACAAATATATTGTGGTGAATGTAAGCAATCAAAGATTAAGGGTGTAACAATGGGCCGCGATTGGTCCATAAAGTGGGGAGAAAAGAGAGGAATGCTGCGTTGGTGAAGGAATAGGGAAGATGAGAGAAGAAATGTACAGGAAGGGGAACAGTTAGTTCGTCCGTCTGGTGTTGTTTTTAAGTAGGGGCCGACCGTGGTTCGGCGACGATGGGGTGGAAGGCAAATATCCATGGCTATGGCGGCAGCGGCGGTGCAATTGTGGCGGTTTGTTTTGTTGATAGGTTGTTAGAAAGAGAAATGGTTGGTGAGGGGCAGGAAAAAGGAGGGTTGATCGCGACAGGGGCCGGGAACGGGAGCGGAGTTGATCGCTGTAAGGTCCATGAGAATGGTTATATTTTAGTTTGATTTTTTTTTTTTTTTTTACAGGTTTATATTTTAGTTATTGAATTGATTAATGGCTTTTTTATAAGGTTAGATCAAAGTGCGTTTAAATTCGGCTTCGTGCGCACCCCACCGCTCACCATCTTGTGGGCTACGTCACTGCAACAACCCATAGTCGCCAAGAACAATTTTTAGGCTTGATTTGATTATTAAAAAAAAAAAATAAGGAAAAAGTTAAATTTTGATTTATTTTTATAATTTTTTAATTGTATATAATCTTTATCAAAATTTAATATTTTTCAGAAGTTGGTAATTTTTAGGTGTGTTAATTTCATTCATAAAAAAAAAATAAATTACATCTGTTTAAGAATACCCATTTAAATAAAAAAGTAAAAAAAGTTAATTTTTTATTTCTTCCATCTTTCACTCAAACAAACAGAAATTCTTTTTCATATGCAATTAACATGCCTAAAAATACGGTTTCTAAAGAAAATTAAACTTTGATAAAAAGGCATATAAAACAAAAAAAATTATTAAATTAAAAAATAAAATACTTTTTTTAGGCAAACAAAGTCTTAGTGTTCCTGTTCTTTTTTCTTTTGTCTTGTATGATTTTTTCACTAAAATTTGATTTTTTATTTTAGAAATTATAGTTTTTGGAGGTAAAAATCTAAAAAAATTTACTTTCATTCGAGTAAAAAATTAAAAAAGGGCTAACTTTTTCACTCTTTTTAACAGATAACTTTTGTAAAAACAAATATGAAAAAAAAAAATTTTTATGAATGTTATTAATATGCTTAAAATTACAATTTTTAAAAACATTAAAATTTGATAAAAAAAAAAGTCATATAAAATGGAAAAAAAATTATAAAAATTAAAAGTAACTTTTGCTACGTACCCAACTAACCCTAAGGTCCCATTTGTGAATATTAGTTGGCTACTCCCCTTGTAACTCAAGTTTTTGACTTTTTTTGAATTGACTAAATTTAGTAAAATAAATTAACATGTTTTTCCTTTCTCAGACATTAAAAACAACAACAAAAAAAACTTGTTTTTCGATAACTGTTAGCAACCAGCAACAAAACAAGATGACGACGACGACCCCGAAAAACAAAAAAGAAAGAAAAAAAAAACTAACTTTTTCAGATAATTTCATTCATATCATTTCAATTAATTAATATTTCTACTTAAAAATTTTAGTTACATAAACATCACCTCCTTCCACCGCTGAGACGTTCACTGGAAGCACCAAAATGGTAGGAAACAATAAGAAAAATACTTAATTTCAAACTAAACTTGTAAAAAGCTCTGCCATGCAAACGCAAATAAAATTAAAACATCTACTCTCGAAATAGCTCAGCAAAACAAAGCAATAATTCTTGAAATAAAATAATTGAACAAATTTCTATAACTTTTGAGACTGACAATAAATTAATGAAACCATATATTAATACTGCCTTTATATATATGTGTGTGTGTGTGTGTGTGTGTGTGAGAGAGAGAGAGAGAGAGGGAGAGAGAGAGTAGTTAAACAGTAAACAAAGACATATATATCACTGAAGCTAGGAGGTGAGATCGACTTACAGAGGGTTGCATTAGTTTCATTACCTTCTTCTTTGGGCAGAGTTTTTTTTGAAGGGGCAGCGTTGGTGTTTTCACAGTTCAGTGCCAAAAGCAACAAAAGAGGAACTAACAAAGCGCATGGGAAGGGGCTCTCTCCCATCTCTCTCTTGAACACAGAGCAGTCGGTTTGAGTTTGCTCTCAGAATATTATGGTGCTCTAAGCCTACGGACCTATGGCCGGTTTTTATAATTAGCGAAAACGCACTGGTGGTACCCTACCGAGAATTAAATAAGGTTTAAAAGATAATCATGTTTAACAGTAAAAACAAAGGAGGGAGTATTTGGTTTACCAAGTTTTACAAAATATACATATATATATATATATATATATATATAAAATTAATTTTTATTATTTTTTCATATATCTTTATTTTTTTCACCAAACACTAAAATTAACTTTTATTAGTTTTTTTCAATGTTTACAAACTTTTACCAATTTTCTTTTACTTTTATCAACTTTACCAGAATTTGTAAAATTTTTGCCAAACATTCAATACCCATAAAATATGGTGACACGTGTCAACTTAATACGTAAAATTAACAAAACTTTGCACACCAAATAACCCTAAATAACATTAAAATTAGAATCTCATTTACTAATAAATTATGTCACAATAACTATTAAATTTACCAACATTCACCAATACAAATAGCCACTGGCTTAGAACAATATTTGTAGTTCAACTTCTTACTTTTATCTAGAAAATTTCACTCTTACCTATTATTTATTTATTTTTTTGAGGATAGAATATCAAAATTATATGTCACTTGCTATTTTTATGACCAAAATTTACTTCAATACGGTTCAACAGCTTCAATCTGGGTTCATATCTTCTGTCTTAAATTTTTATTTCATTATTAATATGTATTAATAATGAGACTATTCAAATTATTAATTTGAGTAACCATAGGTGGAAGGCCAAGAAACCAAAATTTTTTTTTTTTTCAGCAAACCAATGTTCTCCTTGTTAGTTTGTTGGAAAACCAAAAACCAAATTTTTTGATTTTATTTCTAAATGCTGCCTTAATCTTTTTACTTACTTATAAAATATTGCTTGATAAAAATTAAAAAAATATAGTATAAACATTTTTTTATGAAAAAAAAAAGTCACTTGAAAAATCTTTAAGAGGTATGACTCATGTTGGTTCGCAAGAATACAGAGAATATTTGGGATCTTACGGTACAGTATAATATTACAGTAGCTTGCTAGGATCAACTTGATAACAAAAGCCAATAGTTGTACAAATAAGAAGAAACTCCTTGGATGGTCGTTGGGTATTACAAAAAATACAACATCATAACAGGGCGCTTGTTGAGAAGGCTATTGGGAAAAACATGGGCTTTGTATTTCAATATATATTCTCGCTAAGAAACTCACTGGAACTACATCATCATAGTAAGCGAAGCGATCTAGTTTTATTCCATATAGTTTTAGAGTCCAGTTTTGATTAGTTTGATCATGTTTTTTGTTTTTATATATTTGAGATGTAAGGCCTTTCTTAGGAGTTATCGGTCGAACGAAATGATATAACACATACGAAAACTTAGCTTTGCTGGCTTTCTGAGATATAACCTTCGTCATGACATTAGTGGCTTAACTCTTCGCACTTCTCGTAGACTTTTTTTATAGAGAAAGAGTAAGGGGCAGCACGGAAGACTGGTTCGCACTGCAAAGCTAAGTTTTTGTACATTAGCATTAAGTTATGTTTTGAATTATTTAAGGTGATAGAATTGTCTAAGGATTATTTAGGGTACTCTCAACTCTCTCCAGTAATTTTTTACGTCACTGTTAGTCTTTAAAGTAAAAATCCAAATCTTATCGTGGCTATGGACACAAGTAGATTGTCAAATTATATAAATCTTATGTTTAAATTAAAAACTTAGATTAAGTTCATATTAATTGAACGATTAAAGTTACGCTTAATTTACTAAAAAACTTTGAAAATTTTTAAATACATTTAAAAATTTTTTAAATTATTTATTTTTTATTTCATTATATAAATTACGAACTCATGATTTATCTTACTTTATTTTATTTTATTTTTTATTGTTCTAAACACACCTTACAATTTAGCTTGAGATCCCAAAAATTTATAAGTATCTTCAGCACTCTCAGGGTCTGTTTGGTAAATCTAAAAAAGGATAAAAAATATAATAAAAGTAGAACGATATGACATAATAATGATATATAAAAAAATTTAATTTAAAAAAATATAAAAATTAATTAAAATTAATAACTTTTAATAAATTTTAATGTAGCCAAACAGCCCGCAATCCTGTAATTGGTTATCCATTTTCCACGACATTTCATCGTCAACTCAGTGAGCTCAATTATCTTCCACGCCTCCCGGCCTATCTCTCTATCTCAATTATTGTAGACGTACTACCTGTAGCCATCGTGCCATGTCACAACACTGACGTATTGACAGCCCAATGTCCCGTCCTTTGCAGAGCACTGGGTTCACGGTTGGAATTGAAACACATGAGTCCATACAAATTTGATATTAGTATATTTTTAATCATTAAATTTATTTAAGATGAATTTGAAGTATTAAAAAATAAAATATAATATAATTTAAAGAAATTTTTTACGTTCGGTGCACACATGTCAAGCTCAAATCGTATTTTTTAGAGATAAATAGTAAAATTCTCGTTCTGATGGATTAGATTTCTGTTTGAACGGATTTAAAATTTTGAACAGTTATAATTTTTTTGTACTACAATCCGTCCAAACGTATTGTAGAAACCATTTGAACAGAAGTTGGTTGCGTGAATCCGTCGGAGCGGTTTCTACAATCCCTTAAAACGATTTCTACGACTCCACAAAAAATTGTCAAAGTAAGTATCATTCGGTAGTTTAAGACCTCATGGTGAGAATGGTGAAAAAATTTTTACTATTTGATTAACCAAATTCTAACTATAGACTCTTTTTGAAAAATATTGAATTTTTTTTGAATTTTAAGAAGGCGAAAATGTGAAAAAATGGATAGAGATTTTGACCAAAATTTGGTGCGCCAAACGCACCCTTAATAGCCAAAATTATTTATTCTTCTTTTCACTCTAACTATTTTTTACCAATTCACACGATAATATAATTTTTTATTGTTCTCATATATTTTTTTAAATACTTTTTATATATATAATTTTTAAATTAGCATTTTAAAAAATGGGATAATATTTGTAATTAAATACTATATGAATATCATAATTTATTTTGATTAGTAATTTTTATTTTTATAAATTATTTTATAATTTTTTATATAAATTTGTTTTATAAATTTAAATTTAAATTATCCACATATCAAATTATAGCTCTACCCCTTTAAACAAAGGCAATTATAATTGGTGAACGAGAAGTGGGCTGGAAGACGAGGCAGGTCAGGCTAGAATGATATTACTTTGGAAAAAGATAACAATCCACTATTATTTTGCCCAGATTATATATATATATATATATATATATAAAGTTGAGTGTGACGAATCAATGAAGTAGGGTATAGTGAAATTGTTATAACATGTTATCACTAAATCTTTTTTAAGAAAATAATTTCTTATTAAAAATTAAAGGTTCATTCAATGTGGTGAAAAATAACTAAAAATAATAAAAAATGTAATTTAAAAAAAAATTTTATCATTTAGCACGCATCACTAAATTACGTTTTTTAAATATGAATAAAGAAAATTTTTAACTTTTGCGTTAGTTTTTTAAAGAGAAAAATCGTCCGAATAGTTTTTGGGTTGCATTGAAATAATTTTACGTCAGAATTTATTGAAAAAAATTAAAAATTTTTCAAGTTTGTAAAAAAAAAAATTATTGAAGTTTCTGGAATGTAATTAGAGTTTGTAAAAAATATATTAGGTTTATAAAAATTTGTTAGGAAATTTATAGAAATTTCATAAAGTACGAAAAGTATAAAACATACTAGAGAATTTTAAAATTTTTTAATATTTTTCATTATTTTTAAAGCACCAAACAAATCTAAAATAACAATATATGCGATGACAAATATTTCAATGGTAGAAAGAGAATATTGTCTTTTAATTTTTTGTATTATTTTTTTTTTAAATTTATAGTATTCGAATCAACTTAAGCGCCTAATTCCTCTGGACTGGATAAACTTTCGATGAAATAGAAAAAATTCAAACTAGTGATTATTCAGAACAAATTAAAAATTTTACCAGCTAAAAGCAATCCTTCGATTTTCATTTTTGTGTTAGTTTTCACACTTTGGGCCCGTTTGAAGGCTCAAAAACTAGTTAAAAAATACCAAAAGTTATATTTTGTAACTTTTAATACGTTTGATAGAACCACAAAATTTTCTACTTTTTTAATTTGTTACAGTAAAAAATAAAATAAAAAGTTACCACTTTTTTATTTACTACAGTAAAAAATTTATCAAACACCTAAAAGTTGTAAAAAAATACTAAACAATACACTTTGTTCTACCAAATAACAAAAAATTGTAATAAAAAAACACACAAAAACTACCAAAAATTTCACTTTTTTTCTTCTTTTTAACCTTCAAACGGGCCCTTTATTTTACCCCAGGTCGTTTGGCTTGTAGTATGACGTCAAGATGATGAGTCGCCATCCATGACGCAACGTGGTAGTAGTTTTCCGACCTGCACGATGATAAATGTCCGAGGGGAAAAAGAAAACACATGGGTTGTTTTATGGGGCGTTTGATACCCGACAAAAATAAAAAGTTTTTAAAAGTAAAGTTTGAAAATATTGTGCAATGATTATTAGATATTTATATTTTATTTGATATAAAATTGCTAAAAATTATGTAAAATGATACGTGTCAAAATTTTAATAGAAGATTTTAAAAATTTTTGAAATTTTGTATAATTTTTTGTACAAATGTAAGATCAATTTTTTTAAAATTTGGCAAAAGCCATTAGAATGCACGATTTTGATGTGTTCCAATGCCTTTTGAAATTTTTTAGAGTTTGAAACCATGGTAACTTTTGAAATTTTTTGAGATTTTTTGAAATTTTTTGGAGCTTCAAACGCCTCCTATATATCTTTGTTTGGGAACGAAAACAGTAGGTTTTTTTTAATAAATTTTTAATTAAAATTTATTTTTTATTAAATAAATTTTAGGCATGTATTCACAGCCATCGACCAAAAATACAAAACAAAATGCTCCTAAATATAAAAAATTCATGTGTATAAAAAAAATTGATTTTTCTTATGATATTATTTTTATGACGCATGTGACTTTTTAAATTTTTTATGAATATTAATAACCTCCCTAAAAGTTATTAAACAAAAAATAAATAAATTTTGAATAAAAAAATTATATAGTAAGAAAATAAACTAGAAATAACAAAATTAATTTTTTATTTTTGAACAAAATTAAGGAGAAAATATGAAATGAAAAGCTAAAGACTATTGTTCAAAACTGTCGTAATTAATCTCAATCCTTAACGTGTATTGTTAGTATCTTTGTGTTGGCAATTCTTTTATTTGTAATTTGTAGTAAATTAGTTTCTAGAAAATGTCACAAGTTAGTGTAAATGGTCCATTAATACAAGTCAAAATGTGTTAGTGTATCATAAGAAAGATTGGGAGAACAACAGTTGATGACAAAAATGTGTTTGTGCTCAGATTAAAGCTTTTGTCAAACAGCATCCTCACTGTTTTAATTGAAAAAGAACCTTTTATTTGATAGTGTATGCGCAATGAGATTCGCGAATACAAGAAGGGCAGCTCACGCTCGCTAATATCTCTCATCAATTGGAACACATTGGATTTTTGTCCAATATATGTCCAGTGTGCCTTGCGTGTAGGAGGAGGAAAGCTCTTGCCCAAATAAATAGCTGCTCTTGCTGTTGCACGGATTTTTTTTAAAGCAACCTAAATGACTGTTTTACCTCTCTTCTTTGATGTAAAAATAAAAAAAAAAATATTTTCCCAACTCTAAACTTTTAAACCCATGCAGCTTTTACCTACTGTGTTTGAGCAAAAATCTAAATGGAGGATGATAGGCAAAGGCGGTTGTCAGCTTTGACATCATTTTGGAGTTTTGGCAAAGATTTACATACTTCCAGCTCAGATATATGGTGTGATATTAAATTGAGGAGCTTTGTCTTTAAGGGCTAAAGAATAATTTCTTTACTGGTGAAGGTGAGTTACGGTTTGTCTAGTAAGCAAAGTTGGGGAATATAGATTATAAGTAGATCAATGAGTTTTGGTTAGGAAACTTGTAATACTTCTCTTTTGGAACAACTTGTAACTTTTTTCATTTCTACTGAAGATTTTTAGTTTGATTTACTTAAACATTTGGGATTGTTTCTCTTTTAATTTCAAAGGAATTTTTATCCTTATCAATAAATCTTTGTGTATTTGTGGTTGTTATTTGAGTTGAGCTAATTGTGAAATATGGATGGTGACTTTAAGTATCTGAAACTTGTTTGGGACTTTCTTGTATGAATATCTTATGTACCTCAATTGAGATGCGCTACTATGATTGTGAGCTCGAGATTACATAATGTTGAGCATGAATGGATGGTTAAGGTGGGAAAAAAATAATTTTCTTTTTATTTCTGTCGTTGGGTTGAAAATCAATTATAATTTTGAAAATTTATTTTTTTATCCCTTATATTATATGATGTAAAGTAAAACTACAAAAGACATTAAATTTTCAAATACAAAAAAGATAAAAACATTAATTTTAAGTCAAATAGAATCAGAGATGTAAGTATAAAAATTGTGAATTACAGGGGATGTTAATGTAATTTTTGAAGTTACTAAAATCTAAAATAGTTATATTTAATGATTTTTTAACTTTTTTTACTTTAATAAAAATATAAGGGGTTCAAAAACAAATTTATAACTTTCAAAAGATAAAAGTTATTTTTACATTAAAAACAAAAGAAAAAATATAACTATACATATCTAAAAAGAAATTACGACTTAGTTTGACAATAATATCTGATAGCTTCAATTACTGATTATTAGTTTTTTATTTTTTTTTAAAATGATCAAAATTACCTTCTTGTATTTTATATTTTTTTAAATATTAAATGAATAAAATATCAAATTAATAAAAATTTAAAAGTTAGCTTCTTAAAATTTTCTTTTTTTAAATACAAAATTAATTAATTTTTTAGAAGGTGGCTAATACATAGTAACTGCTAGTTAAAAAAATAATAATAATTTTTTTACTTATCAAATCAAACCGATGTTGACAATGAAAGCATGCATAAAACAAAGAATCAACGTTCAAAACTTGACAATAATTGCGGTAGTAATAATTGTAGTGTTAATAATTGTACTGCTTGACATACTTACCAAAAAAAAAAAAAAAAAAAATTGTAGTGCTTGACAGCAAAGAGTGAGAAAAGAAATTCGTTTGATTGGTGAATGAAAAGGCCACTCATTGTTGGATTCTTTCACGTGAAGGGAGCTGCAGCAGATGTTACTGTAGTGGCTGTAATAATCTAAAACGATATTATTTTAATATTTTTTTTAAAGGACAAAATTATTGATATTTAAATATGAATTGATATATTTAAATATGTATACGAATGAAAAAAATGTTACATTTGAATATAAACATGTATTTAAATATAAAAATTTAAATAAAATAACATTATTTTAAATAAAAAAACGACGAAACGACGTCGTTTTTGATTTACTACTGTGGCAGTAATAAACCCTTAAATGCAACCCCTAGACTCCGATTCTTTCTTTTAGAAAAGGTATCGATCCATTTTTATTTTCCCAAACTATATGGGTAAATGTGATATATCAATAAAATATGGCTTTGTTTGATGTAATTTTTTTAATTTTTATGAATTTCTTTTAAACTTAAAATTTTTACTTATTGTATAAATTAGAAAAAAAAAATTTACTCACTTATAAATAACGAGATTATAATTTTTATAAATTTAAATAACTCTAAAAATCCAGTGGTATCGTCATTTTTTTTTTAAATAATATGCTATGATTGAATTTTTTTTGTTGAGAAAAATTTTTTCCATTAAAATTAAAAGAATGTTTGCTGTGAAAAATATTTAAGCAAGAGACCTACAACACAAGTCCCGTTTGATTGCGCCAAAGAGTGTAATTTATAACCATTTTTGCTCAATTACTTATTTGGCAACTTTCACAAAAAAAAAAAAAAAATAAATGTACACATCTCTCAACGTTATACCAAACATTTAAAAGTTATTAAAAAATATTAAAAATTTTAAATATTTATTAAATATATAAAAAGTTCACTTTTTTTCCAACAAAATGCATCTCAAAAAATTAAATAAAGTGTTAAAATTGATGAAATATTTGTAACAGAAAAAATAGAGTGAAAATATTTTTTTATTTATATTTTTCTATTTAAATTTTTATTTTTTACAAAAAAAAAAGCAAATTTAATAAATATATTTTTATTACCAATTTATAAAATTTTAAAAATATGAATAGAAAAATAAAAAATAAAAATGTTACTAAAGGGAGTTAAAATTAGTAACTTTTTTTATTTCTTCCGCATCCCTAAAGTCTTATTTTGTTATTCTACCTCAAATATTATATTGCTTGCAATATGACGTCAACTTGATGAGTCATCATTAATGAAGCCCGTGAGGTAGTATGATCCTACTTTTGAGTTTGGTTAGAAAAAAGTCGAGAAAAAAGTATATAGTAAAAATATAAAGATGTAATATAAAAATGGTGATATGTGTTAAAATTTTGTTAAAAAATAATACAAAAAATTGTTAAAATTTAATAATTTTTGATATTTTTTGATCGGCCAAACAAAAACTTTGTGGATAATTAGTGCAAGTTTTCAAAACTTATTTACTGTTTTGGCATGATGAATGGATCAAAACAAATTACAAGATTGATCGATGCGATCAGTTTGCTTGTAAGACGAGCAAAAGTGATGAGAAATATATTATTCGATCGAGAACAAGTACCGAGCAAAAGTGACAAAGAAGTATCTGATTCTCAGTTGAGAACAAGTACTTGGTGCCAATTGGATAGAATTTTAGACAGCGTTTGTTAAAAAAGGCTGATTGCTGAATTATCGGTTATTAATTTTTTTTTATTTTTGTTAAATTATTAAATTTATCCTTACATTCTAAGTTTCTTTAAACCTTAAAGAGTAAAAATGTTAAATTAACAAAATTAAAACTAAAAAGTTAACTATTAAAAAGTTAATTTTTTCCCTTTTCAAGTATAAAAAAAATAACTTTTTACTTAATTATTAAAAAGTTAATTTTTTCCCTTTTCAAGTATAATAATAAAAAAAAAACTTTTTACTAACTAACTAGTAGTCATTTACAAAAAAAGTTGACTTTACCTCTTCCCAAAACTCAGACTTATATAAATATAACATTTGGAGTTTCAAAAGAGTTTAAAAAAATTAAAAATTTGTGTAAAAATAGCACATGACAAAATTTAATTAAAAAAATTGAAAATTTTTAAATTTTTTTTAAACTTATGTGGCATTTGGTTTGCACTTCTTTTTTTATTTTTGTTTTTATTTTTTGTTTTCTATTTTATTTATTTTATGTTTTAAAAATTTCAAAACATGAAAATCAAAAAACGTATTTAGTTTGGTATTTTCTATTTTTCGTATTTTGAGATTTTTTTTTTTTAGTTGAAAATGCTCAAAACAATCTTTTGTTCTTTTGTATTTTTTGTGTAAGTCTAATTTTTATTTTTTAAAACAAAATTTAAAAACACAAGTGACCAAATATATATTGAGTTATTTTTCTTACTTTTAAAAATACAAAATGAAAAATAAGCTCAATATCAAATGGCTTGTTAGAGTTCTAAATGAAACCAAAAGTGCTTTTCTAATTTGAAAAGACTTTCTAAATTATTTTTTTATATTTTTAGATATTCGCTAAAATCACATTAAAAAAAAAAATTCCTAAATGGAAGCTCATTTTCTGAAAGTCCATTTAGAGAAGATACTGGGGTGACTTCTCTGAAATGGCCTCTCAATATGTCAATAAATTAAGATTTTAATTTTTAACATTTTAAAATAAATATTTTATATTTTTTATGTTTATTCATTTATGTAATTTTAAATTAAAAATATAGTCTCTTATTCCTTTATTACATATATTTACTTATTATTTATTATTATCTACTAAACTCAGATATTTTTATCAAACACTATTTTTGTATAATTTTTTCTGTGAAAAACATTTTTCTAACACTCCGTTTGGGATTGTGAATTTAATGGAATTTGATTTTATTTGATTAGAATTCTCATTAATACTTATATTTAAAATTAAAATAAAATTTTATGAGTTAGATTTCATAACTTAAAATTATGAAATTTCTATATCATTTGAAATCCAATCTAAAGCAATATAATTTGATGAGAGAATCTAATTTTTCTTAAGTTATCTAAGTAAATGAATAAATTTATCCTGATATATCATATTTACTATATTTTTTAATTTTTTATTAATATGGTCAAATTTGATATTTCTATTAAATTAAATCAATTCAATTCTTAAATTCAAAATGTATCCCAGACGCAAAATTTTATTTGTCAAATTAAATTAAATCAATTTTTTATTTTAAAATTAAATTAATTTTAAGAGAATAATGTTTTCAAACGATGAAATTTACACGAAACAGGTTCTTAGTCATTTCCAAATGCAATCAGCTGCAATTTATTACTAAAGAATAGTATAAAATTAATTTAATGCGAATGAGCGTTGGAATATAATGGAGATTTGTTTAGCTCTCAACATGAAAAATAAGGTAATTCACTTAAGCACCCAAAAAAAGAAAAAAAAAGAAAAATAAGGTAATGAAATCAGCATTTTCATTTTCCTGACCCAGTTACATACCTTTAGGCTACGTTTGTTTGGGGATTGAATGATGGGAGATAAATAATATAGTGGGACTCACTAATAGGATTAGATAAAAGATGAGATTAATTTTTTATGTGGGATTATTTTTTTGGTATTTGGTTAGTGGGATATAAAGTAAGATAAAAGATATGATTTGATATGTGATGTGATAGGAAATAATTTTAGACCTTTGGATCTTGGAGGGAAACAATCCGAAGATGGGGGATTATTAATCTCATAGCCCCCATGGGTTTTCTAATCCTGCAGTTTACCGGATATCAAATCCAGAGGGATGTTTCATCCTTGCTTTTGGATTGTAAATCAAACATAACTTTTGTAGATCTCACGGATAAAGTATCCTTATCCCACGTTCACATCCGGCAATCAAACACAGCCTTAGTGTGGTGTAATGAAACTAAATAATAATAATAATAATATTTTTTAAGCATAAATGACAGATCATTTTTAAACGTTTGACATAATATAGATAGATTATAAGTCATTTCAATACTATAGTAAAACTCTTACTCTACAAATGTTATAAACACTAAGTGAAGTTGGATCCAAGCTTAAGGAATTAAAATGGAATTACTGCTTAATAATATGCTTGCATTCTTCCTTGGGCCGACTACTATATAGACCCACACGATCGAACCCATGCAGATGTATTGGACAAGGCCACATCGCAAGCCCAAGATCTTAAAAGGGGGTTGAGCGGGATCCATGAAAGGCTGGACCGTCCCCCGAATGGCAAAGATCGACCCTTTTTGATAAATATTTATGGCAGCCAGAATCTCGAAAATAAATGTACCACCAATTTTTAAATCAAAAATTATTTTTAATGATTAATAATTACATTTGAAATATTTTTTATTCAAGTTAAAATTAATTATTATTAAGGTGATTTATTTTTTGAATTAAATTTTTTAATAAATGATTATTACCTATTCAAATTATTTATTTTATCAGAATATTTTATTAAATTAAATTGTGAACATGCCTGTGTTTGTTAATAAGCAAATTAAGAAATAAGCGCGAAAGTACGAATCTTTTTCTATATTCAAACTTGTTTCTAGTCGTTTGGACTCTTATTATAGTGTGAGCCTGGAAAATACCTGAAGGTAAGCAATTTGCATGATTTTTTTTTTTTTTGTAAGATATGTTTGGATTAAAAGAAAAAAAAAAAATTTACAATAGCAAGAGGGCATATCTTCATTATACAAATTTGTATAAGTTGTGTATGAGTTATATAAAAATGAGGGATCTCCCAATTAATACATATTACAATGTTAATAGTTGTTGACTTAATGTTCATAAACTGACAAACTTTCAATCTAATTTCATACTTAATTTTTTCGACAATATTTAGAAGTGATGTGGTGATGTCGCTGTAAATTCTTACATTTCTTTCAAACAAAATATGATAAATTAGGCTTATCCAAGCAAGCTTACAAAATGGCGCTGGCAAACTCTTTCTTATTGATTCGAATGAATTCTTTTAAAAGGATCCCTCCTTCTTAATGACCCTTCTCAGGGATTAGATTTGTTTTTTAAGTTACGCTCTTTACTAATACACTTTATTAAAATTAATTATTGTTGAAAATAAATATTCTTTAAAATTAAATTAATTAATTATATTTTATTAAATTAATTAGTTATATTAAATACATCAAGTTAAATTAATAAGATATATTTTATTATTTAAATTAAATTTATAAAATAGTATTTTAATAAAGATAAATATTTTATTTTGATAATATTAATTATTATCGACAAAAATTGCATTTACAGACGCATCTTATATTTTTATTTCAACGAAAGACATGAGAACCAAAAACAAAAATAAAAAAACAAGTAAACGTAAAAAAAATAAATAAATAAAAATAATACCAAACGAGCCCTAAATGATGATTGTTAATCTTTCCTTCTTTATGGTACTAAATTCTTAATTGGCAAAATGTCGTGTTTCGATATTCAAATTATGTACGATATTTCATACTGTCATATAATTAAATTCAATTTGCAAATATTAGAAAAAAAAAAAAAAAAAAAAAAAGAGAGAATTACGATAACTGGCTCACAAAATTGTCAAATCCCGGTCCATCGGTTACCCGTGTAATTGAAATGTCATCCGAACGAGAAAATGAGAATAAATAAATAAATAAATAAATAAATAAATAAATAAAATTAAATTCCACTCATTTCAAAGCCCAAACTTTTTCAACGGACTGGGCCGAAGTTGAAGAACTGCTGGGTCTTTAAGTGGCCCGTCATCGGCCAGCTTGTCGACCGAATAAGCTAGTACAGTTCATATGTCCGGAAGGATGACGGCCCACCTATAAACAAGTTGGTGCTGTCAGATTTTTCTTTTTTAGTGAAATAAACCAAGCCCAACAATATATAAAAAAATAATAAATTCTTATTTGAAATTGATGAGATTTTTTTTTATTTTATTTTAAGCACTTTTTTTTTAAATTTAAATAACTTGCTCAAAAACTATTAAATAAATACTGATAATTAAATTTTGATGAAAGACTAAAAAAAAAAAAAAAAGAAAATTTTGACTTTCGCTTTTAAGAAAAAAGTCAAGAAAAAAAAAAAAAAAAAACTTCTGATAATATTGCAAATTAGAAGGCTACCCTGGGCAACCAATGCATGGTGGACCGCATCTGGCTTGAAAGAAGTAATAGAATTTTCAGAGGGATAGATCATCTTCACCTGAGTAGCTCTTGAGGAGTATTAAAAATTTAAAAGTGATAAGGCATGCATCTCGAATTGTTAGGATTATAACTTCAATTATAATATAAATATATGTATATATATATATATATATATATACATAAATTTGACTCTGGTTTTTTTTGAATGCGTCCAGCGGAGACACGTGTTAGAAGGTATGAAAGTATGGAGATTGTCAGGAGTAGGAGAGGTAGAGAAAGATCTAAGAGAAGTTGGAAAGAGACTATTAAACATGACTTAGCCTACCTAGATCTATCAGAAGACATGACCTTAAACAGATCTAATTGACATCGACAAATCCATATAGCCGACCTGACCTAGTGGAAAAAGGCTTGATTTGGTTTGGTTTTGTATATATATTTTTTATGCCGCCTCTATAATTTTACTTTTTTCTTCTCCCATTAATCTAAAGTTTACATTTCCTTAAGAAAAAAAAAAAAAAAAAAAAAAAACTTAAAACTATAAACGAGCCAAATATTAGGGTGTTGAAATTTATTTATTAAGGTTTTTGGTGAGATTGAGTTTGAGCGGATTTTTATTGAACTCCAAAATATTGTATTCAAGCTTAGTTTATTAAAATTTTTGACGAGCACAAACTCGATTTGCACTTTTATCAAACTTGATATTTTATAGTCAAGTTTGGCTCATTAATTCACAAATAAACTTGAATTCTGCTCGGTTATAATAAACAAGTTTATTCGTGAATTTTTGTTAAGCTTACTTGTGAGTTCTTATAAAGTACATTTTTCAGTTTTTTATTGAATCTGGTCATGAAATTTTTAATGTGTCTGGTTGTGTGATTATTAATGAACAATCTTAACAAATAAATAAAACAAACAAGTTATTTTTTCTAACTCACAAAATAAGTTTTAAATTAAATGTTTAATTTTTGACTTTTAAAATATTTTTTATGAATATTAAATAAAAATTTTTACTAGTTTGTTCACCGAAATTTAAATGATACCATATATTCCTATGCTATAAAAGAACTTATTCACAAATGTTTAACTTTTTGGCACATATATTATACACGTATATATATATATATATATATATATATAAAGTTTTGGATGATCATACAACTTACCTGCAAATGTTGCAATCTAAAGATAAGCAGGACATGTATATGATGCATTTTTTCCTCATAAATTTGGTCGAATTAGTCAACAGACTACAGTAATTGATGTTGGAAAACAGCATTATTTTTACCCATCCTCCTCTCTAGTGCAAGCTCGATCTTTCATTTTTGGTTAATCATTTAGTCTTCTGTTGTTGCGTGAAGTCACCTAAAATTGCATTCAAATGAAACACTCAAAGTGACCTCTATTTTTTCACCCCTTAATTTCAGGGAGAAATTAATTTATGACGCACCAAATCCCGATAAATCTCAAGCTAATCTTAAATTAATTGGGGTCACTTAAACAAATTTTCAAACCATTCAACAATTCAATAAATCTTAAGTTAATTTTAAATCAGTTGGGATTAGTTACATGAATTTTTTTTTGGTCCACTTAATTTTCATGAATTATATTTTTTATGAAATTATATGAAATTAGATATTTTTTTTCACAATTTCATTGATATAACATTAGGTCTATTTTTTAGTTTTCTTTATTTGTACTAGGATTTACTCACTTTTTTTTTGTTATGTAATTTAGATCTTTGTTAAACATAGCTGAACTATTTTAAGGGTTGCTGAATTTACCAAACTATACCAAAAATTATAAAAAGTTGTAAAAAGTTATCAATTTTCTTCAATCAAATTTTACTACATATCATTTTTACATTAATTTTTTGTACTTTTCTTGTACTTTTTTACCATCCAAACATCCCTTAAATTTTATTCTCTCAACTTCTCTTATTTATGTGTCACCTCAAAAGAATTGTACGAATTTTCACACTTTAATATTGGGTGTGTTTGAAGTTGTGTAAAATTATATAAAATGGTAAAAGTTAATGTCTCATATTTTGTGCAGTGAGTAGAGATTTTAAATTTTATTATCTCGTAATTCATGTTTGTAGATATTTGTAGAATTTTGTATTGACTCCAAACGTGGACATGGATTCTTGCATCAAATAATAAAGATGGCAATCCAAAATCACCAAAAAAAAAAAAAGTATAAATTAATTTTTATATTTTAGTATCATATATATGCATTTCTATATTAATTACTACAATATATATTGTTGGAGAAAAAAATTAACTACATGTGCTCTCTTTTCAAATATGAATATGTGTACAGAAAAAAAGTGAAAGAAAAATAGTCGGAGGGGTACTCCTCTCGAAACTCTGTAATGCTCAAGTTAGGAATGTAGAGAGAGAGAGAGAGAGAGAGAGAGAGAAAGAAAGAAGGGCAGAATCCCTCCATCCTACATATATTTTTGGTATTTATAGATGTAAAATGACTGATGAATACTGTCTTGATTTGATTGTAATGGTATTAGGTAGAGTATTAAATGTTAATGATGATGTGACGATTGACGTTAGCGATGAAGTGACATATTTATAAGACATCTATCTGATTATATCTGTGATGCACTCAAATATACTGAATTAAGTAATTATCTAATTATATGATTCTAATCTAATTTAAGTAGTACTTCTGGTCAGAGTGGCATTTTTTTTAATTAGAAATCACGTAGTAAAACAATTTTATATCCCCACATATATATAGTTATATCTAGTAATCGAAAGCTGGGTCCAACATTAAGGCTATATTGGAATGCTTATGAACTTTGATAGTAAGTGACATTTTTTCACTATTAGTGACTGTCATTGACTGACGCTAAAAGTACTGATTCTAGTAGTAATAATTGAATTCTTCTATTCCACCTTTATTATTTTCATTAAATGAAATTATAGAACCACACTATTTTCTTTCGTCAAATAATAAATTATGAAAAATATGTGAGGAGAATGAAGAGTTAAGGTAATTGTGTAATTTAATTTTAAAAGAAAAATAAAATAAATTATAAGAATCTAATTATGAATAAAAATAATTTAGAATATCCATTCATATATATATATATATATATATATATATAATTGAATCACATAAGGGCAGGGTTAGGATTAGAAAATACCCTGAGCTGTAAATCAAAACTCAATAAATTAAAAATTTCATAGAGGGTTGGATGGGACTGAGTTGTTCAAGAGATGGGCTTGACTGTTCAAGAAAAATAGATTGGATTAATTATTTTTTGGTCCAAAATTGGCTAATTCTTTTTTTATCCAAAATTTACTTAGTAATTTTTTTTTTCTTTTTTATTTTTTACACTGGATTGCAGTCCACCGTAGCTTGCAGGGTGGCTCCACCCCTAGAATCACGCTGCCAAGTTTTCTTATTTGGTTAGAGCAATTCGCAGTGGAGTAGGAAAGGTTCATGACTGGTTAGGATTTAAGGTTTTTCAAGTTTGGTGAAAATTACACGTTGAAAACACTGACGATATGATGTGGACAAAACATATGCATATATGCATATGCAAGTGGAGATTGAATTATTTCCCTTTCGGTGGAAAAATTAAGTGCATGGCTTTGTGTGGCTTGTAACTCTTTGCCAGTTATTGTCTTGCCACCACTTCAAAAAGCTCCAAATTGTACGACGATTGGCATGATGCATGCACGATTGCTTGTTCCAGAAATGTTTTTTTTCCTCTTATTTTTTTCTTTCCTTCTAATGAAAAAAGCACGATCGATACCTCTTAATCATTTTTCTCACATACGGCAAAGAAAACGGTGACTACTTCATGTACGTACGCGGTGATATGACTCAAGTACCCACTGAATCAAATCAAAAGGAAGGTCTACTCAAGAGTGTGGGTGGAGGTTTAAACAGTTTAGAGGTAAGGAAGTGAGCTGTGGACCTGTTTTCTGCACCAAGAAAAAGACCAAAACCGAGAAGATATCCAACCTTGAACATCGTAAAGGATAGACGAGATTTCTCACGATGGAATTCCGATGTTTGAGCATAGAGAAGAGATGAGATATGAAGCATCACTTTTGAAGGAGGCTTACAGAATTAGAGAAGAGATGAGATATAATTGGGTAATGTTTAATTAATTAATCGCAGAAGCACTCTTCGTTGCCGGGTCTCAAAAATAATCTGCGATGATGTGCTAGAGAGAGTGTGAAATGGATATGAGAATTGATTTCGACTTGATTAGGAATTAATTATTTTTATTATTTATTAACCTAACATATTTACATTAAGTTAGTGTTAATTTTTTTTTATTCTAAATATAAATATTCATTATACACACACACACACACTTGTAATTAGGTCAGTGCGTTGTACGAATTTTTTTGGAGTACATATTTATTTAATCTTTAACTAGAGTTTATACTAATAATAATTTAAGACTTTTTAAACTAAATTATAACACAATAAAAAAATTAATTAACTTAATTAAATAAAATTTTTTAATTCATTAATAAATAAATATATAAATTATCACTTAATTATATGTTTGTTATTTTTGTCGTTTTTCCTCTTTTTCTGCTTAAGAATTATAATTAATGTAAAGTAATACAGTTAAAAATAATTAATTAATTTACGTAACAATAATTTATGAAAAATTTAACTTAGGTAAAAACATTCACGCGTACACATACATTTAGTTCATAGGGTAAAAATATTTTTGTGAAAAAAATTATAATAATTTATATGTTAACGTATAAAAGATGTGTAAAATCAAAAAAATTATTTTATTATATTATTTTTATTTATTATTATTATTATTATTATTATTATTATTATTTCATTTCATTTATCAAAGTAGAATGATATAAAATAATAATAATAATAATCTTAGAATGATACAAGATAATGATAGTATCAAAAATTAAATCGTAATTTTAAAAATATTATTAGGATTTATATAGAAATCGTCTCCGGTGATGGATTTGTCCTTCAATATTCCAAAATTGTGCCGAACGTCTCTCTCGTCCTTTCGGATCGCTGGTCGGTGGTATAGTTCATGTACTTGGACAACTCTCTCTCTCTCTCTCTCACACTCACTCACTCAGTCTCTCTCTCTCTCTATATATATATGAGAACAATGAATAACAAAGAAGAAATTCAGCACTTTTAATGATGGTTATCTTAGGAGAGAGAGGAAAACAGTGTTTAGTAGGTGTGGAAAAGTTCTTAATTTGGTACGAGTTAGTCTGCTTTTGTACACTTAATTAAATTGCGTGATTTATTTAAATACACGACACATACGTATAGAGTGAATCCACCGAATACTTGTAGACTTTTGCTAATATACTTCAAACCTACGAAAGCACAGAAGTTTTCTTGGCCAAGATCGACCATACTTTTTCTACAGTCTCGGCCGACAAATTCCCTACCTACCTTTGTAAGTTAAAATTAAAATTAATTATGAGGGTAACTCCTTAAATTATGATCTAATATCACTTTACCCCCTTTACTTAAAACAATGGGCCATTTTTTCATATTAATACTTTTAATTTCAACATAATTTAGTTATCTAATATAAATATGAAATAAGGAAAAAAATAGTTTCTATACTAAAATAGAATTTTTATGAATTTATTTAGACGAAATGGCACTCATATAAACATCTACGAGTACTTTAATTCAATAACTTTGGAGAATCTACATGAATATTTTTGTAAATTAAACTTTTATACTTAGATTTTTTTTTTTTTGTTAATCTTATGTAAGAGTATTTTAGCTCATAATATTGCTTTAGGAATATATTATTTTAATAAATTTTGCTAAAATCATAATTATAGAGCGAGAAAAGGGGGCACATTTATTACAAATTGATAGTTAAAGGGATCAATATGTAACATTTTTTAGTTAAGGGGGTAAAGCGTAATGCCCAGTATTTAGTTTTAGTTAATAATTATAATTTTGGGTCATTTAAATATTTAAACTTCATATATGATCTAGAGTTATTTTATTTTCTTGGGTCAAGCTAAACCCAAAATTATGTTTGGACGGTAGGAGTGGGTCCTGGAGCCCACCCATGGCCCCTTCCTTTTCTCTTTCCCTTCATTTCCTATTTTTTCTTATTTTTTTTTCTCCCTCATTTTCTTATCTTTTCAATAATAGAAATTCTATTAAGTTCTCGTAGCAGAACTTCCTAAACTTGCAGAGAATTTCTGTGCAAGACTTGTCCAAATGGGTATAAGATTTGCACTAAAAAATAAGGAAACTCCTTAATTTTTTTTTTTTTTTTATTTGTGGGTAAAATTAACTACCAACCACTAGGATGGTTAAAGGGTTAAATTTTTAAAGAGTGAACTGTCGCGGCAAGGTAAATTTTTTATTTTTCTTTCCAACTCCAGCTTTTCCTACCTCCGACTCGAGCCATTTAAGACTAAAAAAAAAAAAAACATACATAAACTTAATTGAAATACAAAAACATAATTTTAGAATTTAAATTATAATAAATAAAGAACGTAAACCCAACATATATATATATATATATATATGTAATATGCATATCTCCTGGTGGTAAAATTAAGTGGGTTTGTGTGTGGGTTGTAACTCATTGGCAGCAGGTGTTCTGCCACCACTTCAAAAGCTCCAAATGTACTATGATTGTGATTGTGACGATACATGCACAACTTGCCTGTTCCGGAATGTCGGCGTCCTATTGGAAACAACTTGGTGAGTTTTGTCTACCTACGACAGCGATGACTCAACTACTTATAAGTTATACTTCGAGTTATTCTTATTCTCTCACTGTTAGAATGTCACCAAAAAAATAAAAATAAAAATAAAATGCACAAATCAATTTCATGGAAAAAGGGTTAATTCATGCTTAGTTATTAAGACATTTAGGTGCTTAAATTTGATTAGTCTTAAACCAAATCAAACCAAACCAAGCATTTTTTCACTAGGTTGGGTCAGTTATATGAATTTGTCGACACCAATTAGATCTGTTTAGGGTTATATCTTTCGATAGATTTAGGTAGGTAAAGTTATGTTTAATAATTTCTTTCCAACTTCTTTTAATTCTTCCTCTATCTCTCCTATTTCTGGTAACTAAATTTGATTAGTTTTGATTTCAAAAATATGTTGATATATTTATTTGAGTATTGTTTATTAATCAGTAGCATAATTACTTCTTATTGTCAAAGGTCTCAAAAATAATATTTCATGACGTGTTGGAAAATGCAACAAATATTTATTAGGAATCGGTAAAATATTTATTTATCGGTCATTAATTATTTTTTTTATCAAATATTAATAAGTTAGTGTTAGATAAAGAAATTTTATTCGAATAGAAATTTATGTATGCACAATACATGTGTAATCCGGACAAGCACCTTAGTTATGCTGCAGTGGTCGATCCACCTCAAGCATTTGTTGATGTGTCATATCTAAACTGCCCATAATCATTCAAGATATACAGAGATGGGGATCGGAGATTAACATCGATCGCTCCACTACGGCGAGTGCGAGGAAAATAAGTTTAAATATTTGATGTCAAAATTTTACGTTAAACATTTAAATTTATTTATTTATTTGTGCGGCGTTCAATCTTAATTAAATAGTTCGCACTCATTATTACAAGACTGATATTAAAAAACACGGGTCGTCCTAAGGGGACGAGCGAAAGCCTTGATTCCTTAAATTTTAAAAATTCTTTAATATTCTTATAAATTTTAAAATTTTTTTATATAATATAATGTCTGGACTTAAAATTTTAAAAATTCTTTAATACTTTCATAAATTTTAAAATTTTTTAATTAATATTTGAATAGCTCCCAAAATTTATATAATTAATTTTACTTTACTCTCCTTTTTATACAAAATTTTTTATATTATTCCCTTTTTAAAATTTTGCATCCGCCATTGACTAAAAATAACGACAGTTGCTTGTATTTATAGAGATGCTTTTATATATTTTCCACAACTAGAATGATCTCCAGTGATGAATTTCCTAACATTCGAAACCCGAACCTGTCTAAGTCTGAAAGGACGGTTGATGGTGTGGTACATGCACTTGGAGATATATATATATATATATATATATATATTTACACACGCACGAACACATAAAGGAGAACAATGAATTACGAAGAAGAAATTAAGCACTTATAGTAATGGTATCTAAGGGGAGAGACAGAAAGAGTGTTTCTTAGGTATAGATAAGTTCTTAATTTGGCCAAAGAGTTTGCGTGCATATCTAATTATCTATATACACTTAATTACAATGCGTGATTCATTTAAATACACCACCCGTATAGAGTGAATCCACCAAATAGTTGTAGACTTTAACTACTATACTTCAACCCTATAAAAAGGAAGGAAAACAATGGCAATTGGCAAGCACAAAAAGATTTCTTGGTCTAGATGGATATCATTTGTTCTTCTTCAATCTCCTGTTTGGAAAATGCCCTACCTACCTTGAGTGATCAAATAATCAACCCCACTCATACATTTAATTCTCCCCACAATCTATACCTTCCATGTGCTACCAAACATGCATAATAACGTCCCATTATTGACTCTCTTTGATCTGATCCTTCCTCTCTTTGAAATGAGGAGCCTAACTCTTTGTGCCTGTCCTTTTGACAATGATCTAAAAAAATCTTTTCATTTTTCTCAACTTTATACCTAATTCTTGGATTTCTTTGACGCACTTTTGATAATCTTTCAAGGAATTCACCTTTTTTTTTTCCTTCTTTCAGAGTGCACGCACATAGGAGGTGTGGAAAAACCTTCCAGACTGGAAGACCCAAGAACAAGTACTAGACGCCCCCCAATTGGGTTTCTTGAATACTCAACTAACCTACTTTTCCTACATAAGGAAGAGGATCATTCTAGAGCATTAGCAACATAATTAATTAATTGGGTTTGCCTTGGCAGTTGGTAGTTTTTTTGTAGTCACCTGGTCAACTCAATTATGGAACTTCCAAATTGTATTGAAGAACACACACATATGTGGTTAACTAACTTCCAAATTATTGTATTTATATATATTGAAAAGCACACCCACAGAAATGTATATATATATATATATATATATACACATCTATAAACAAATATTTAGTGTGTTTGGAGCTCTTTTAATCTATCCAAACATTTACAAATCTATATAAAATTCAAATTTTTTACTCACAGCACGAATTGCAAGCGTACAACTTCTATAAATTTATATTAATTTATATAAATTTACCTAAATGCTTGGTTGCTAACTTATATTGACAAAAGGCAAGAATTAGAAGAAAATATGATTTATATCCCAAGTGCCTATATATATATTATCCTCCTGGAATTCTGATGGTTAACTGATAAAATGTAAAATTTATTCTTAAAAAATCACTAGTTTAAGTCTTTTTAGAATCACTAGAGGGTTTATTCGATTATTAATTTTAGGATCTAAAACATTATTCGAGATTCGCATAAGTTGGTCTAGATATTCTGATTAAAAAAAAAGGGCCATTATCTCCTACAATGAGTGTTGTGCTTTTGAGATTTTTTTTTTTGAAAGGTATGTGCTTTTGAGAAATATAATATCTAAAACAAGATTTGCTAACCCTACCTGCCAGATATGTTTGTTGCTTCCCCTTCTCCGGCGGGTCAAGCCTACGTCTAAATTAAACCTTAATATATATTTGGATCAAAACATCTTTGTCTCCTTTTCATTATATTGCTTCTTAAACCGAGCCAGCTTGAATATTTGTGAGAGATTTGAAGAATAATAGCAAACAAAAATCCTAGAAGATCTTCCCGAGGGTGTTGCACATGTGCACCCATGTGCACGCGTGGACGGCGGATACCCCATGGCTAATTAATTGGCTGGTCGCCTCTGCGCCACGGATCTTAGCCTTGCACGCGCCGCACATGAGCTACATTGCTGGTATCCTCACAGGAGTGTCCGATTCTCATCAAGATCGCTGCTAATGACAAACAACTCAAGCTATTTTCTAATCTCCAAAAACACATAAAGAGGTGTATACACACAACACACATATATTCAGTGCATGTTACCTACATTTTATTTGATTCAGAGGTGGGAGGTTAGTCGGCTTATACATAATAAAATCTGTTTCTTTGGGTTCATCTAGCTAGTTTAATGACTAAAGCATGGGGATCACTAATTGTTAGCAACACTAATTAATTAGTTATCACCTTGCTTCATGTTAATCACTGATAAAGTCCCCATGTGAAAAAGTCCCCATGGAGATCAATGATCATTAATTATTTACTCTAATTATTTAATAAATCCTCAACTTGTAGCTTCCACTCTTTTTGTGTTATTGCACCCAAAAAAAAAAAAAAAAAGAGATAAAACAAACAATAAAAAGAAATTAATCCAGGTACCCGGCAAGCAATATAATTAAATTTCAAATCAAAATGCATTATTTTATATGCCTAACTAATTTTTTCCTAAAATATATACATTTTCCCAGCAAGGTTCGATATTAAAATTAACACTCGGCATGTCACCTAGCATATATAAGTTCATTTGACTCACATTAGTAATAGCATAGTTGTTTGATAGCACATTTTTATCCAGGAATTTGATCCTCATAAAGTTTGCTGCTAAAACTCTCTCTCTCTCTCTCTCTCTATGAGTGTTTTTTTGGAGTGCTATTAGTTGATGCTTCACTTCCCTTGCTTGATAATCTATATGATTGATTGTGAACTTTTCCACCAACCCTAGCTAGAACGCAAGTCAGTCCGAGACTACATTACAAACCAAACGACGATGTTTAATTATCTAAATTTCCTTACTAAACTCTTAACACAATTAACAACTGATCGATCGTATAGATTTAGCCAATAATTCATGGTTTCATGATTAGCAATCCCCAGTTCACGGGTTATTCAAACAAATCTTCAGAGTGCCTCCCATGTGATTCTTCTGGCCTTGTGGATCATAAATATTTCCCCTACCTAATTACTTTTGGCTGAATATGGATATGTAATCCCCCCTTGATTGCAATAAAGACACTTTTAGTTGTGCTGGAAATCATTGACTAGAGACTTGGTTTGTGGGTTTTGGTGTTAAAAAATCAGGGAAAATCATAGACTGGAACCAAAATAAAAAAAAAAAACAAAAAAAAAAATCAAGAGCCTTTGGCTTGAGTTAGGTTAAAAGCACGAAGTGTATTTGCAAAAAATTAATTATTTATATTTTGTTCAAACATTCAACACAAAATTAATTGATACAGAATGGATTGACTTACTACAATTTTATATTGATTTAAGAGTTTTACATTTATTGATATAGAATATCTTCCAATCTGGCCACTCTCATAAATATGAAACTAACATGTCATGTATTTGATTTTATTGATGTGGGATTTTTTGAATGCAAAATTCTACTAATGCATTTGTTACCGTCAAAATGTGTTGTTTATATTTACATAACACTTTCTCGTATACAATTTACTCACACATAAAAATATCAGATCAGTTCATCAAATATGAAAAGTACACAACCAATTCAGAAGCAAAAACAAGAATGATCTAAATCCAATTCTAATACTATATTAAAGTATTTAACTCAAAATCAACTAACAAATAATGAAGAGACTTATTAGAATTTTATACTAATTTCAATAACTTGATTTATCGATATTACTTTTATCAGATTCGTATTAGTATTATTACGATTATTCAAAATTGAAAAAAAAAACTTAATTTTTATTTCAGCTTATACATATGCTATATTACTAATCCGGTGAAATTATTTCCCAAAAGTGACATTTCATAAAGTTGTTCACTTGTCTCCTTGATAAGAAGCCGATTGGTGGTTTGTCATTTGCAGCGATCCTATTCACCTAAGAATTCGACCAATGAAGTGTTACGTCTGCTGCAAAGTTCGTGCCTGACACTGAAGGTACGTTGTCAAGTGGAAGGGATTGTCCAAAATAAAGGACTCCCCGAAAGCTTGTTGCTCGTCCTATTTTTGTAAAAGTCATGCAAGTTGTGTAGTTTGGTAGGAACGCCGGGCAACACCAGTTTGTCATTTTATGGCGATTTTTAGAAAAAAAAGTTACTAATAATTATTAAATTTTGTTAGAAATTATTAAAAATTATTAAAAAGTACAAAAAAAATTATAACAAAAAATTATAACATATCGTCTTTTTTTTTTAAAATGATTCAAGTTATACGGATTAGTTTGCATCCATTTCAACCCATCTCTGAGACCTGAAATTAATAATCGAATAAATTAAATTTTCAATAAGTGTCCTGACAAATTTAAAATTTTACTAATTAAGCTATCTATCGTAATTAAGTTATAACATGTCAAACAGACAAAAAATTGATCACTTAACATTCTACTAATTAAGCTGATCCCCATTTATTTTTCTCTCCTATTTGTTATGGCAAAGACTAAAGTCCCCTCTTTTGAGGTTTCCAAAATGAAGAAGCTCTGTTTTAGAGACACTTTACTGTAATTTTTTAAATGCAAATATATATATATATATATATATATATATATATGTATATATTTTACCATTCACTATTGTAAGAAATTATTTAAACAAACTGATATGGTGTAAAATTAAATAAAAAAATCCAAAAAAATTATTTCTTACTCTATTTAAAAAACCTCTATCGCTAGGGATGCCCTTGTTTGAGTAATGAAAGGGAAAGACATAGTCAGGTGGGTTTCATGTGCAGTTGCATTTGTATGACGACTCCAACGTCTGAGATAATAAGGTTCAAAACTGACAATATATGTTTCTATTATTGAGTCCATTTGAGCAGTTAATTTACACTGGTAGGCAAAGATTCCAACGAATACTCATGTCACTAACTTCAAGTGGATCGCAAAAATGATCACATCCTTAGCATAGGGTGTGTTTAGAGTGACAAAAAATTAATAAAAATTGATAAAAATTATATTTTCGTTACTTGTACAACGACACAAAAAATTAATAATTTTTAGAATTTTTTTGTATTTTTTTGTGAAATTTAAAACTCTAAACAGAGTAATAATTTTTTAAAAAAATAACAATTAATGTAACGGTAACAAAAAAATAATAAATATATAACCGAATATAACAAAAACTTTAACAGAAATAAATTGACCTAAAAACATAATTTAATATAACGATAATGATCGATTTTTAAAACCATACTCCAATCCCACTATACCTCAATCTCCAAAAGTTGAAGGCTAAAATTTATTTAATAAAAAAAAAAAAACAAATAAGGCTATATCTACTATTTACTCCATAGGGTTTGGATTAACCTTAGCATAAAATCCAAAGAACCTAAATTTCATCCACACGCATAAGTCAACCCAATGGGTAGCTCAATCTATAGAAATCCAAATAAGAACAATAAGAATAAAAAATAAAAAGTTCAAATAAAAAGGAAAGGGAAAGTAAATAAAGAAAGAAAAGCACATTTACATGTTCAAAGTAGTTTTTTTTTAATTAAATTTTACTAAATATTTGATCGAAAGCAACAACTACTTCCATATTATAACTAACTCATCCACTGTCTAACAGCAATCAAGATTCATAAACTAAGATAGTAAAAAGGAAAGTGCACCAAGGCATTACGTTGCTTGCATTATATATCAATTAGACCGAACTAAGCTTGTTAATGCTTGACATATGGATTGGTGGATTCAATTAAGAAAGTCAGCTTTGTTTCGAGATGGATTGCGAATGGATATCATAATTTCCATAGACAAATCATCTCTCTCTCTCTCTCTCTCTGTCTCTCTCTTTGTTTTTTCTCTTCCACTTTGGTAGATAATTAAAGGGAACAAAAAGTCAGCATTTCCCTAGTACACCATCCATTATTTCTATTGATAATTAAAAATAAAGCTAGCTCTATATATATAACATATATATCTTATATAAAAATAAGAACTGAGAACACTTTGTTAGTAGATGATTGGATGTGAGAACTCTCTTACGACTTTTTAGAGAGAGAGAGAGAGAGATCCATCATTAGGAGGATGAATTGAATTCCAAATATAAGAGATTTCATACAATAAAAAACCACAATATGATTAGAAGTGCAGCACAATTCATTGGGGCGCCTAATTAACTATCAGTTGTTCACTAATAAAAAAAATATGATATTTTTTCTTTTTCTTTTTTTTTTTTTTTTGAAAAATCTTCAATATTTATCAAGTTCTTGTAAATATCTTAGGTCCAATAAGAATTTTTAACATTTTCTTCATCTTTTAAATCTCTAATACCAACTTTTGCTCTTTGTTTGGATACAGGAAATACTTCAAAAAAATCAACCTATCTAGCTTTTGTCACGCATGAAGATTCAGTGTTTTCAAATCTATTCACTGCATACAACATAAATATCAACGCACACTGTCAGAAATATCACCTTGGGTGATCAAATTTTTGGTCGCTAAAAACCTCATTTTAGTCGTCAGTATCTTCGCTGGCTAAATAATTTTTTATTGTTAATACTTTCGGTGATTAAATAATTATTTGGTTGGAAAAATCAAATTTTGGTGCTCAAATTTCTTAGGAAAATTTTTAGAGTGTAAAGTTCTAACATTTGCCAACTAAATTAGATTTTAGTTGGCGAAAGTCTACTTTTAATATTGATCGTCAAAAGTAAACTTTTACGAGATAACTTATTAGCAACAAAACTAGTAAACGGTACTCTTTAGCGTCTAATATTTAATTTGATCAAAAAAATGATCAGCAAAGATGATTTTTTTTCTTTTTTTGTAATGATGTCTTTTGATACTTATCATTCTCTTCTTAAAATTTATTTTAAATTTGATAATACCCTCAATTTATTATCGGATTTAGTGTGAATATGTACTTACGAAAACTAATTAATCAGTTAATTAAAAAAATCCTCAAATTACGGACCTAGGCCATTTTCTCTAGCCATCCCTATTCCCTCCAAGTTAAATCAAGTTAAGCGGCTTTGCTTCCAATGGAAAGTTAAATCAACCATATCATTTTCATATCCCTTCAAGTGGTCCTTAGCAATTTCCCTCATTGGCTTATATGGTTTTTAACTGTGACTTGAAATTAAACTGAGACGACCATGACGGGCAACGATCAATGGCATCATCTTCATTTTGATTGCTACAAGACAACTATATAATTGAGCGAGTTAATTATTCGATGGATAACGAAAAGGGGACCTCTAAATATGCTGCTTTATGATCATCATTGTACTTACAAAAATAATTGATATATGGGTGCATTTAGAGTAACAAAATATGAGATAGAATTAGATAAAGTAAGATAAGTTATGAATTCGTGATTTGTACAGTGAGATAAAAAAGTGAATAATTTTAAAAAATTCTTAGTGTTTTTCATCATTTTCAGAGTTATTTGTTCCTCCAAACAGAGTATATATTTAAATGATTAACCAAATGATTCCACTTGCGCGTAACACTTATAATTGATATGTGTGATCGCTGTAGGTGGTTAATTTATTTAATTTTTATCACATATTTGAACAAACACGGATGTTACCGGAAAAGAAAAAATAATTACCCTTTTGATTTATTTATTTATTTTTTTCAATTTTCAAGGCGCGTCACGAGTGTGACCATAATGAGAGCAAAAAATAAAAAGGTAAAGAAAAGAAAAACGGAACATAAAATCTTAAATTTATATATGTGTCTGAACAGATTTAAAAAATAATAATAAAATAAAAAATATTTGTCAATAAATTACTTTTTAATGGATCTAATTTTAATTTCCTAAAATTTATATATTTTTTTTCATTTCATTTTCAATTAACATTCAAATAAGAAATGAAATTTTAAATTTCTGTCTTTTTTCTTTTTTTTTTTCCTCTTGACAAATCATTAATTTAAACAGTCTTATAAAATTAAAAATTCATAAAAATCGCGACTTCTGTGTTGTAATACTGATAGTATATATATGTTGAAAGTCATTAAATATCTTAATTTTGTCCCTATAAAGGTTTATATATTGACCATGAAAATGAAACCTGGTCCAATTGTGGGACTAGTTCCAATCACAACCTAACAACATATTTGTAAAGTTCAATACTGTGGGTAATTGAAATTTTTCAAACAAATCCTAGTTTTGAACTTCTAATTAGAATTAGACTTGATTGTATTGGCTTAATTTTATTAAGAGCCTGAATAGGATTTGATCGAAAACTACTGAAAGCTTAGGTGAGGGTTCTAGCATAAGCCAGTAAAAGTACTAGAAGGTAAGGGAATGGCTTAGGCAAGGGTCCGAACTCATCCACCGAAGGTAGAAGGCTAAGCAATGGCAATTCAAGAGTTTGACCTACTATAAATTTACTAAATTTCATAATTTTGCAATAGTTAGGATTTCAAATCTATATAAATGGGCAACAAAGTGCTGGCCTAGTAGAGAAGAAAAAGGAGGAAAGTAGAATTTTATTCTATTTTTGGACTTTAGGTCTATTATATATAGGTCACATCTCTTCAGTGTTTGTACATGAGATAAAACAGATATTATAATTTAATTATTATAGAAGCTCCATAGTTTTCCTAGCAACAAGTTTTACAATTCTTGTGGTGTCTTGAAAGAAGAGATATTGTGTTAGGTCTCGAAAGAGTTCAAGATCTATGTGTTTTTTGAGGAATTGAGGAATGCCATTCACTTGGTCATGATATATTGGGTAGTCAAGTAAAGAGTTTTCAAAATAGGTTCAAGGAAGAAGTTTATTGTGTACAAAATTTTGTAACCAGTTTTATAATTAATGTTTTTGGGCGGTCTTCAATATTAAACTTAGAATTTTATCTTACAATATTTTACAAGAGTTATCGTTTGATTTGATTTTGGTTGAGTTTATCTACTTATTTGTGATTGGATTCGTTATCGTTGACTAGCATCTTTAGATTTTCAATATTTTTGTTATTTGGGTTCACATTATCAAAATCTTTCGATACTCTATTTTGTAACCCTATCATTGGGAGCTTAGAGGGGTCCTTAACCCTAAAAGTTTTTATTATCTATTAATTAAGGACATGAAATTATTCATTTACATTTTTTAATGGCACTAAATAATCTAGTACCGATGGGTTTATATTCGAGATAGTTCAAATTTATATTGGAGTTGTGGTGTTGTATGTAATACAATTAATGGTAATATTTTAACTGTTTAATTATGTAAAAAGTCTTACCTATTGTGGACAGTATATAATGTGACTACAACATTTCAACTATTTATTTATGTGAAATGCTTTAAGATATTTTAATTGTGACTGCCCAATTAACTACGCTTCCTTCACATCTGTATGAGGAGAATGATAGTTTATTTGTCAAAATAAATTAGAATGATGTGAAAATTTTTAAACTTATCATTTTAAATGAGAACACTTTTGATATGTACTGTAATTTATAAATTTAATATTAACACATTATTTTGATAATTTATTATTATAGAATAATTACATTAGTGATTGGTAGGAATGATAAGAATAATTACGTTAGTATTACCCTTGATATTTGCATTTGATATCTTCCATTAGACGTCGTAATTTCAAAAAATGGAATGATTTAGCTGTTAAACAGAACCTAAGAATGTCTGAGATTGTTGAAACCATCCCCAAATTTCAAAGATGGATTTTGGTTAAGTCCGTTTGGACAACCTTCGACTTGTTCGAACGCGTGGTAACTTGCAATTAAGAGAATTCATGTCCCGTTTGAACAGCCTTAGACTCATTTAAATGTCCTGTTCATCAAGCTCTAGTTATTAGAATTTTGTATGATTATTATGTATTTTTTTATTTAAGTAATGTTTTTTTAGAATTTTTTAAAAAATTGTAAATAATTAATTTCCAAATTTTTAATTTTTCTTCTTTTATCATTCTTCTCTGGCGTTCCTTCTCTAGACCCTAGTTGTAAGCTCCATTAATGGCTTGTATCTAAACACCTAATGCTTAAGCTTAGGGGAATTCAAAAGGGTGAAGTATGAATGTTATTTTTACTTGATGAAGTTAATTTTTTCCCCTAAATCTTAATTATTAAATCTTATTTTATAAATGAATGCACGAATGAAACTTTTAATTGTTTATTTATTCATTGATATTGTTTACCAAATGTTGACTATTTTCATTGGAGGTAGATCCGATTCCTTTAAGTCCACGAAATTATTTTAACCCTAGTTTTTTTTTTTTAATTTTCTTTCATTTTTATTTCCCTGATGATCGACTTGGGTTCTTCGATCCTGAAAGGGATCGTCCGATGACTTTGTGCTTGGTAGGGTTGAGGCTCAAGTTCCGCTTAAAAAATTTGTCAAACCAAAGTTTGGACTTAAATTCAAACTTAATTAAATTTCGAATCGAGCTTAAATCAAATTCTTACCGAGATAAATTCAAATGGTTGACGAAATACATGAACTCCTAGCGACCCCTAATACGGGCACTGGATTTTCACTCGCATTTCAGTGGAGTGAAAGTGTGCCTTCTGACCTTGATTCTAACTCTTATTGGTCCTTGATTCAAGCGTTCCCCAACGTCCAATTACATAGCTCCCCTCTTCTACTCTTTTTCTCTCTCACACTTTACGGTATTTTTTGAGTAATAAAAAATAAAATAAAATAAAATTATAAATTTATAATTCGTATAATAAGATAAAAAATAAATTACTTTTAAAATTTTTCATAAATTTTTAACAAAAATTAGTACACCAAACACATCTTTGATATAAATAATAATATCTTGCTCATGTCATATGTCATATGTCATAGTTGTAATAACATAGGCATAACTTTTATATACGTATATATACATATATTTTGTATGAATGTATGTCTCTCTCTGCTTCATCCCTCTTTGCCTTTTTCCGCAAATCTACCACGTGCTCTTCCCTTACATGTCCAAGGTGGACCTCCCAGGCATCTCACCCAGCAACCCCCTCCCTATTTAAACCCCCTTCCTTTCTCTCCTCTCTCCCCACACCTCAAAACTCTCTCTCTCTCTCTCTCTCTCTCTCTCCGCAAGAAAAACATCTTCCCAAATAAAGAAAAAGAAATAACTTTCTCTCTCTATCTCTCTCTCACTCCTCCCTGAGAGCAATCCCAAAACCCAGAACCTAAAACCATGCCTCCTTTTACCTCAATAGCAGGAAATTGTGGCACATGGGCTGGGGCCCAAATCCTTCAACCGCAACCGTCGCCTTGCTCATTTCTGCTTGACTTGGGCTTCACATCAAACTTCGTCTCGAAGAAGAAGCCCACCAGGGAAGCTAAAATTTACTGTGCCTTACACTTACACTCACCTTCGGTGCTTCATTTCCCCAAACAACCCTACCAAGCTCCAACAATTCCAAGAGAGTACCACTCAACTGATGACCACCACAATCGCCCACCTAAAACTGCCCAACTACCAGAGTGGAACTTACTTCAAAGAGCTGCGGCCAAGGCCTTGGACATGGCGGAGGGCGCGTTGGTCTCACACGAGCGCCGCCACCCGCTGCCCAAGACGGCCGACCCACGAGTCCAAATCGCCGGAAATTTTGCCCCGGTGCCCGAAAAACCCGTCCAACACTCGCTTCCTGTCACCGGCACCGTGCCGCAATGCATTCACGGAGTCTATGTCCGGAACGGCGCGAATCCGCTGTTCGAGCCGGTGGCCGGCCACCACTTCTTTGATGGCGACGGTATGGTTCACGCAGTGACAATCAATGCCAATTCAGTGAGCTACGCTTGCCGGTTCACCGAGACTCGCCGGCTGGTTCAGGAGCGAGAATTGGGCCGGCCGATTTTTCCTAAAGCCATGGGGGAGCTCCATGGCCACTCCGGCGTCGCTCGTCTCCTCCTCTTCTACGCTCGCGGACTGTTCGGGCTCGTCGACCAGAGCCACGGAACCGGAGTCGCCAACGCCGGTTTGGTCTACTTCAACGGGCGACTCCTCGCCATGTCGGAGGACGACCTTCCCTATCAACTCCGAGTCACGCCAAGTGGCGATCTCGAGACCATTGGCCGGTTCGACTTCGAGGGGCAGCTCCGGTCCGCCATGATAGCCCACCCAAAGCTCGACCCGGTCAGCCGAGAACTCTTCGCTCTCAGCTACGACGTCGTCCAGAAGCCGTATTTAAAGTACTTCCGAGTCTCTCCAACCGGAACCAAGTCACCAGACGTCGAAATACCCTTGGATGTGCCGACCATGACTCACGACTTCGCGATCACCGAGAACTACGTGGTGATACCGGACCAACAAGTGGTGTTCAAGCTCCAAGAAATGATCAGAGGTGGATCTCCGGTGATCTACGACAAGAAAAAAAAGTCCCGCTTCGGAATTCTATCGAAAACCGCCCGAACCGCCTCCGACATCATCTGGGTAGAATCGCCCGACAGCTTCTGCTTCCATCTCTGGAACGCTTGGGAGGAGCCGGACTCCGACGAAGTGGTCGTCATCGGATCATGCATGACGCCGGCGGACTCCATTTTTAACGAATGCGACGAGAATCTCAACAGCGTCTTGTCCGAAATCCGGCTCAATTTGAAGACCGGCGAGTCGACCCGCCGACCAATAATCAGACCGTCCGAGCAGCTGAACTTGGAAGCTGGCATGGTGAACAAAAACAAACTCGGTCGAAAGACGAGGTACGCGTTTCTCGCCATAGCCGAGCCGTGGCCGAAGGTTTGCGGGTTCGCGAAGGTCGATCTCTCAACGGGACAAATAGAGAAATTCATCTATGGGGATAGAAGATACGGCGGAGAGCCGTACTTCGTGCCGAGAGATCCCAATTCGGAGAGAGAAGATGATGGGTATATTCTGGCATTCGTTCACGATGAGAAGAAGTGGAAATCGGAGCTTCTGATCGTTAACGCCATGAATTTGCAGGTCGAGGCTTCTGTTAAGCTTCCTTCCAGAGTTCCATATGGCTTCCACGGGACCTTCATAAGCTCAGAAGATTTAGCACAGCAAGCATAGCAGATGAGTATATTCAATGCTGCCTTATATATATATATATCTATATATATATCAAGCAGTGGTTGAGTGGCATAAGTTATATACATACAGTTATGTGTATATCTACACTGAAGAGGAGAGATATACCAGAGGAATCAATGCTGGATGACCCCGGACGCTCCTCAACTTTAAATCCTAACAACCCTTTAATTTGTTTCTTTTTCTCTTTCTACAGTTGTGTGTTTTTGTCGAAACCAAATCTTGTAGCTTTTTGAACAGAGGTTGGAATGAAGCTCAGCTGGTTTCGCTAGCTTTCTTTTTATCATCATTTGCTGTGTTTTTGATCACTTTAATTTTCTCTGTCATGGAATTTAGAGTGAATCTATATTATTTCTTCTTTCCTTCCCCTTAATATTAATGCGTAGATAATCATTGCTAAAGCATCTGTTACAGATTCACGCAATTAAGTAACGATGAAAAAAGAAGAAACAAAAATATTACGCACCAGATTTTACGTGAAAAATTTAAAACAAAAAAAAATTACGGTCAAAGGAGATTTTATGTGAAAAACTCAAAATGAAAAAAAATCACAGTCAAAGGAAAAAAAATTTACTATGTTAAAAAATTAGTACAAAAAATAATCAATACAAAAATTAAATTCGAGTCACACACTTTTACAGCATCTACTCAAAACAAAGATTGGATCATAAAAGAGACCCATTCCAATGGATACATATTTGGAAACAAAAAAGAGCGCACAATCGTTATGCTACATGGGCGTTTGGTATTTCGTTAAGTGTCACTTTTTCACAAATTTTTTATTTTTTTGACAAGTCAAATACCCATTGAAAAATTGAATAATAAGAGATAAAATAATAACAAAGAATAATATATAAAATTAAATATAATATAAGATTACTTTTTATACAAAATTATCTTTTTTTTTTGTGTGTTTAGTTGGTATAATATAAATTAAATAAGATAAAATATGTGATTTGATAATAAATGTGACAGAAAATAATTTTGAATTTTCAGATCTTGATAGAAAATAATTTTAAATTTTTAAATTTTGGTAGAAAATTAATTCAGTTATAAGACATAAAATGCAACACCCCCATGATATTGTACACAATTCAAAATAAATTTCATATCTAATTTCTACCCTTTTTTTATCAAATATAGTATGAAATGAATCTCATAAATTAACTAATTGATCTCATACCTCACAAACAAACGTAACCTTAAAACTAACTTCGAGAACATACTACAATATTAAACTTAATATCAAATAATAGCGAGTGGAGAAGCCCTACGTTACAACCTTATAGTGGTCAATTGGATATTCCAACAATTGTAGTTGATTGAATTGAGTTAGTTTAATTTCCTCTAAAATACATAACGTGTGGTATTAATCTCCATTTGCATTTGTCTTTCAATTGCGATATTTTATGCTTTGATTCAAGCATGAAAAGTTGCATAGGGTGAAATCGATTCTGAGTAACGGAGTTCAATTTTAACGAACCTTAATTTTAGTTTACTTAAAATCTGACCTTAATACATAGTATAAAGTCTATGATGGCCTAAACTATAATAAACTCGAACAACCTCAATTAAATAACGACGACATAATTTAACTGAGTTTAACTTTAACTTACTTAAATTTGATTTGAATAAATTGTATAAGGTCCGAACATGACTTGATAGAAAAATTTTTAGAGTTAAGTTCGACTTGTAATGACATTGTTCCGATTAATGTGCATTTAGTGGAATAAAAATTTAATTTTTTTTTTTTGTAACTTTTGTTTTAATGTTGTCACGCGTCACTTTTGTTAAAAAAATTATGCATTTAGTAAAAACTTATAAAAGTTGATAAAAATTAGAGAATATTGAAGAAAATTGGAGAATTATTGTTGAACAAAATTAGAGAAAGTTGAAAAAAATTGGTAAAAATTAAAAAAAGGGTAAAATTAGAGAATGCATTTGTAAATTTTAGTGGAAAAAATTGGTAGAAACTAGTATTGGTGAAAAGTTGGTAAAATTTTGTGATGGTCAAACGAAACCCTAAAATATAAATATATTATTTTTTTCAAATTGATTGTAAATCTTGAGTTAAGCTATATTTGACGGGAACTTAAATTTATATCCAGTTATAAAAAATATACAAATTCTGACTTATTTAGCTTATGATTCCAACGCTTAGCTCAGCTCATCTCTTTGATAGGGCAAGAATCACCTGCGATGGTGTAACAATGAATATGAGATAGGTGTTTGCTTCGGGTGCCAAATTTTGGCGGAAAAAAGAAAAAGAAAAGAAAAAAAAGGGGTAAATTTTGGACGTTGGATGTTTGATGTGTTCTTTGAAAATATAAAAAATTTAGAGAAAATACATAAAAATTAGATAAAATTAAAAAAATTGATAAAAATTTAAGATTTTTAACACAAAGAAAGTTAGAAAATTTAAAAACTTTCAGTAACTTTTTTGTATTTTTTTTTTTTTTTTTTTTTTTTGTGCTCCAAATAGGTAGTACATCATGAAACCCAACACGATGAATCAATGTTTATAATTATTATTGTTGCTAGGTTTAGTTTAGGAAAAAAATTATAAAACTTTTTTGTAATTAATTATTAAAAAATTAATTCTTTTATGCTCGGGAAGAAAAAATTAACTTTTTAATTGTTAATTTTTTATTTTTTTTTGTTAATTTGACATTTTTATCTTTTATAATATAAAAAATTTAAGAATCTGTTTGGTGTGATATCAAATATTAAAAAATTCTGAAAGTTTCTAAAAGTCTCTAAAAATTATTCACTTTTTATCTCACTACGTAAATTACGAACCCACAAATTATCTAACTTTATTTCATTTTTTGTCACTCCAAACACCACTTAAATATAAAAAGATAAATTTAATAATTTTTTAAAAAAACTAAAATTTTAATTAGCTAGAAACTGAATTTTTAACATACTTTTCTAAACAAAATCTTATTATGGGAGTGTTTGGTTAGTAAAAATTTAGTTAAAAAGTACCGTAAAATATAAATATTTAATATAAAAGTGATATGTGGTAAATTTTAATTAAAATTTAATAAATTTTGATTAATTTTAACCAATCAAACAGGTCTTAGTATTTTTTTTCTAATAATGTAATGATTGGGCTAAGGGAGTGTCTAATTAACTAAAATTTACTGAAACTCACTTTTTATCAAATTTTTAAATTTTTTTCAATTAAATTTTATCACATATCACTTTTATATTAAATTTTTACGCACCCACCCTACTTTTTAATAAAACTATTACCTGCCAAACATCCGCCGAAACTTTTTTAAAGCCAAAATTTTTAAAAGCTGCAGTGCACATCCGGCATATAAACTGGTATGATCTGCGACAGCGACCAGAGACTGGCGTCAACTTTTTGACGTCAATTCCATAATTTGGACGTGAATGGTTAAATTTTATAAAAAAGGTAAATTTGAATTTTTAATACTTCTATTTTTCAATTTTTTAATTTTCTTCAATCCCCTAAAATTTTTTAATTTTTATAAATTTTTACCAAACATATAATTTTTATCAAAAGCTGGCACCTAGCAACACTAATGAGGCGTTTGGTTTACAAAATCTTACCAAAAAATTAGCTTTTACTAATTTTTTTCATCAATTACAAAATTAATTTTTACCAATTTTATTCGGCTTTTATTAATTTTTACAAAATTTTTTAATTTATATCAAAATTTTAATTTTTATTAACTTTTATTAATTTTTATAAATTTTCACTAAATACTCAGTACAAAAAAAAATCTGTAGCATGCATTAATTTGATGTACAAAATTTTATATACCAAACGACTTACAAATAAAAAAAAAAAAAAAAACTCACTTTTCACGTTTTTTAATTTATGGTCTTGTTTGGAGTTAAATAAAATAATATAAAATTTTATAAATTTTTACAAACACAAATTATGAGATAATAAATTTTAAATTCTTTATTTATTGTATAAAATATGAGATATTAACTTTTATAATTTTATATAATTCTAAACATACACATAACAGGTACCCCTCCCCTTATTTTTTATAGAACTGATGTGAAAAAGAAAAATTTTTCTTTTTTTGAAATGTGTGAAAAAGCCATTTCAACTGCCGCATGCAAAACCAAGACTCAAACACGCCAAAGAATCGATTGACCCCACCACAGGACTATTATCGCCATTGCAGCAGAGAATACAATTCAGATCAGGCACTGAAAAGGTTAGAGAGAATAACAGCCTTTTGAGTTAGAAAGACGGAAGTTTATATTCCGGAGCGCTCAAAAGTTTCCTCTATATTTTTTAAAACGGCTCCGTTCAGTGATCCGAAAATGGTTGGGAAATATTAAAAATTTTTAAAAATTATTTATTTTTATTTTACAACACTAATTATGAATTCATAACTTTTATAAGATTTTATCACTTTTTTGTTACTCTAAACATCCTTTAAATGACAATTTGAAGTTTGAGTGACAGTTTAGAGTTTTTAATATCACATAAATTTTAAATTATTAAGTATTTTGGTATATTTTTTAAAAAAATAAAATTTAAGCATAATAATTTTTTTTTGTACGTGAATATAAAAACATCAATAGAATAATTAATGCAACAAATATACATATTTGTTCTACGATCTTATATTTGAAGATTAAGTAGTCGTGTCATCTCATTTTTTTAATTAACTTATATATTGTGGATATGATCTTCTTTTCTATCACAAACTTTGTAATGGTTATTTATGAAAAAAATTATTTTTGTGTATTATAAAGAGAAGAGACATAATTATTATATATAGAGAAAAAACTTTAACGTCACTATGCCTTCTTGCAATAGGCCTACAGTGGGTTAACAATAAGTCCACACTTAACCATCTAACATTATTATCGCATGTAGAACCAATTGAATAAATTACTGCAAAATAGATCTTATCATGTATGTTCTAATCTATTTTTGGTAAAAAAAAAATTTAATTAATGTATATCTAATGTATAGAAAATCCTAACATTAAGAAGTTAGTAGAAGTTGAAAAAGTTAAAAAAAAAAAAAAAGTAGTAAAAGTTATAACAAATTTAAGAAATGATGTTTTTCTATAAAGTGTTATAAATAACTAAAATTTTTAGAAAAGAGGACCTCACCCCTTTTGTGGGGTCAATTATTTTAAATAAAATAATTTATTAATAAATATTTTTATTAAAAAGTGTTATTGGCATATTATTCGGGCACAACAACATGAATAAAAGTTCTGACAATATATATATCTATACGTATGTGTGTATATATATAAACATATTCCTTCCCTGTATCATGTGATTTGGAAAAGGGGCATGTAAAATGAGTACTTAGTTCAACTTTGGAAATGTAAAAATGTGACGCCTAAACTGAAAGAAAAATTATGAAGAAGTTTAATCTTAAATCAGATGTAAATAAGGGCAGAAATGAATCGAGCCGTTCGCAAGTTACTCGAACTTGGCTCGAAAAAAGTTCAGTTCGAGCTTGATTCGTGAGTTAAATGAGTTCGTACCGAGCTTGATTTTTGACTTATTTTGGATTCGAGCTCGATCCTAGAGAAGTTCGGCTCGAAAGCTCGTAAGCAAGTTCGGTTAGAATAATATATATATTTTTAATAATATTTTTATTATATTTTTTAAATATATTATATTTTAAATCAAAACGATGTCATTTTGGTTTAATCGAGCTATTCGCGAGCCTAATTAAACCTAAATTCTTCTTTATCGAGCCAAACTCGAACTTACATAAAAACTCGAATTGAGCTCGAGCATGTTAAAGCTCGGCTCAACTCAGCTCGTTTCCACTCCTAGATGCAAAGAGTCATCTCTGCTATTTCTTTAATAACTGGGGCAATTTGAGTCATTTATCTAATTTCTAGTTCACCAACTCAAGTTAGAACTAAAATTTTTATAATAAAAATAGAGAGAACTAATATAAAAACCTCCGGAAGTATTTAATTTATGGATAAAAAAAGATTATTTATTAAATTACGAGGCAGAAAAATTAAAGGCGCCTATAATTAATAAAACTAATAGTCAAATTTTGTATTTTTCTTATTCCTTCACGTCACTTAGGGTGTATTTAGAGTGACAAAAAAGATAAAATTTGATAAAAATTGTGAGTTCATAATTCGTCTAGTGAAATAAAAAAGTGAATAATTTTTAAAAATTCTACAGTATTTTTCAATAATTTTCAGTGATTTTCAACAAACCAAACACACCTTAAAATGTATGCTTAGTTGGAGGGATTGGATGATAAAATATAAATAATAACATGAGATATTATATGATATTGAATATGAATTGAATTAATTTTTGTATATGATTAATTTTCTAGCATTTGGTTGGTAGGATATAAAATAAGATAAAAGATATGATTTAACATGAGACGTGACAGAAAATAATTTTAAATCTTTAAATTTTGGCGAAAAATAAATTCGAGATAAGAATATGTCATCACACTTCTTAATGTGATTACATGTATCATTTTGAGAGATATAAAATTTAATGTATATTTATAATATTGCAAATCAACCGTAAATTTAAAGTTTATCATATATATATATATATATATAAACTACATATCCAATCTTTAACCTATACCCCGTAAACAAACACACCCAAAGTATATTTTATAATTAGGTTCCTCAAAAAATGGATTTGACCTTGAGAGATTCACTCCTTAGGCCAAACCCCTAGAGAGTGAATCTCTTTTGGTTTGTACCACACATACCGGCCCCTCAACATGTATAGCGGTAAATCGCGAACTCGCGTAGTGGCAGGGAGTCGGACCCACACCCAAGAACTGGATTCGATTTGTCCAGCCAAGAAGGCCCGTCCTACCAACCTTTATTACGCTTTACGCTCGGGAGGCTAGCCCTAAGTTTTTGCTAGAGAGGAGACTTGAACTTGAGACATTGGGGTGGTAAGCCCCTAAGTCCCAGTCCAATACCATCCCATCTAACCCCTTGCGGTTAGGTTCCTTAAAAAATGATTTAGGCAAGAAATATCAAATCTTGGCACAATTGTGACAAGACCATGGATCTCCTTTCATGTGAATGATTAAAGAATTTGGTAGGAGAAAGTTAATTAATGAAGAAAATTTTAAGAATCTTTTTGACTTCGAAGCAAATAGCTAGACAATGGGTTTGAAAAAAACAATATAATGAACTTGGGAGGAAAAGTGAACATTGCCCAAATTACCTACTCCATCCATCAAGGATTTGATCCCCTCATCCAAGGATTTCATTAGTAACTCCCATTATATATACATATATGTATGTATGTATATATTTCTTTTATCATTATGACTAGAAATATTGATTGCACGGATCAGATGTGGCTTGCTGTTTTTGCTAAAATGAATGGAAGATTTCCGCAAATTGACAAGTTGCCCTGACCAAGTAGTACAAAGGTAGAGACGGTGGTTGCTTAATTCTTGACCGGTAAAAGAATAGTCTCATCAGCGAAGAGTAGATGATTGAGGTCCTTGCCGAAAGATTTTTATGCCCCGGAGATTGGCCTTTGATTCTTCTATATTTCTTTGATCATGATTAGAAACTGTGTGATGCATGACTATCTACTAATAAATAAAGATATATCCATAAAATTAATAATTAAACCAACCAAGTTTGAACTTTAACCATGAATGACATACAATCATTGGTGTATCTCACAGACAAATTTTTTTATATAATTACATTTTACAAATCTTGATATGGTGGTATTACTTTCAAATAACAATAAATGTTAGCTTAAATGGTAAGATTTTGAGTTTGTTTTTCAGTAGTCACTAATTCGAGTTTCCTTAAAATCATTAGAGAATTTATCATGTCGTTAATTTAAGAGCGTAAACTAGTTTGAATATCCTGAATTACAAAATATATATATATATATATATATATTTTTTTTTGAAATGATAATTAGAATAATAATTTATTGTTTTAGTGATTTATTTTACTAGAATAGAATTATTTATGGAAAATAATAATTACATATAAGACAACTTCAGTAAAATTAAAATTAATAATAATTACATGTTAAAATAATTTATTTTATTAGAATATTTTATTAAATATAAATTAATTGTAATAAGTAAAATAATAATTTATTATTAAATTATGTTATTTATTAATAAAAATTATTAAAATTAGTTATGACCAAAAATAAGTATTTTATAATATTAAATTAATTAATTTAAAAATATTTTTTATTGGATTAATTAACTAAATTAATGTAAAATTTATTTATTAAATTTGACTAACTTTATAAAAAATTAATTACTGTAAACAAAAATATTGCATTACCAAACAAATTTTCCAGTTTTTATTTCAAAGAAAAAATGACAATTGAAAACAAAAAAATAAAAAAAATTAAACATAAATCAAACAAAATATAATACTATTATTATACGGGTCTTAATAATTAAAACTTATTATTGATTTTTTTTTTTTTATTGAATCTCTCTGTTTTATTAGTAATATATTAAACAAGGAGATTCCGAGACATGAATTTTTCGCGAGAGACAATGTCGTGGCCAATATGTTGGCCAAGCATTAATTTTTTTTTTTTTTTTTTTTTTTTTTTTTTTTGCCAGGCGATATTCAAAGCCAGTCTCATCAGATCTCATATTGGCCAAGCATTAATTTTTTTTTTTTTTTTTTTTTTGCCAGGCGATATTCAAAGCCAGTCTCATCAGATCTTGTCAACTTTTTCAATCTGGTTCTCATTCAATGAATGTCTATAGTCTCCTTTATTTGAGCGTCAAAGGAATTTTGTGAAACGTGATAATGCCCATGTGACACCCTCTCTTAATGTTTTCATGTGTTTATGTGTTAAAATAAATGAGATGAGCAGCGAGAACAAAATGGAGTCAATATGAGTATTATGGGAACAGATTAGAAATTCGCGTACAATTTGGATCAATTTTAGTAATAACTGTTAATGTATGTAAAGAGATAAATTAAAAAGTAACATAATAATAAGATTTATGTCGTTCGATAAATTTCTATATTCATAGATATGGTATACTTAGTTTCTATTAATAACATTTAATAACAAAATAAATATTACAAGAATGAAAGAAAAAAAAAACTTGAAAAAACCTTCTTACCTTATTCTTTGTTTGTTTTCCTCACAAATTTTATAAAACCTTAATTTAAATTTACTAAATGAGTATAGTATATTACTTTATATTGACAACAAGGATCTTACCGAAATAGACTCTTAAGAGTCCTAATTAATCAAAAGATTTTCATGGTTTTATAAAATTTTGAACAATAATACTCTCGTTAAAATATTAAAATCTAAACATAACCTTTTTTAATAGAACCCTATTGATAAAATATGTTTCATATTAATTTAACTTAATAAATATAAAGAGTTAAATAATTAAATAATTACTAATTAAATTAAATTAAATTTATTTAATTATTAATTATTAAATAAATTAACTAATTATACTATTTGAATCATATTATTCATTAAAAATAACTTAATTTAGTAAATAAATTATATTAATTAATTTATTATATTATTTATTAAGAGTAATTTTTAATTAAATATATGTCATATTAATTTAGTTATTAAATTACATTACTAATTAATTATTAAATTAAAATAAGTTATTTAATTTAATCTAACTAATATAATTATATTATTTATTAAAAATACATTTCATATTAAATAAATTAAATTGAATTAATTATAGTATATTATATTATTTATTTAAAATATTTTTTATTTAATAAAATATTTAAATAATGTAATTCATTTTAATATGATGCAATAAAAATGGACCAAATGTTAAAATTGACAAAATGTTTATGACATTAAAAAGAGAGTAAAAATAGTTTTTTTCTGTTTAAGTTTTATTTTTTTGAAAAAAAAATAAAAACAAGTTTAACGAATATATTTTTGTAATAATATTTAATTTAAGGGTGCTTGGATATTTTAAACCTCTTGCAAGAATGATGTTTTAGTAGTATATGTTTAATAAAAATGTATTTATTTATATTTTAAAGTAATAAAATTGTAAACATGTAATATTGTTATAGTAAATTTTTTCATAATTTAGATAATGTCAGAGTAGAATAGCGAGGTTAAAGTCGTTGAATTTTAATTCAATAGTCTCTAAATATGCTGTTAACGATAAAAGTCTCATTGTATTGTTAAGGGGTGTTTAATTTATCAAATTTAATCAAAAATTACATAAAATTACTTTCTTCCTCTAATTAAATTTGATCACATGTCATTTTTACACTAATTTTTTAATTTTTTTTTTTTGCCATCTCAACACTCCCTGTGTCTGTCTTATTGATGAAGCATTGTCTAGTTGAATATACGCATTAACCACGAAGCGCACAGTTACAAGCACAAAATATTGAGTTCATGTGAAAATGCAGTAATGCTGTGTTTTGAAAGATAAGGACATCCTTCATGCCACTGTCCCGTTATGTGCAAATACAAAAATGTGTTAATTCTTATTTTGCCGGACAAACAATACTGACCACAACTTTCTAAAATGTGTTTTTATACCAGTGATAGTTACATGCCTAGGCTCCCATTATATATGCATACATATATGCATAAATATATATAGAGAGAGAGAGAGAGGAGAGAGAGAGAGAGAGAGAGAGAGAGATAAGTGGGCTAGGGCAAAAAGTCATAGGTTGTCTTAGAAGTTTATAAGATCAAGCTGACATGGACTAACAAAAAGTTATATATTTATATTACCTTGTTCCTCAAATTGTTTGGGAAAAAATAAAAAATAAAATAAAACAACTAGTAATCGGTGAAATTGCACCGACCACTATGGTTTTTCTTCTTAAGATCCACGCAAGGAAAACCACAGAAAACAATACACAATATATATATATATATATACACACACACATTAACACATATGCGTAATATATGTATCTCTACAATCGCACATATATTAGGGGCCATTAAAGTTGGTAAGGAAATTCAGATCCAGCTCCCACCAAAGCTTGTCGATTGCAGCCCAATAATTGCGAGGTATGTGACCACGTATATATAGCAGCAGTATTAAGTTTTAGATTTTGGTTGGCTATTGTTTGCGTTCTAACATTGACTAATTAAGGATCAATTAAGAATATACCAGACCGTTGTAGGTGGAGTGGACGCTAAGTCGAGCAAAGGACCAATCATTATATATATACAATGGTGGATTCAGAATTTTATTACACTAAGATCAAACTCTTTGTAAATTGTTTAAAATATTAGACTAATCTGTTTTAGAAAATATATTTCATGGGACAAAATTATAACAATACTCTAAAAATTAAAATATTCCCTATAAAATTTTTGCTCCCAATGGAGTCAGTAGAACCCCTTACTACTACTTGCATCTGCCTTTGATTATGTAGAAAATAAAAGTAGACAGTTATCCAATTCTAAGAGCTTTTTGATCTATGTTTTCATTCACGTACATTTGTGCCTCGTTTGGGGGTGCAAAAAATAGACAAAAAAAAAATCAATTCTTGGAATTTGTTAATTTTGTTGGGTTAGTAGTCTACTAAAACACTAATTTTTTTTTTTAAGTTAACGAGAATTATAATAGTCATTTATTTTAACCTAATTAAAAAATTATCAAACTTTTTATCAAATACTTAAAAATTGTTAAAAATTACTAAAAAATTATATTCATTTTTCTAAACATATAAAAAATTTTATTTACCAACTTTTATTAAAGAATTATCAAAAATTACTAAAAATTTAACATTCAAACGGGATTTTACTTGTTAATATATTAAAACTAGAAAAATATGCAAATATATGGTAGTTTGAAATTAAGAAAATATTAATAAATTAAAAAAGAAATGGCTAGAAAGGTTTATAATTAAATCTTAATTACCGTATGGGTAGCATGTAATGTTTGATTGAAAATAGTAATTAAACAAATTACGAACAATCACCAAATCAGAGAACCACGAATTTTGGGGGCCAGATTGTACATGTCAATCAATATAAGCTTCGGCCTTAGATCAGCAAGATAAGACGGAGCGTGTAAAGTATACTTTTTTACACCATATGGTCCCCCCCCCCCTCTCTCTCTCTCTCTCTCTCTCAAAGAAATTCAATCAGAAAAGCAAGCACGTGAATATGAAATGCGAATATAAATTTACCACTTTTGAAAAAATTAAAATCCAAATGCATAATAAAAAAAAAACATAACTTTTAAAATCTTTTTATTGATTATATATGTATAATATAGTATTTAAAAATTAATTTAATAATTCAGTACATAATTAAACGTATTAACAAATCTAGTAAATAAAAAATTTTATAATTTGAGAGATTTTGCCTACTTATTTTTAAGTATGTCTTAATCATATACTAAAAGAAAAATAATAAAATAACTAAATATATAGTGTAGTGTATTTGACCCATTTTTAGATGTGCTTAATAGTATGTATTTTTTATATATATCGGATACTGATATAGTATCATATTTGAATAGTATATGCTTCATAATATTTAATAGTATGATAATTTTAAATGAATTATATCAAATTTAGAGGCTTTAACAGTTGTAATACTCCAATTTACCTAATCTTGTATCATGCAAGTGGATTCCAAGCAATCAAATTAGCAAACATTTATTGGAGTGTTTGAACCCAAAAAATAAAAAATTATAACTTCTTTCAATTTTTTTTTTTTTAATTAAATTTCGTTATCTATCATTCTTAAACTATTATTTTTTTTTTATTTCTTCTAATAAATCAAACACCATCTAAACAAATAATGTAAATTGGGCATCTTTATGCCCATTACTGTTGACATTTATGTTCACTCATTAATTTACACCGACATAAATCACTAGCACTTTGTCCCTTTGTGTAGACTAATCTGCCGACCGATAGCTACAAAAGAGAATTACATGGCCTCTCTCTCTCTCTCTCAGTGGAAGGATCAAGAAATATATCAAACATAACCCCAAGGGGTTAGATGGGATGGTCTTGGACTGGGACTTAGGAGCTTACCACCCCAAGGTCTCATGTTCAAGTCTCCTCTCTAGCAAAACTTGGGGCCAGCCTCCCGGGGCGCAAAGCGTAGTAAAGGTTGGTAGGACGGGCCTCCTTGGCTGGACGAACCGTATCCAGTTCTTGGGTGTGGGTCCGACTCCCCGCCGCTACGCGATGTTCGCGATTGACCGCTATACTGTTGAGGGGCCGGTATGTGTGGCACAAACCAAAAGAGATTCACTCTCTAGGGGTTTGGCCTAGGGAGTGAATCTCTCGAGGTTAATCCTTTTTTTTTTTTTTTTAAGAAATATATCAAACATGCCCCAAAAGGGCAGTCGAGTTGGTTCAGATAGCGAGCTAAAAAGTCTGGTATCAATAAATCCTGGGTTCGACTCCTCTTGGAGACAGTCCTTCCTCTAATTATAAAGGACCATCTAATAACCTTCTCGGCTGAGCTGGTCAGCCAGAGCTTGCCTAGATCAGTTTACCTCCTCGTAGTTCTTTACCGGCTAGGGTCATGAGACAGGTTTCACTCAGTGCGCACCCATAAGTAGCGGCTGCGGGTTTCTCTCTGACTCCAGAAGAAATATATCAAACATTTGATTTGTATTGTCGTGAGCTACAGTGACAATGTACGCAAATATTTAAGGTGAGTTAGATAACCAAAATTTTAACAATTTTTTTTGATAATTTTTTCATTAAAAGTTACTAATTAAAATTTTTTTTATAATTTTTCATAATTTTTTATTGTTTGATAAAACATTAATAACTTTTTAAGCATAATTTTATATAAAAAATTATTAAAAAAATTAAAATTGTGAAACCGACAAAAGTTAAAAATTGCTAAAAGACCAAACAAGCTCGTACTATTCTCATGCATTAACGTCGAAAGAAACCCACTAGGGCAATTAATTCTAAGCGGCTGTCATTTGATAGTTTCTAAGGGCTGAAGAGTCATGCCAACTTGCTGCTAATCATACTGATAATTAAATGGTACTTATTGCTTGATATATATATATATATATATAGAAGATTGCTTTTACGTAACTGCAAGATGGTAGACACAAGTGATTAAATCACAACCAAGCAAATGCCTTGTGGATGAAATTAATGAAGAGTGTGATATGAGTATTGTACTAGCTAAACAAAAGGATTCCATTAATCTCACCAACTTAATAACTTGTTTGGCAATATATTATATATATGGATAGCGCTGTACTGCCAAAAATTTTTACAGAATGTATACAGAATTCTTTTATTATGTAAATATCATTATTATATTATTCTAATTCCACTTTTATGAAAAAAAAAAGAAAAAAAGAATTGAAAGAATATCTTTTCATATATATATATATATATGTATAAGCAATATGAGAAATGAGATGATTTGCTTGATAATTAAGCATATTTGGGCAAAGCCATAGTAAGAAGGCAGCTCATTGCAATTTTTTTTTTTTTTTTTCTAGATAACACGTATGCTTTTCTAAATAGCATCCGATATTCACCCGATAGAGAGAGAGAGAGAGAGAGAGAGAGCATCAAATTGGCTACAACCAGGACCACTATACTTATGTCAAGGAAATATGAAATTTTACTGTGCTTTCATTTGGTGAGAGAGAGAGAGCATCAAGTTGGCCACCACCAGGACCACTACACTTATGATAAGGGAATATGAAATTTTACTTTGCTTTCATTTGGTGAAACTCAATTAATAATATACGATACAGTACATATTATTATGAAAAGAATTGGGGAAATCCTGATGTGAGCCGTCATTTTGTAATACCTTGTTGGTTGTCATTATAATATGTTAATTTTGGGTTTTTTTTTTTTTTTTTTTTGCGATGAATCTGTTTTCACGGCCTATGGTGGTGACAAATACCTGCAAATAATTAATTTTATCATTTTGGCTTTCAAATCTTCAGTTTCTTAATTTTATAGCTTAACTATCAAGTTAGATTAGTTTAGAGATAGAATAATTTAGTTTCTTAATTTTATATTATATTATGCGGTTTTCTATTTTCTTTATTTAAGGTCTAAGCATTTTTTACACTTTCAATTTTATTATTTTGAGTGGATCTAATAGTTTTAGTAATAATATCATGCATATTATTATGGGAACGTATTCAATACGCATTCTTTATCATTATCAAATGCATCAATATATCGCTGGATTAAGGGGTCATTTGGAGTTTTAAAAGTTGCAATGAAATGAGATTTAGTAATTTTTTTTTTTTTGGGATATTTGAAGTACAGTAAGGAAATATAAAAATTAGAAATAAATAGTAGAAAATTCGTTTGAACGATTTATTCAAACAGATTCTGATAAAACAATTTTTAATTGTATAAGATAAACTTTCTAAAAATTTATAAAAATTTATTGAAGCTTACAAAGATATATGTAATTCGAGATTTGAGGAAATATTTAGAGTATTTAAGACCTTAAAACGACACCCAGAAGCCCATTCATAAACCACTAAATTAAAATTAATAAAGCTTTCTACAAAAAGCTTATGACACATGCAGCACACGTGAAACTCTTGCGGCATTCCGAGTAAGGACACCAACGGCGGTGAACAAATCTCTGCAACTAATAGCTGTCGAATCTGCAGAGCTTTTTACAGGCTGACACAGAGGGAGTTGAGTTGTTGTGTCTGAGTCCGACAATTGCCGCCATTGGCCAATATCTGCAAGAGAGAGAGAGAGGAGAGAGTCCGCGATAGCGGCGCACACTCTCTCTTTCCGTCCATGTATTTAATTTAATTTGAAGAGAATGAAAGAGAAGCCTAATTTTCTATGTAGGACTCGTTCATAGATACAAAAATTAAAATTGCGACGAAATATAGCCTCGGGTATTTTCTGACTTTTAAAGTATAAATACAAAGCAATAATAAATAAAAATGAAGTAGTTCTGTTCAAACAAATTTTTGTTCGTTTAAAAACAGATTTGAGTAGACACCTTTTTAACTTTTCTATCAAATATTTTAAAATTTGTAAAAATGTTATTGAATTTATAAATTTGTAAAAATATATTAATTATTGAGATTTAAAAAGTTAGAAGTGAGAAAAATTTTATAGAAAATTATAGAGAATTATATAGGTTTGTAGAGTTTTTTTGACATCTTTTGAAATTCCAAACAAACCCTTAGGCTACGTTTGTTTGAGGGGATTGGATAATGGGTAATAAATAATACCATGGATTATATGAGATTGGAGAAAAAATGAGATTAATTTTTTATGTGAGATTATTTTTTTTGTTTATGTTTGATTGGTGAATATAAAATGGGATAAAAGATGTAATTGATATGTGATGTGATAGAAAATAATTTTAAACCGTTGAATCTTAGAGAAAAATAAATCCAGAGATATAGTATTAATAACATCACCACCCCCTCGGATAAGTCATCCGGCCATTTGCCGGATCACTCATCCCATCCCACTCTCATAATCCCTCGGTCAAATAACAAAATAAACATAACATTTGTGGAGCCCACGGATGAGGGCATCCACTCCCATCTTCTTATCCTGTAAACAAACTAGCCCTTAGTGCATTAACCATCAATTCCATCACACGCACGCACGAACGCATATATATATATATGTATGATAGCCAACATAAAATAGTGATGGCATTACACATTTGGACGTGGGGTTCTAAAGTGCATATATATATATATATATATATTATAATATATATAATTATATATAGTGGGACGTGCATACATCATGTGGCTGGTCGTGGTCGGATTCCTCGCGAGCAGATGATAAATGTCTCTGTGAGTGTTTGTGTGGAATGTGCATAGTAATTAAAGAAGGAATGACACTTTCTTTTTGTAGGTCATGCTCACACTTGCCCAAACCAAACCACCCTTTGCATCGCAGCTTTTACGTAAGATCGATCCTTTATTATATAGGGGTCACCACTCTACAGAATCCGGAATTCAAGGCTCTGTTTGGCAGAGAAGTCGGGAGGGGTTAGAGCAAGGTTGGATGAGATATGAAATTAACATAACACTATTTTCTTTTTCAAAGTTTACTACAAGGACACCGTATTTAAGTTTAGGAGAAAAAGATATTGTAGAAATTTCACACCTTAACCCCTCCCAACACATTTCATCCCCAACCCTCTTCCAAACAGAGCCTAAAGATGGGTTCCAAGTTCGGGGGTGACGTTGCATTTCAGTTATTTGATGATAATTAAATGTAAATTTATGTTTTAATTTTTTAGTGTTAAATGAATATTCACATACTTAATGTAAAAACTAAAATATCATGTTACTAGACACCGTGCATATGTAATACATATAAATTTTTTTTATCTTAATAATTAAAAAATATTTTAATTTTGTAAATTATAAATATTTACTCAATTTTTCTATTAATTTTTTTTTTTTTGGTGCGCACGCGATACGCATAAACTCCTATTTTTGAAACTATGTGCATATCATTAATTAATTTGTTAGTTACAAAGAAATTAACAAAAATGATTCAAGTAGTAAATAATAAGTAGATAAGATTATTTAAGTAAATAATACATAATTAAAGAGTATTTAAAAAAATAAAAAATTACAAAATAGTAGGTAATTAATGGACATTTAAGGAAGATTAAAAAATAAATAGGTAAAATATTTAATTATATAAAAATTATATAGAACTTTCTTTTTAATTTTATTTATTAAAATATAGGTAGTTAGAAGAAGACTTCATAAAAATAAGGACCATAAAAAAAAAAGGTTCACCAAATCACTACAATAATATTATGTACTAAGTTTAAAACGCAAATTTTAGGACACGTATCCACTAAAAGATTGATGCTTTTTTAACACCATTTTAGCTTCCAGTAATTGAAATAAAAACATTTTTAGCACTATCAACCCGTATATATATATACATATATATGCGTGACCTTAATTATGAAGAGAGAGAGAGAATTGAGTTGAAGTGGCCAGTCCAACTTTGTCCACTTCTATTTTGTGTGTATATATATATACATATATTCTTTCATGTTATATATATATATATATATGTATGTATGTATATGTTCTTGCATGTTGTATGGATAAACAAAACGAAACCTTAGCCCCAGAACCTGTCTTTTACGACTTTTTGAGTGCAGTGGGGGCAGTCACAAAACACCAAGCGATTAAATTACCCAAAAGTAAAACGAAGGGTGCCTCACATGTGGTGGGTCAAATACTAATTTATTTAACTTATCCACCAAGTTGCCAATTTGGTAATATCATATACACCCTTTTCACTACACAACTAGAGTATAGATAATTTGCAATTATCTTCTTGGAATTTAAAAGTAAATGCATGAACACTTTACTTGCAGTCAAACCTCTGTTATTGGTAGGAGTGCTTAAATGAGTGGCAATGACTGTTGCATCAAATAAGAAAAATTTATACTATTAAATCTATATGAGGAGGAAGGTTTAAAATTTTGAATTTGAAATATTTTTAATCATTAAATTTAAATTACTCAAAGGAACATAAATTTATTATTATTATTATTATTATTTTACGAATGTGATAAATACACTTAAAAAGTACAACTGTAATGAAAAAATAAATAAATTTTGATAAAAGATTTATATAAGATGAAAAAAATTATAAAAAATAAAAAACTAATTTTTATGCAACCAAATCTTGTTTAATTGACCCCTTTAGTTCTAGATGAGAGGAAGCTCGCACGTCTTTGGAAAACAACAAGGCTTGGCACTCGTTGGGATAAAAATTGATTGGTTGGTTGGAATGCCCTCAAACCATAGCATGTAAAAGTTATATGGGACAAACTGATATAGTTCCCTCATAATATTCAAACTCATAGTTTCATTTTCTGGATGGCTATTAAGGAAAAATTAAATACCAAAGATAAGTTATTACGTTGAGACATACTAGATAATACAAAGTCTGTGAACTTTGCAAGCAAGAAGATGAAATAATAGACCATCTGCTTTTTGATTGCTCCTATTCACAAAAAGTGTGGCAAGAAGTTAATAGACTATGTAAACACCAAGGTCTAAACAAATATGGAGAAATGAAGTCAAATGGGTTGTTAGGAAGTTCAGCTGAAAATGCTTCATAAACACTATCAACAAGTTAGTATGAGTTTCAATAATTTATAATATATGGATAAAAAGAAATTCAAGAGTATTCAAGGGATGATAACTTCACCAGCGGGGGTATATTAGAGAAGATAAAGTATGAAATCCGCATTAAAACCTTTCAAGTAGTAAAAGTCAAGTGTACCAATATAAATGTTGAAATTTGTAAATAATGGGGAATTCATGTTTTTGTATAAATGATTCTTTTGTAATAGAAGGGTATTCCCTCAAGACCCTACACATTTTATCCCATTAATCAAAATATAATACTCACTTACCAAAAAAATTAATAATAATAATAAATTGATTGGCATGTAACATTTTCTTACACTTTGGCTTCATTTATCTTGATATAAAATATTTTTTAAAAAATACTTTTACTCATGTTACAAGAAAATATTTTATATCCAAATAAATAAAGCCTTTGTTAATTATAATAATTTTAATTAAATAATAAATGTTCCCCGCGTGCATTTTTAATTGCTGACTTTATGTCTCTCCTTTTGCTGTGCGGCAGTACACTAAAATAAAGCAAAATTTACTAATTTTATTAAATTTTTTATTATTTTTAATTAAATTTTATCATATATCAATTAAATTTATTATTTAATTTTATTATTTTATTATTTTTATATTTTGTTATACTTTTTTGTCTTGCAAACACGACGTTAATAGTAATCACAAACGTCCTGATCAAGGATGATGGAAAAAAATAAAAATAAAAAAAAAAGAAGAGAAGAAGAAGAAGAGAGAGGAGAGGAGTGACGACATGATTTTTTTTTCCTAAGTATTGACCTAAATTTTCAAACAAATTTTGATTATTGTTTTTTTTTTTTTGTAAAAATAAAAATAAAACTACCAAATTGTTTTTGTTATCAATTTTCAAAACTTTATAAATATAAATAAAAAAGTAAATGAAAATATTACCAAATAAAACTCAAATAATTGTACTTGCCCGCAAATATTTTTCTACTTTTTATTTCATTCAGTTAAAATTTATATTTTTACCTTTATTAATTATAAATTCTTACTCTGCCCAGCTATATATATATATATATGTGTGTGTGTGTGTGTGTGAATTGGAAGCTATTACGCAGGAAACATTCTCATTACCTACCAATAAATAAATAAATAAACCTACCAAAAAAGAAAAAAATTCTCATTTGCTACAACCCCCTGATGACCGCCACCTTATCGTTCTTGAAGTTGCTCTACAGATTAACATTAAATTAATTAGGCCGTTCACAGCTTACGACAATGTAACAATGGCATCCCAAACTCTACAGTCCTACGATTGCTTGGAGATTACACAATACTATTAATTGCACATCTAAACATATATATATAAATATATATATATGCACACACACGTATGTATGTACGTAACTCGATTGCTTGGTAAGATGCTGGATGAATTATCGGCTGCGTTAATTTCTCTGATTCTGGAAGTAGCTGCATATATGACCAACTTCTTCATTAATTGCACTAGCAGACAGGGTTTGCAACTTTGCAAGCTTGAAGCTCAAATGGGAGCCCACCTTGCCTCTTCGAACTCCGCAAAGGGTATTTCAATTAAGCCATTTGGGCCCGCATAGAAGTCGAATCTTAGTAATTTTGCTAATTGTTTTTTTTTTTTTTGGACAAAAGTTGATAAATGAAATTTTTTGTGTGTTAACTGATAAAATAAATAAAAAATTTTAACAACTTTTGGCAATGTTTATGGTTTGATAAAATAAATATAAATTTTTAGTATTTAATAAAAATTTTAATAATTTTTGAGTTAAGATAAAATAAAATGATTATTATAACCCCCATCAACTGAGCAAAAGTTGGTGTTTTGACGATTTATCAACTTAGTAAAATTGATAACTTTTGATATTCTATCAAATACTTAAAACAGCAAAATTAATTTTTTTTTGGATAAGTAAACATCAAAATGAATAATATTTTTTTCCTTTTTTTGCTCTTCCAACGGGGCCTTGATCATATTAAATGATACCCACATGCATTCCCCAACTTTCGTGACCTCTCAGCCAAGCTTGGTGGCATTGGAATCTTAATTTGAGATTTGTTCAGAAGATACACAACTCAATTCAATTTAATAAATTCTTAGTCCCAGATTAGGGGTTGAATACATGAATTTTTTTATTCTTTTTATTTATGGTATGTTTTTCATAAATTTATATATAAATTTTGGTATTTATTCACAATTTCACTCCATATAATTTTATATTATCTTTTATAATGTTCTCCCTTCTATTTGGATAAACTCACTTTTTATGTTGGTATATATATTGGTACATCTTGTTGACATGACTAAATTATTTTAAATAATATTTTCTTAAATTATCTTTTATAGGTATTACTTCAACTTTCTTTGGAACGTACTCACTTCATATCTTTTTTTTTTATATTACTATACTTGCATCTTAACGTTTTTATTTCTGCTACACTCATATTATGAAAGTTTTACTTGTTAATGGTCAAATATTCTACGATAAAACATAATTAATTTTACAATCGTTTTATAAGATTTTATTCAGCTTAATAAATATTTTTTGATCACATAAAATATCTAAGGCATTTTTATATTTTAACCACGCTATCCGCTCGAATTTATAAATGACATACTTTTCAATCTCGCCATTTTTAAATTAATTAATCAAAAACATTGAAAATGGCCATTTTTTTATTTTTTTTATTCTCAGTTTTCCCTATAATAAGAAAACAGTATTCTATCAGCTTTTAATATAAGAAAAAATATCAAAATCTATATATACACTTGTTGCAAATCTTGCAAATAAAATACATTTTTATAATTTTTTTTTAAGTGAAATGGCAGCTAGTATCTTATTGTCAAACATGAACCACATCAAAATCACTTTTATTTTCCATTCTACATCAACTTGAATCCAATCATTTTTTCATACTGATGTATTTCTAAATTTATATTGTACATGATCAACTATCTTAAATTTTTTTCTTTAAAAAAATAATTTTACAATATATAATAACTTATTTCAGGCCCATTTGGAATGATAAAAAAAACAAGATAAAATATGATCTGTTATAAAGTTTGGCGTTTGTGTTTTTTTTAAACTGCATTTTTTTAAAGATGAGCAATAACAAACCGTTAGGACAGTTCTCTAAAATCTATTCTAACGAATTTTAAAAAAAACCCATTTGCATTATGCACTGCGACGTTTCGACAAAGCAAAACGATACCGTGAGAACGATTTTAACCAATCCGTTCTAATGGTTTGCGTGGACATACCTTATAATAGTACTCATTCAAAAGTTTTGGAGATGGGTAACATGATTACCCAAAAAAAAATTCATACTCGTTAACCTCTTCCCGGGGTTCGATTTTTTTTTTTAGTGAAATATTTAACTTTTTTAAAATTAATAAAGGTAGAAATGTGTAAAAGTATAATAGAAAATTTTAATAATTTTTAGAAGTTGTTGAAGTTTTATTTTATTTTTTGACACACCAAACGGTGCCTTAATCATGAATTTGAATACTAAGAGGCCACATTCTCCCTTCCTAGAGTTATGTACGTAATTTAAAATCTTAAAAGAGTTTCGATTCATTTATTTGTCTACTTCGAATTATTACATTATCTATATCTTAAGTAACTTAAATAACTACATATTATTTATACAACAATTGATGATGACATAATACTCTTGTTTAGAGCCATTGGATTTGTTTAGGAATCCAATTATGACAAAAGAGGGGAGGCAGACATTGATTTTAATGTCAATTCGATGACATTAGGATTCAGAGTCATTAGATTAAATCGTCGAATTTTAATCTAACAGCTCTCGACTTCATCTATGAACTGATATTAAAACCAATATCGCCTCCCTGAAAAAAGAAGAATAAAATAAAATTCTCCAAAATAACTGGATGTAAATCAAGTGAGATGCTCAGAAGATTATTTTGATGCCCACATCCATCCCTTCATTATCACAAACCATATCCAGTTCAACTTAAATTAACTAAGAGATCTAACACCTTTCGTCAGACGACGATCGATCATATATCTTTTGCTCCAAGAGAGGGGGGCAAAAAAAGCTACATTTATTACCCCTCCAGCGTCTGGGCCACCCTGTCATCCCTGCTGGCAACAAAAAAACTGCAACTCTGGCAGTGGGAATTAATGCATGGCCCAAGAAGAAAAACGTGGTCCTATAAAGAGAAAATTATAGAAGGGAAATATATACCATTCTGCCCCGAAGAATCTTGCAAAAATGATAACGAGAATGATGTGGCAAGGCAATTTCACCGTTAGAAGTGTATTTTTTGGTGGGTATTTTTGGTTTAATCCAAATCGACACATCTTTCTAATTATATTTTCTCGGAAAGATTATTCACCTAGCTAGTATATCATCATCCACATTATGGTAAATTAACGGCAAATTGTGAGTCATTATCAAGGAGGGACCTGGTGCCTACCTTCAATTGGTCATCCGAATCCCTCAGCAATTAAGAGCCCACGCACGATGAAGACCTCACTGCATGTTGCATGTTCCTCGTCACTAAAAACACTTCTGCTCATGGTCCTCACAGTATGCCTAACATAATAAGATGCAAGATAAAATTATTAGGACATAAATCCTTCTGAAATTTTGAATAATCCAATCTAGAGAATTAATCACATTTCGTTGTCCAAAAGTTTAGCACTCTATTATTAAACAAATAGAAAACAAGGATCTTGGGATTCCAATTCACGGGTCATTCTGATAACCACGCGTTGACAAGGGTGGAAGGGGGCACAAAGGCAGCAAGTACTGTAGGCATGTCAAAAAGCAGCAAAGCATGGAAGAAGGGTAAACCATCTATCAAAATTAAATCAAACAGTCATGTGCATGTATTATAAGATAAGATTTGAAGTACTACTAAATAGAAACACAAAGTAGAACTGTCACTAATAAAGAAATACAGCAAGACAAATTTCATATTTTTTTTTTATTTATAATCTGCATTGCAGATCACTCAAAAATCAGGGCGAAAGAAAGACAAATCATATCGATGGAGTAGCTCCTACCAGCACCCACGATATATGATTTGATTCCACCTCTTCCACATGGGTAGGATTTGAGAGCACATACTTGACCAATAACATAGACCAAACATGTCTGATAGAGTTACAGTTTTGTACAACAAGACAAGGGAACATTCTTGAGAAAGCGCCCGCTATCAAGCAAGCATAATTTATATAAATGTTCACCCACTTCGTTTAGTTTAATAACCAACCTTGGATTTCCTTCTCTGTTAACAGTGGCAAAAACACCAAGTTTGCTAGATGGCTGAGTTGTACAAATATCTTGGCATGGCATTTTCTTCCACATGCATATACAGCAGAAGATGCCAATCAACATGCTTAGGCATGTTTCAGACAGCAGCCAAGATTTAGATTCAATGGGTCCACTAATAAATACCTAACACTCACGGAGAGAGCAAGAGCTTTCACCCTTTACCCTGTGGGTGTATGTGAGAGGTGCAGCTGCAAAGGAGCTGAGCCGAGTGGTAGGGTGTTCAAGCTTAGTTTGAAAATCTTATCAACCTTAAAAATGTCTTCAAATTTGGCTTGTTAGGTTTTTAAGTCAAGCTTTAATCGAGCCAAGCTTGAGCAACTTGATTATTTTACATAGATTTAAGTTTATTAAGCCGAGCTCAAATCGAGCTTGAGCTACGAATTATGTTCAAGTTTAGCATGATTTCATAATGAGTCCTTCTCGAACGAGCTTTTAGCAAAACCAAACACAAATTGAGCTCAAGTTGTTTGGTTCATTTAACAGCCTTAGTGAGAGCAAGAGGAATGCACACATGAAATAACTCATATAATCTCTTTATCCCATGCACACATGAAATAACTGACATATTCAGACACAAGAACGTGATATGTGATCAAAGAAACATCGATTGCCGATTTTCAATCTAATTTTATACAGCAGATTTACAATCCAAATTGATACAGCAGATCTTCCGCATGGCTAAATTGATTGCCCACATAGACAGCAAACCAAACTGAAAACAATGAAAAGGATTGAGCTACTAGAATCAGGGACAAAGGCATCTAATGCCAAGGTTCGTGCACTAGGACCTATGTCTCCTAAAAATACATTTTGAAGTGCTCAACTTGGTAGCTTTGTGGGGCCAGAGTCCACCCAAATGCTTAATCAAATGAGACGTTTGAAAATGCTACACATCTTTATTTTAATGCTCTAGCTATTACACCTAAAAGAACAGTTTCAATAATAATCACATGCAAGGGCGCTTGTCTTCTCAATTCCATATCCAAGCATACTAAAAAAGCTGATGGAGAAAATGAAACCAGATGACAGGAATAGACCAATTAATTGCATTCATGCCTGTATGAAGCAGAACAATGCATTGATAGGAGGACTGATTTATGGTGAGACTGTAGTCCCCTAGACAACAATCGGTGTCCCGAGCTTATGGGCAAATTCTCAAGTCATTTTCAAGGGGCTCTGATGTCTTATCTCATCAGCCACCTGGGCCCAATAGGGAGTATTCCAATTCATTAGACCAATCGCAGCTACAGTGACAAGGTGGCAGGCAGTAGAGGTCCTTGACCAGAAAAAATGTCTCATAACTAATGCCCATAGCCCGTTGTTTGCACCTGAGAATGCATATTCCTTTCAGCTGAAAATTTAGGTCGATATAAATGCATAGATCATATATACATGGTGCCAAATTTGAAGGAAAAAGCCCCCATGACCAGTGAATAAACTGTATAGTATCACCTGAATGATCAGACCTCTAGATGCAAGTAAAATGAAGAGTAACCAACCTATGAATAATAAGCTTACGATAGCTGCTTGATGACCACATATAACAGAGTTTGCAGCGTGCAAGAACATACAAACAGTAGAAGTAGCAATTATTCAATAAAAAAGGTGCAGAAGAAGAGAATTCTGTATTCTATATTCCAAAGAGCAGATCATTTACTGAAGAAGATTGCGTTGAAAAAACATAAAAAAATATCTATAAAGCTTCTACCGCAATGTCTCCAGTCTGAATATATTCCATGTCTTCCATTTAAAATGAAGTTTCATCTCTATTTTAACTCGTGAAGCAGAGGAACATATTTTGAATAAAAAAAAAAAAGATGTAAAATTTAATCCTCACCAATTCATAAAGGAGAATAGGATAGCAAACAACTTATACTTTTCATGGGTTAAAATGGCTTTTAATGTTTCCTTAAAAAATGAGATTTTAGCTGACATAACTGCATAATCATTGACGACGGTTCAAGCAGCAAATTCACTTCCCTGGAAATCCATTTAAGAAAAAAGTAAAAAGGGTTAAAGAATGAGTAATCTACACAATCCAGCAAAGAAGAAATTCAGAATTATAATTCTGAAATTAAACTTTGACAGAACACAGCCGCAACCAGTGACTGAAAACCTGTGGTTTACTCATCGCCATTCACAAGGGTTTGTGCCTCATAAGAACTGTCTGGTTTGATAAAGGTTAATTTACATGTAAACAACTTACCTAGCCAATTGTTGAAATTCAGAATATTAGGGCTTTGCCTATGTTAAAATCACAATGCACTTGCAAGTGCAAAGCATGTTTGTTTCAACTAGCTATCTGATATTAATTTCAGCAAATTTCTAATTATTCCTGCATCAATACAAAGTATCACACACTCAGAAAAATTAAAGAAATCAATGCACAGGAGAAAAGAATTGCATCACAACAATTGGGTAAAATAATAAAAACCAATTAAAAGATAATAGGTAAGAAAGAGCAGAAATAATAGATTAGGGAGAGCAGAAATCCGGGTGTGACAGTAGTGTCTTTTACTCCCTTTTCAACATTATTATCATCTGCACAAGTTAGACCAGAACACGATAGCTTTTCTTACTCAAATCAATTGAATTAAGTTGATGAGAACCAACAAGCAACACCAAATGATCCATTACATGTGCCAGTTGGACCCAGTACAAGGGCTAGAGCTAAGAGGATCAAAGAGGTATTAAATGGGCTGATTCATGATAGTTGGGCCGAGCAAACTTCAAGGAATTCTTCTAAGGTGGTGCCAAGCAATAAGTTAGGCTCAAAGGAGGATTAATCCTTAATCCATGTGATCCAAGCAAGAGATGGGCCTGTTTAGTATGTGAAGAGCAAGTGACCATCATGCACAAGGCATGTGGATAGGAGGCATGTGAGGTGCATTTGCTAAGTATGAGGCTGGATATACAAAGCTTGCGCGGATTGGGCTTCATTAAATATGTTGTGCTTCATTAAATATGTGGCATAGGTTTTTTTTAAATTATTTTATTTATGTTTTAGTTGACATGGGCCGGACATTAATTAGCTTTAAGCCCATGCCTAGTATGTATTTTCTAGTTGACATAGGCTGAACATTAATTAATTTTAAGCCCATACCTAGTTTTGGACTTGGATTAATTAGCTTTGGGCTTTTCCTTTTCTTTGGTTAATTGGGGTTTACTCTTTTGTAAGCTATATATATAGCGTGAAAGACAAAGAAGAGGCAGCTTATGTTTTAACATATATGAAATTGAGAGAAATTTTGTATTTAGGTTCTTCATTGAACTTTTAGAACTTATCAAAGATTTCATCATTGTGGCATTCAACCATGTACCTTCGGTTCTTGATTTCAATCAATCATTGGGTCGGAGTTTCTTAATCTGATTTTAGCTTTCTTGGGGGTGAGTATTCCAACTTTGATTGTGGGTTTAAAGGTTTCATCCTTTAAGCTTCGCATCAAGCTTGGTTCTAATCTGATTAAGAAACAGCCAGGCGCCTTAAAGCTGAAAGAAGATAAATGAAATATCTAAAGGAAATAATTTACTGTGAACATCTGAGAGATTAAAAAAAAACTTGCAGCTACCCGTTACTATCCAAAAAGAGCAAACAAATTGAACTTTGGCATAAAACGACTCATTAATACACTTCAACCAATTTTCAACTCCTAGCATCTCTCCTGTAAGTTACTTCCCAAAATGAAACGCTCATGCAAATTGCATATAGAACAGATGTTTAGTCGCTCTTCAGCTCTATCCTGAATTTTGATGCGTTTTTTTAATAAACTGATTCTGATCCAAAATAGACAAATAAATAAAATGCATTTCATGCATTTAATAAGAAGACTTGATTTTCATCTTTTCACAGCAATATACAAGCCTCCACTACGACAGCCCGAGGAACAGATTGATGAAATATGTGGCTCATTGTCCAAATATAGTAAATAAAAAAATTTCCAAGAATTATAGCATGACAATACATAATAAAAACAGCAATGATTTGGAGATGATAACTCAGAAATATCACATTCACAAGTAATGAGAAACAAAACTCAAGGGGCGACAACTCAGAAATGTTACATTCACAAAGTGTAAAGAAAAACAAAAATTCAGGAATATGCTCACGAGTGAAATTAACATTGTGCTGCTGAGACGGTTTCCTTAATTAGATGGTTCAATTTTGGTGATTTTCTATTAGAGTCGGTCAATCAATCTCCATCAATCACCCCATATTTTTAGTTAAATTTTCTTTCCTCTGATTTTCCTTTGATTTCGTATTTCCATTCTTAGTTATTGGTTTTGATTATATATTTATGTAGATGCTGTATGGCAAAGGGGGGATAATAAAAATACTGCTTTCAACTTTTGGAGGTTGATCCCTCGAACCGATCACCCTTTTACCTTTAATCTGCTTGTAATACTGTTTGTTAGAACTTTGGTTCTAAATTTGGTATCAGAGCTAGGTCGTCTAGCGCTTATCATCATGACAAGATCCAATGCTAAGCGTGACGAGCTACTCAACAACCAGGGTACATTGCTAAAGAAGCATGGGGAGAGCATCAAGAAACTTCAATCAGAGGTTTCAAACATCAACAAGAAATTTGATATAATTGTTGCAATGCTTTCACACCCAGTCAAAGACCCAATGTGTTCCACATCAAACCCCTTTGTTGTGTTGGCAAATCCACCATCAACATGTCAAGACAACCGTAGAAAGGGGCATATGACTGACTACGTTGTTGATTCTAAGGAACCCAACCGACATGAAAATGAAGGACTTGGGTGGGGACGGGGTCAAGTGTTCTGAAGGATGAAGATAGAGTTTCCATGATGGGAAGAGGGAGATCCAATGAGTTGGGTCTCACGTGCAGAATGTTACTTTCGGTTCCACCGTACACCAGAGACTATGAAGGTAGAAATTGCCTCTATTAATCTCGACGGTGATGCCATTCAGTGGTACGATTGTTTTGAATCTAGCCGAGGTGCTCCTACGTGGCAAGAATTTGTAGATGGATTGATGGCACGGTTTGGACCAACAAGGTATGAGAATGTTCATGGAGAGCTTGCAAAAATTCACCAGACTTCAACTGTATTAGAGTATCAAAGCAGATTTAAACGTTTGGCGAATTGAGCTAGAGATTGGTTTGAACATCAACTTGTGGGAACTTTTGTAGAAGGGTTGAACACAGAAATACGCCGTGAAGTGAAGATGTACCGACCTCGCACAATGAAAGCAGCCATCTCATTCGCGCGTTTGCAGGAAGAGTGGATAAAGGATGGTGGTTGGTGAACGGCCAAAACTTATTTGCCTAAAAGAGACCGGTCACCTTTAGGCAAGCCCGTGCAAATGAAAACTCCAATTCATAGCGCACCTGTAAAGAGGTTGTTTGAACAAGAGTTAAAGGAGCAGACAGCAAAAGGGCTTTGCTGGCATTGCGATGAAAAGTGGAACAAAGAACATCGATGCAAACATAAAAGGTTGCTGATAATTGAACCAGTTGGTGAACCTAATGATGATTGTAATGTTGCTGATTGTTCAGAAGAAGTAATTATGAACGAAGAAGGTATTGATCAACTAGAAATTTCGGTTCATCCTTTAGTTGGTAGTTCTACTCCACAAACTATGCGCGTTAAGGGATTTATTAATCAACAGCCTATGATAATTTTGATTGATTCTGGGAGCACTGATAATTTTTTGGACTCACGAATTGCTAAGAGAATGAATTGCCAAGTTGATAGGTGTGACAAATTTGAAGTGAAAGTTGCAGATGGAAGGTCTTCGGAGTGCTCAGCGAAATGTTCAGGTGTGGAAATTTCCATACAAAATCAGAAGATAACAGCTGATTTATTCCTATTGCCATTGGACGGTTGTGATTTAGTTTTGGGTGCTAGATGGCTACGCACATTGGGAGATATTGTATGGAATTTTTTTGAGCTTGTTATGCAGTTTGTCTTAAATAGCACTAGGATGGTTACACGTGGCAAAGGGGTGGGTGAAGTAACAACTGTCAGTGCTCATCGAATGGAAAGCATATTACGTAAACCATCTGAAATATTTTTGGTGCAGTTAAAAAACAATGTTAACAATGGCTCTTCCCCAATTGAAGCTGATAGTTTAAAGGCGCTTCTTTCAGAATTTTCTGATATTTTTGAGGAACCCAAAAGCCTACCACCAAAGCGACCCCAAGATCATCGCATACCACTACTTCCAGGAAGTGGACCTGCAAACGTCAAACCATATCGTTATCCTTACATTCCAAAAAGCTGAGATTGAGAAGATAGTGAAGGAAAGGTTAAGTGCAGGACTTATTCAGCCAAGTGTCAGTCCACATTCCTCTCCAGTTCTGTTAGTTCGAAAGAAAGATGGTTCATAGCGCATGTGTGTAGATTACCAGGTCCTTAATAGGTTAACAGTTAAGGATAAATTCCTTATTCCAGTGGTGGATGAGCTACTGGATGAATTAGGGGGTGCACGGTATTTTACAAAATTGGATTTACGTTCGGGATACCACCAAATTCGGGTACATGAGAATGACATACCGAAGACTACTTTTAGGACTCATGATGGTCATTATGAGTTCTTGGTAATGCCCTTTGGACTAACAAATTCTCCATCAACCTTTCAGAGCTTAATGAACAACATATTCTGACCTTATTTACGTAAGTTCATCTTGGTATTCTTTGATGACATCCTTATATATAGCTCATCATGGGAGGATCATATTTGTCATTTGAAAATTGCTCTAACCCTTCTGCGGAAGAATTTTTTATTTGTAAAAATGTCTAAATGCAGCTTTGGCCAGCCTCAAGTAGAATACCTTGGTCATATTGTGTCTAAGGAGGGAGTGGCAGCAGACCCTCCAAAATCAAGGCTATGGTGGAGTGGCCTATACCCAAAAATGTTAAGGCTTTGCGTGGGTTTCTTGGTTTGACTAGATATTATAGAAAATTTGTCAAAGATTATGCTAAGATTAGTGCACCTTTAACAACCCTGTTACGCAAGGATGCATTTGAATGGGGACATGCTGCAAATGAGGCCTTTGGAAAATTGAAGTTTGCTATGACAAAAACTCTTGTTCTTGCCCTACCGGATTTCACTAAAATTTTCGTAGTAGAGTGTGATGCTTGTGGAGTGGGCATTGGTGGAGTGTTAATGCAAGAAGCTCGACCACTAGCCTTCACCAGCAAGGCATTGTCCCCACTCCATCAACAGATGTCTACATATGACAAAGAAATGATGGCCATTCGGTGTCGAAATGGAGACCTTATCTTATTGGTCGTCATTTTCAAATTAAAACTGACCATAAGAGCATAAAATACATTCTAAAGCAGCGAATTTCTTCTATGAAGCAGCAGAAATGGGTTTCTAAATTATTGGGTTACGATTACGAAATCATCTACAAAAAGGGGAGTGAAAATGTGGTTGTCGATGCTCTTTCTCAACTACTCGAACAGGCTATATTGGCAGCAATATCTACTCCAATTTTTGCAGGCTTAGATGACATCCGTAAGGAGTGGGTTGATGATTCATATGCCCAAGGTCTGATAACCACATTACAGCAGGATCCAAGTGCCGTTCCACCATATACTTGGGATGGCAAGGACTTGAGGTACCAAGGCAGAATTGTGTTGACAAATACTTCTGCCCATAAGCAAGTTTTACTCAGGGAGTTCCATGCTTCACCTTTTGCAGGACATTCGGGTTATCTTCGCACTTATAAACGCCTCTCTCGAGCTTTTTATTGGAAGGGAATGTTAAGGAGGTCAAGCATTTTGTGCAAGAATGCGACATATGACAAAGGAATAAAGCTGAAACGTTAGCCACACCAGGTCTTTTACAGCCACTTTCAATTCCCACTCAAGTATGGTCAGACATTTCTATGGATTTTGTTGAGGACCTTCCATAGTCTCAAGGGAAGAACGTAATATTCGTAGTTGTGGATCGACTTACAAAGTATGCACACTTCTGCGTGCTATCTCGTCCTTACACCGCTACCACAGTTGCTCAAACTTTCATTGATAATATCTTCAAACTAGACGGAATGCCCCAATCAATAGTTAGTAATCGAGATAAAGTCTTCACAAGTAATTTCTGGAAAGAGTTTTTTCGATTGCAAGGCACAAAACTGAATATGAGTACAACCTATCATCCACAAACAAATGGCCAAACGGAGGTAGTTAATAGATGCCTCGAAAACTATTTGTGATGTTTTGCTGGTGATAGGCCAAAGGATTGGGTTCAATGGCTCCCATGGGCAGAATGGTGGTATAATACTACATTCCATTCATCAACTAAGCAGACTCCCTTTGAAGCTGTGTATGGTAGGCCACCTCCTCTTATCACTTCCTATACTCATGGTGCTACAAGTGTGCATCAGGTGGATTGTAACTTACAAGAAAGGGACCGTCTTTTGCAAGTTTTGAAAAATAATTTACATGCAGCTCGATCTCAGATGAAGCAACAAGCTGACAAGCACAGAAGTGAACAGGAATTTGAGGTAGGGGATTGGGTTTATTTGAGGTTGTAACCTTGTAAACAAGTCTCCATCCAGGTTCGTGCCTCTAAGAAGTTGTCACCACGATTTTATGGTCCTTATAAGGTGCTTGAACGGATAGGCCCTGTAGCTTACAAGCTAGATCTTCCTGAAGGTGCCAAGATTCACCCTATTTTTCATGTTTCTTGTTTAAAGAAGAAGTTGGGGGATCACTGTGTTGTTCAAAGTCATCTACCAGAAATTTCTGCTACTGGAGAGACCCGATTGCAGCCCCACGCTATATTGGATAGAGGCTTGGTTAAGCGTAAGAATGAAGCAACTGTAGATGTTTTAGTCCAATGGGCAAACCTGCCAGCTGAGAATGCTACTTGGAAGCCATACTATTCATTCAAGGAGAAATTTCCAGAATTTGCTGCTTCCCAACCTTGAGGACAAGGTTGTTCTTAAGGGTGGGGGGATGATTCAATTTTGGTGATTTTCTGTTAAGAGTCGGTCAATCAATCTCCATCAATCACCCCATATTTTTAGTTAATTTTCTTTCCTCTGATTTTCCTTTGATTTCGTATTTCCATTCTTAGTTATTGGTTTTGATTATACATTTATGTAGATGCCGTATGGCAAGGGGGGATAATAAAATACTGCTTTCAGCTTTTGGAGGTTGATCCCTCGAACCGATCACCCTTTTACCTTTAATCTGCTTGTAATACTACTTGTTAGAACTTTGGTTCTAACACGCGCTTACCGTGCAGATAAAGAAATACCATAAATCAGGTCTCTATTACGAATATCAGTCTTAGTTATTGAAATAACATCTCAGACTCAGAACGCATGTACATATATAATATATATATAGGATTAATCAGCAAATATTAAAGCCCACCTAATCATTCTTGGGCAGCTACCAAATCGCGAGGTGGAATAACATTATCAACATGATTGAGTACGTGAACCCTAACCTCCGGAATGTCAGTTTTCAATATAATTGGATAAGAAGACATCTCAGGACGACTTTTAACCTACGTGAACACTTTGGTCGCGGAATCGATATGGCGCATCGCCAATTCTTCTTAATGATAAGTCTCTACCCCAGAGTGAGAATCTCGCTCGCTCCTTCAGAGGATGATGATCATCATCATCCTGGAAGAAGTTTTCCGATACCAAGGGTAGAGATATCGCAGATGGAGACGCGATTGTTGGCGTTGAAACAAACAAGGCCGTCGTCGACGACTTCCCAGACCGCAGCATCGTAATAGTCGTCGGAAAGGGGCAATGACGGTTGATGGGTGAAACCGCGAAAGATTTGCTACCAGGTGCGTTCCAGAAAGAAGTGCTGCTCCGAGTTGGCGGCGTCGGGGAAGGATGAGATGGGTGCGCCGCCACGAAGAGGAGATCAGAGACAATTGTGCAACAAAAAATTACTTTTTACATTAAAGCGTTACATTGATGTATTTCAATATAAAATGCTGACTTGGAGCGGCAGGAGTGTTGTTTCACTGCAACTGGGGAGGAGCATTGCCTTCTGTGAGTGGGGTTTTAATCTTTCTAATTACAGGGCCCAAAAAAAAAAAAATTACTTATATCTGATTTTTTCAGCTCCCAATCCCTTTATTATTATTATATTCTAATATATTATAAAATATTAAATTTATGCCCCATGAACAATAAAATTATTTTGAACCTAATCCAAGCCCAATTTTAGTTCATTGTCCACTCAAGATTTTAAAATATCTATTGATCCAGAATGTTGAATTGACAATCATGAATTAATTTCAAAAATAAATCGCAGATAATTCAAATTTATTGTAACAAAAAGCTATCTAAATTGTTAAAACCTACAATTAAACTGGTGACTCGTTGGAATATTAATACCGTGTTTAAAAAAAATAAAATAAAAATAAAAATGCAATGGATGAACAATTATTTCATGAAACGTCATACTTGTCAAAATATTAAAATTAAGAAAATCATCATACCAGGGGACGTCATTTTGAATAATTTAGATTGGTTATTGGGGGCTAAACCTTTTTACTTTCTTTTAGTCAAAAATAACTGGTATCTTTTTTTTTTTTTTTTTTTTTGGTGATAAAAAAATGATGAGAACTGAGATTTGGGTAGTAGATTTGAAAGAGATAGAGCATGGTACAAAGCCATCTTCACTATTTTTCCTAATACCCTGAACCTGATATCATGAATTAAGCAGGTTATTGTCATGATATTAATCCGACGGTCCACGCTTTACTCTACCAAACACATTTCTGTATACAGAATAAAATCATTACCAGATATAACAGTGTTAACATGCCATTGACAACCATATATATCACTACTGTAATCCTCAGATTTCCCAAACCACAATAAATCCGTAAAGAAAATCCTAACAGCCATTTTCAGAAGTTTAGAATACAAGAAGACACAAAACGCTTTTTCTTAAATGAACAATTGCCAGCTCATTTAAACAGACGGAAACCCTCTAGCAAAATCTCAAATGTAATGTTACTTCAGAGCAAAGTTTCATACATTAGAGCAAGCGTAGGAAGGAAAGTTGGCGGTACCGAATCTGCAATTTTGACGCTAACTATTTTAGCAACTACTTTGGCTCCAACTACCGGCAGAGCTGCTCAACTGCAGTGACAATCTGGGCTGGCTGAACCACCGTCCATTCCTCCAATGTCCCCGCATAAGGGGTTGGAACATCCTGTGACGACAAACACACAACCGGGGCGTCCAAATAATCATGGAAATTCTCGTTAATGGCTGCTGTCAAGCTAGCACCAATTCCACCCGTCCGCATGCACTCCTCTACAATCAGTACACGATGCGTCTTTTTAACTGAATTCCCGATCGTGTACAGATCAAACGGCTTCAGTGACCTGATATCAATAACTTCGGGATCATAACCCTTGTTCACCAAAGTCTTCGCAGCCTGCATCACATGATACCTCATCCTGGAGTAAGTTAGAATAGTCACATGCTCCCCAGGCCTAACCATCTCTGCTTCCTCAAGATTCAAGACGTACTCTTCATCTGGTATTCTCTCTTTGAGGTTATAAAGCAGAACGTGCTCAAAAAGTATCACCGGGTTCTCACTTCGAATGGCAGCCTTCATTAAGCCCTTGGCATTATAAGGAGTTGAGCATGCCACCATTTGGATGCCGGGGATTGATTGAAAATAAGACTCCAGGCGTTGTGAGTGCTCAGCCCCAAGTTGCCGACCAACTCCACCAGGTCCCCTGATAACTACCGGTATTTTGAACTGGCCACCAGATGTGTAGTGGAGCATGCCGCAGTTGTTGGAAATCTGGTTGAAAGCTAGAAGGAGAAATCCCATGTTCATTCCCTCAACGATTGGTCGCAGGCCAGTCATGGCAGCTCCAATTGCCATGCCAGTGAAAGAATTCTCGGCAATCGGGGTGTCAAGAACCCTGAGATCGCCAAACTTTTCAGCCAGGCCTTTTGTCACCTTGTATGAGCCTCCGTAGTGACCCACATCTTCACCCATTACACACACAGGGATCTCTATCCATTTCTTCCTCCAGGCCTTCACGAAGGGCTTCAAAAAGTAAAAGCTCATGCCTGAATATAGCAAATACAATTCAGAAAGATGGGTCATCATTTGGGGCCATTAATTTAGCTCTCCAAGGCCATTTGCTAGTATTAAGTGAATGTAACATGGTGTCATACCATTTATCCACCAGACTTGATTGGAAAGACATCAGAATGGAAAGAGAAATGGAAAGATATATTGAACATTTTCTATCATGCAATGCAGCATATGCTTTGTATTTATAAGAGCCAATAATATTAGACAGAAGGTACCCACATATTCAGGGTGTGTTTGGAGTGATAAAAAGTGAGATAAGTTGTAGATTCATAATTCGCGCAGTGAGATAAAAGCAAATAACTTTTAGAGAGGTTTTCAGATATTTACAACAAACCAAATAAAGCCTCAGTCATAGTATGTTGTTATTATGCAAATAGCAATGACATGTGATCTTGAAAGCATATTACTTTGAAAGACGTATTAGAACAGTCCTCACAGATAAGCTTACCTATATTTTGGAACAACAATTGTAATTTCCAGAAATAATCACATTTCAAAAAGGGGGGGAAAAAAGAAACAATTTCACTGCTTGCAAGAATCACAAATGTCCAATACATAAACACAATGGAGTCAGTTTAAGGAAGGTGGCCCTGAATTATAACCGTTTGGCAGACCCAAGTGCAATATTGTATCCAATTAACTTTTGTTAAAGGATATAATAGTGCAGTAAGACAAACTCAATAACTTCTTCAAAGATGGTACTGCCCACACCAAAGTTTCCAAGATCCAAACATAATAGGATATCCTGACATCTTTTTACCATCGTACAAAGTAATAATTGTCCAAATATGATTATTTCACAGTTCTAAAAATTGATATAAGATGCTGGATTAACTGTCCTGAAATTTCTATTTTTGCTTACTTCACATAATTTTGGATCATGCTAGATCAAACTAGTGACTTCTAATTCATTCAAGTAAAAAAAAATAATAGATTTTGAGCACGCTTTCAGTGGAACAGGGTGATCAGAGAGCAAAGTTAGCCTTGGGCTTGGTCCTGCTGAGATGCATAGATGACAGAAGTTCAACTTAAAGGTAGAGATATGTACACAAACATAGGATATATATTGGTTTAAGGCAACCATGCTTAATATCTTGAGCATGCAGTTTTTTTTTTTTTTTAATTATTATTAATGTTGTGTACAGAGTGAGGATTTGGTGAGAGAAAAGAAATATAAGACAAGGGAAAAGGAAAAGAAAAATGGTAGGGAAAAGCGGAAAGAAACATAAAATCCCAAATGCATGTCCTTCATTGAATGGATATAAAAATATAAGTAAACAGAAGGCATTTATTAATAAATTAGTTTTGTAATTTAATTATTTTTAATTCCTCAAAGCCCATGCCTTTTCCCTTCCATTTTCCATCACAAACCAACAAGAGTAGGGATTTTGAATCCCATTCGCTTTCCATTTCCCTTGACATTGAAATATGCAGTGATAAGTTATTAATCAGAAAGAATATAACTTGCATGGCATGTATGTAAATCTCAGTGAAAATGATACATGCATAAGGTACGGGGGCTAAGAGATATTAAACTTGAAAGCCTTCTGGGGATGCATTACATAGGCTTCTCCAGATAAAACAGGCAAACCAGCAAAAATTGGTTTGCACCACAAATGCTAGACCAAATTCAGTCCAATAAACATTTTAAGACCCACAGTGGTAACAATTCGAATTTAAAGACTCCATTACAAGCACTAAAAACAAATGACCATATAATGCATCAAAGGAGAGATCCAAGCATAACTCACAGCGATGCTAATTCAACTCGATGATCTAGCAATCAAAGTATGCATCAGTACAGGATGAGAACTTTTGTCATTGAACTAACAAATTTGTCTTTGTTATAACCAAAAACTAAGAAAATAAAAGTTCAAATCTGAATTTCATTAACACCTTAGGTCCTTAGTTGCCAAAGACAATGACTCAAAAGAAAAGGCAGGAGCTTCAAACTGCACTTTTTCTGTTGATTTGGTCAATATGAAAATGAAAAAATAAGCCCAAGTGTGCAACTAAGTTTGTAACGATCTGACAGAGATTCAAGATTAGCTGACATTCCAGAAAGAATAATAATTAAAAAAAAAAAAAAACAAATTCTTGGACATAAATTAGCATCCAATACCAACCATCATTTCGAGATGGATTATTTTAAAGTGAAAAGAATAAGAAACACATTTTGAGCTAAGGAGCAAAAATTGATCAAAAGTTGCGCATACACAAAAGAAGCTGAGCATACCCAGGTTTCGATGCCGATGAAGCCGTTGATTTTTCAGCTTTTGTCTGCAAAATTCGCACAAAATCAAAATCCAGAAAAACTCATTTTGGGGAAAATATAAATTTGTGTGTGTGTGTGTGTGTGTGTGTGAGAGAGAGAGAGAGAGAGAGAGAGAGGAGGGGGGATTTACAGCAACTGCATTGGTAATCAATTGATCAGCTCTGCGACCTCTGGGATTCGAACCAGAGCTCAAACTCACATCAGATCTCACAACAAGAAAGCTCAATTTCCTCTCTGAAAACAAACCATTGAAGCAATTGAAGGCAATTCATTCAAAATCAACCAAATGAATTCACAAATCGAAGCAAATGAAATGAGAGTCCAGAGGCGCCGAACCTGAGGGCGATCTGCGAGATGAGAACTGCAATCTCGTCGAATCGAAGGCATTGGTAGACGAAGAGCCGTAGCAGCTCCAGTTCCTCGAAAAACCACAGCCATTCGCTCCAGGAAAATCTCCGATTTCAAAGAAAAACAGAGGGGATGACTTGAACTTGCATTGATAAAGAGAAATTGGGCGGAGATTTTGAAGGAGACGGGGCTGGTAGCGATTTAATAAAGAATTTTACAGAGAGAGAGAGAGAGAGAGAGATGAGCCACACGTGTTAACTAAACAAGTCAGGTGACACTGCACTTCGATTCCGCGGCCGAGCTCTGTACAGATGTGCACACCTTATGATTCTGTGCACCACATGGAAAAAGCCCACGAGTGGAACGTGAGGGCATTTCCGTCATTTGAGTACAACTTCGGAAGTGTTGAAGTACGTATTTATCCCTGAGTTTTCTAATCTGGCCAGGTAACGTGTACTTCGTCCTGTGATTGGAGACTGGGAAAGAGGGTGTTAATGCATCTGTTACAGAGTATAGATTCGAGGGAAGGGGCACGTTGGGAGTCTCGCCAGGGACAGCCAGTGTTGGTGACCCACCTGCCCTAAACCCTAACTAACAGGCCTACTGTTTTTAGGGGAATAATCTACTGCGACGCTGTCCACTCAGGGTTCTGGGGCTACAGTGAAATATTCACCGCATGAAAAATTAACGGCTTGATTTAATTTGATTTAATTATATTTCAATGGCAAAAGACTTTTTATATTATAGGGTTTGTTTGGAATAAGAAAAAATGAGATAAATTGTGGTTTGGGAGGAGTTCGTAATACGTACAGTGAGAGAAAAAAGTTGATGTGATATAAAATTAACAGAGATTTATAGAGATTTTTGGAGATTTTCAGCAAACTTTGCCAAACCAAACGGGCCCTATGTGTGTTTTGGAGTGAAAAAAATGAGATAAATTGAGAGTTCGTAATGCATGCAGTAAAAAAAAAAATTGATATGATATAAAATTAATAGAAGTTTATAGAATTTTTTGTAATTTGTTTCAAAATAAACGGAACCTATATATTAATTGTGATTTAATCATAATTTTTTTTTTTTATTTTAAAATTAATTTTAACTAAATTAAATTAAAACTACTAGATCAATGCAATAAAATTAAGGCGGTTGATTTTTTTTTTCGCTGCAATAACCTAAAACACTCCACATACACAAAACTCACGTGTGAAAGTCCTTCATTTAAAAAAAATTTTAATAAGGAAATAAACTCTTATATCACTTTTGAAAAAAAAAATGTTGGTATCATTTGTTTTACTAAATTTATTTTATTCATTACTATTTTTTTAACTCGCATGTGAAAGTCCTTCATTAAAAAAATAAAAAAAAAAAAAACGTACATCTGTTTTTGAAAAAGAAAAATGTCGGTATCATTTGTTTTACTAAAATTTATTTTTTATTATTTATTATTTATTTCAAGAGCTTATGCATTTTAGTATTTTTTTTCAAATTTAAATAAATATTAAAAAAAACAGAGGGGCAAACTGAATTAGAGATGAAAAATGAGTACAAATTTAACTAAATTCTAGACTAACTCTAATTGAAAATATTTTTAATATACCAATCTCCCACTAGTGATGAGGTGAACTCTCCCATCTTATATTCACTTGACTTAATTAAGCTAATAGAAATTACTAAAGCCTCAAAAATAAAATAATTTTAATAAAAAATTATGATTGGTATAAATTATATAACACATAATATAAAATATTACAAATTCGTTTTGCATATTGTTTCTTACTAATTGGTATTATTTATACACAATTATATCATAAAAACTGATAGTAATATATTTAATTATGTTATAAAGGTAAGTTTAAGTTGAGGTGATCAAAATCTTAACTTGTCATATTTTTATATCGAGTTTTTATTATATGTCTCATATCCATTTTGAATTTTATTTGTAATGATCCAAAATTTTGCACATGTATTTTATATTATATCTATAGGGTACTTGTTGTTTATAGGGTAATTTGAGAGAGTTGGCTAGCTAAATTCGTAGTTAAGTTAATTTCAATCATAATTGATTTAAAATTTGATCTTGATTGAGTTTAAATTTAGCATTTAAGTTTTTGAGAATTTAGGGTTAGTGCGCACAGACAATGGAATCTTATGCGTAGGTGATTGAGTGAATTATGGTGTGTGCACACAGGGCCATTCCCTTGTGCACACGTAATATGGTTTCTCGTGCGCACGAGGTGCCTGGGTTCATGGCTTATGCACAAAGTCTTTTCTTCATACATACAATTCCCATAATAGTTGAGTTATCTTTCCTCGTCTGTTCTATATTAGCCTTTGCAAATAATATTATAATATATGTGTATACGTATGTGATATGTGTTTAATGGCTTCCTTCAGAAGCCTCTCATCTTTCTTTATAACCTAACTTTGTTTCTTTTTTTTCCTTTCTTCCTTTTTTTTTTCATATTTTGTAAATCTTGTCTAAGAGTTAAAAGAGAGCTGCTGAGAAAAAGTGAGAAAAGAAAAGAGTGAGGGAGCATTGCAAAGCTTGGGAGAGTTTAGTGAATTTGTGCACATGTGTTTGGTGGTTCGTGGGTGATTAATGACGGTCATGCGTACAGCTAAAGGAGGAGGCGGTGGCAGTGGCCTAGTGTTCCTTGCTATTGTTGTTGTTGTTTCTTCTATTATTAAGTTATTTCTTTTTCTTCTTGGTTTCCTACTTTTCTTGAGCTCCTTCATTAAGGTGGATGTATGAAAAAAGACATACTAGATTTAGCATGCATATAACACTTCATCTCACCCACATCTAGGCGACATGAGATATATGAGTATATTACTATTGATAAGATTTGAGTACATCACCATTGATCTATTAAAACTATTAACATGTAATATTTTATTATGTATATATCAATAATAGAATGATACATAGCATGACATTTACATTTATGATTTGATTATCCTTCTCATCTTAAATGAACTATTATTTATACTTAGTTGGCTTAATTTATATAGGGGACATAGTTTAATGCCTTACTTTTTTTGTTTTTAGATAGTTCATAATTTTAAGTGATTCAAATATTCTAATTATTTTTTTTAAATACATGTGTTAACAAGTTCTCTATACTGTAAAAAGATGAATAAAAAATAATAATGACTCATAATTCGTTAGATACTTTTTATTAATGTCAACTAAGTATAGTAATAAATTGCTCCCGGTTGTTCCATCATTTGAAAACCAGAGTCATTCTTTGATAAATTATCACTATGAGTCAGACTTAATAGAATTTGATCAATCTTTTTTGAATAAAAATAAATAAAGTTAAAGAAGAAAGTGGTGGAGAAGAATGAACAACTCAAAATTTTGAATAATTTAAATAATCATCAACTTCCATTTTTTTTCTTGAGAAAAATATCAATAAATGCCTTATGAAAAAAATGAATAGAAAAGTAGTGGAGAAAAAATAATAATAAAAGAAGAAAGCACATGGAGAGAAGGAATAGAAAAGAAGACGGGTAAAATTTACTTTGTTTTATTGAGTTTTACTTAAAATTTTAACTTAAAATTTAATTTTTCAAAATTTTAATTTCCTGGTTGTTCCATCATTTGAAAACTAGTCATTCTTTGATAAATTATCACTATGAGTTAGACTCAATAGAATTTGATCAATCATTTTTGAATAAAAATAAATAAAGGTAAAGAAGGAAGTGGTAGAGAAGAAGGAACAACTCAAAATTTTGAATAATTTAAATAATCATCAACTTCCTTTTTTTTTTCTCAAGAAAAATATCAATAAATGCCTTAAGAAAAAAATAATAGAAAAGAGTAGTGGAGAAAAAAAATAATAAAAGAAGAAAGCACATGGAGAGAAGGTATAAAAAGAAGATGGGTAAAATTTACTTTGTCTTATTGAGTTTTATTTAAAATTTTAACTTAAATTTTAATTTTTCAAAATTTTAATTAGTTACAATCTTATCTTTTAATGATTATTTTGCATTATTTTTTCATTGTTATTTATCTATTTTTAGAAATAAAATAATTATTAAAAAATAATAGCATGGGACTGTTTAAACTATAAAAGATACAAAAAGTTATTTACTTTTTTTAATTTATTCTAATTAAATTTTGTTACATGTCACTTTTACATCAGTTAATTTTTTTTGTCATTCAAACACCACTTATATGACTAATTAAAATTTAGATATTTATTATTACATGTAAAAATTTAAATATTGAAATGACAGGGCCTTTTGGAGTGTCAAAAAAATAAAAAAAATCAAAAGTGAAATTTTTTAGAATTTGAAGTGTAAAAAGTTATTTTGAAATGATGGTTGATGTTTATATTTGATTTGATATAAAGTTGTTAAAAATTATATAAAATAACACGTGACAAAATTTTAGTGGAGAAATTTAAAAATTTTTAGAATTTTGTGAAATTTTTGGTGTAAATATCAGTTTAACTTTTTAAAAAATTTGACAAAATTCGTTGTGATGTACTATATAATAATTTGCTCTAACAAATTTTGACAAAATTTTTAAAATTATTGGAATCTTTGAAAATTTAAAAGAGTTAAAACTTTTAAAATTTTTTGGATTTGATTAGAGCCCCAAACGACCCCATTTGCCTGGGGATGAAGATAATTGAAGGAGCGGAGTAGAGAAGAGACACGCATCCTATTTGAATAAATAAAAAGAAATACTTCCCAACTGTGGAGCATTCGCTCTTTACAGATCAGAGCCGTAAAGAAGTTTTGAAAGTGGAAATGGAGATCTTCTATCTCCTATGCTCTATCATTTCCACCTTTCTCACCTCCCTCGCGATGTCTCTCCTTCTTCCCTTCCGAGTCCTCTTCCGCCGCCTTACCGCCGGCCGCGTCGCCGCCATCGCCGGTGCAGCCGCAGAACCGGTGTCCCTCTACCAAGGCACCGTCTGGCACGAGCGCCGCCGTCCCATTCATCATTCTTTTCGATACTCCGTCCGCTACGCCCTCATTGACCTCGACCGCGCGCCACACCCGCCCCCGAACCATCTTTCAGCCAACGAAGCGCGCTCCGTAGCAAAAACCGACGGTCCAGTGTAATGGCGCACTTTCTCTAATTTCTTTCTAAATTACACAACTCAGGTTTTTATTAACTCATATTGGCTTTGAATTTTTCTAAACTCAAATCTACTCTTGGTTTTGTTAACCTTTTGTTGTAATTGTTCGTTCAAGTGCTAAATTTACATTCTTGAAGTACAATTCACCATTAGAAGAAGGTGTTTTGGAATGTCTGTTACCTAGATTGAGTGTTTTTGTGAGTGGATGGGAAGATAATACACTAACAAGAGTTACAAGACTACATGATTCACTCTGGGAGATGGATTTCGCTATTTATAAAAAGCTGGGTGGTATATTGGAAGTTTATGCCATGGACAACAATGTATCAGCTTCAAGTTTTTTTTTTTGGGTGGAAAATGCTTTCAAACGACATTTCTATGAAAGTTGGCATGCCAATAAATATTTCATAGCTAATTGATAACGAACGTTTTGATTGTAAAACAGAATTTAATATATTTGGATGCTAAGGTTATTCTTGAATCTACTGTGTACTTTTATGCAAAGATATAGAATGCAATAGAATGTGTACTCAGTTACACTCAAGTAAAATATGAGGCTAAGAAAATATAGTATACCCGTAGCAAGCTACACAATGCCAAAACCCACCATTAGTAACTTGGGAGGTGTTTATTTTGTTTTTATTGTTGTCATTGTGGGGTCTATGATGATAGGCCATGAGAGTCGTCCTTCCCTCTATTCACTATTTCCATTCAACATTTCCAAAATCAATCCTTGGGAGACATGAAGTCTAGCAGCAACAAAGACCTTTTCATTTAATCTGGGCATCAGAGCGAACAAAAATGATATACAACTTCAGTGGTGTAATATCTTTAATGAAGACCATAAATCAGCTGGAATTCTTTAGATAGAGAGGATTTTCATTTTAAGTAACACAATTTAATTCTTATACTACTTGTTGCTGAATTTCATTTGGATCAATTATGAAATTATTGAAATTTTATTTGAAATGAAAATCTCACTTGCATGTTCCTCTATCCTTCTCTTTACCCTCTAGACAGTATACAACTCAACTCAAACAACAAAGTCTTATTCCAAACTAGTTGAGATTGGTTACATGTATCATTTTCCTCCATTCGTTTCTATTAAGGTCGTATTTTTCATGAGTTTATTTAGGCCCCTTTTGGTAACTTTTAGGTTTACTATTTGAAGTCTCATACAAATACCATTATAGCTTCAAAAGGAAGTCTCAACTTGCAAATTGTTCATTATGTTTACTTTGTATGATGTTTCCATACAGGTTTCTTTTTCTTCTTCCCATCGTCTTCTTTCTTTTTATTTTTGAAAATTGTTGCCTTGCGTTCAAGTTTCTTTAAGTTGATGGTTTGCTTTTTTGCACAGTTTCCTACTGACAATTCCTCCTAGTGTGGGTTATGAGCAAAATCCATTGAGTTTATATTATTGCTATGATGAACAAGGCTTGGCCCGTACTTTGAAGAAATGCATTGCAGAGGTATGTCATTCCAATATTTGTGACTAGTTTTTGATTCATTTATTTTGTAGGTCCTGTTTAATTACATGCATATTGTTAGCCCAAACGTCTGCCACTAGAACCTTACATAAGAAGAAATGGGATCATGTTCTTTAAATTCTCAAAGAAACTTGCTTTTACTGAGAGCTGATTCATCTTTGGGGCCAATCAACTCATACATGACCAAAGGAACATGAGTAGTAGTTCCATGCCATTCACATAATTCTTTGTAAGAAATGAAAAACAAGCTTTCTAAAGAAGAAAAAGGAAATAGAATTACCGAGGCCATGTTAGACTGTTAGAAATTTCTATATTCAAAAAGTCTGTCCTTTGCTTTTGTTGTACCACATGCCTCTAGATTTAAGAATAAGAAAATTCTCTCAGCCTTTTAATTTCTATTCCAAAATTTAACAATTTTTTCTTCATTTCATAATTGATAGAGTAGGGTTCATGATTTTATTGAGAAAGCCAAAACTGGATGATGGGACTTGTATCAAAAGAATGATTACTGTTTTTCATGGTCTTCTAGTTCAACCTTGATTTTATAAGTCAAACGATCTTGTTTTCCCAGTTTTGTGGACCATGGTTACTTATTTTTGGTGCTACCATAAAAATGATTATTGGAAATTGCTCTTTGGCATTGACATTGTGGCAGAATTAGGATTAGAATTGCTACCCTACAAAAAGCCAACAAATGGACATTTTTGTAATTAAAAGTTACGTGTGTCTTTTTTTTTTTAATTACAAAGTTGCTGACTCACAGCTAAATCATTTAAAAAGTGAAACCAAGTCCGTCAAATTATTTCGATTTGAAGTTCCAAGTAGTTGGTGACTTGATTGTATGAATTACATGATTCCATTTCGCAACTTGTCTAGTCTATTGCTTCTGATTCCTTGTACACTTCATTATTGAAAAATTAATGATTATCATTACCCTCTGTTTTGGACCAATTAATATGAATATGCTTCTTTTACTCGTATGATATATATAAGGATTGTTGTACGAACTCTTGTGTTTACTAAATTTATAAATGCACTTTGACTTTGGAAAAGGAATAAACACAAGATACATGGATTTGTATAAACATACTTGTAAAAAAAATTGATTACATATTAAATTTTAAACTAACTTGGAATTTTATGTGTCAGATTTTAGCTCTTTGCTAAGTTGCTAACAGTAGTGGCGATTTCTGATTTTAGGTGACTAATACTCCATGGGGTGAAAGAGTATTATTTTTGTTCAATCCGAACTCTGATTTAGTTGCAAAACCTCTACATGTCAGTCCATTCATGGTAAGTCTAAGTGATTGCTTGGTTCATTTGCTATTCGTTTCCTTCCTTCCTTTGTTTGTTTGTCCCCCCCCTACCCTGTGTTAAGGTGGAATTAATATGATGTGTAGATTTCTCTTTGTACTCCAATATTTCAGTTCGTTTGCGTAATGCTTTGCATTTGATATTATCCTCATCAAACTTTTACATGGCTAAATTTAAAGTTGGGCATATAATGCTTTCTTTAATAAACACATGCGAAGGAAAAAGAAAAAATAACATTAAACCCTGCGTTCACAGTGGCATCAAAGTTTCTTTTCTTTTGTGTTTTCTGGTGCTTGTGATGATATTTATTTGAATAAGATGCAATGTAGTATTGTGAATATCATTTGACGGGCTGCAATACATGTGGTGGCTACAAAAGGAGGTCCTGCCTACAGGTTGTTGAATGATGGATTGTATTATTTTTCAATTATTTAGTTTAGAGTAAACACTCTTTGGACATTTGAGGGATATACATTTCTATCAGATAAATACATATGAAATTCATTGAACATTGGAGAAAAATTTAGTATTAAATAATAATAAAATAAAAAAAATATGAATTTGTACGAGTTTTTGTTGGAAATAGGTTAAGTTGAGTTGAGTATTTTTATTATTATTTTTTGATTGGTAGACTTCCACCTATGCGTGTTTAATGTTTATTTTAATACAGCTAATCTTAAGCCTTGATAGAGGAGCACGGTTGCTGTAGGTTGACGGCTAGCATAAAATAACAAGTTACTTCCTATAAACATTAATCCAAATGAGAATTTCGTTGGGGGAGAAAGAGAATTCGTGTAGCTGATCTAAATTAGTTTGGGACTAAGGCTTTGTTGAGTTATATTCTTGGACAGATTTTTTTAATTTTAGGAATTTTAAAATCCAAAACTTATAAATTATTGTTGTTATCATTTTTTTTATTAATAAAACTTTCTAAAACCCAATCAAGTCTTGTTGAGTTGAGTTGTAGAACTTTCTAAATCACTACAAATAAAAGATAAATGTATTCATGATATAAAAAATGAATAAATAGTTTTTTTTTTTCATATTTATATTTATAAATATATTTTTTTATTAATGTGTCCGTCACATCGTGTCCTATTATTTCTGCAAGATGCCATATCCATGTCACGTTGTACTCACATCCTATGTCAGTATCTGTGCTTTTTAGGTAGTTATTTTGTAGGTTTATGTAAATGCTCTGCCCTTTGCTAAGATGCAACGAGACTTATGTGCAGGATATGCTTGGAAATTGGAGTATAAGGACAAATTCACCCGGGGATAGTATATTTGTAGCAATTTCGGTTCAGCATCCCAAGCTTGGTGACTATTTTACAGCTACATTAACGGCCAAAAGAATCTTGTTATTGGAAGCTGACCATGCACTGTTCTTCTGGTTGATGCCCCATAAAGTTGCACTGTGGATATACTGGCATGTAAGCGTCTTGGTTTGGCTGTCGATATTCCCATCAATTTTTAGTTTGCAGGACTATTATTCACCTTTCAACAATCCAATTCTGCTATGAATTTGTGACCCAAAATGTAAGAGTCACTCTCATAATATTTATTATCAAAATGGAAAAGTACCAAATAAATATGGAAACTCGTATTCAGTTCGCAAGGAATTATATATTTGCAGCGTTATTGATGACTTAAAAAATGATAAAAATATGTCATTGAAAGCTTCTCCATGCACCTACCCCTGGTGATAGCATGGCCCGAGAGAAGTAGGGCACTGCTGCATTAATTGCAAAATATTGATCTAGATAGATCAGTAGAAAAGTTTAAATTTAAAAATGCTTTTTTTTGTACACTTCTCTGCATTTATCTCAGATTCTTATCTGGTTGGATTGTCTTGATAGGGCAAAGGCTTCAGGTCAAGTACTAGAAAAAGTTAGTGAGACATCATGAATGGTGCATAGAATTTTACTCATTCATTGATTTCCAAAATTACCTCAAACATCACCATAAAATGGTCATGATTGTCTTCCTATATTGGAGCAGGGTTTTGGAAACTAAACTATATGTCCTAAGTATTAAATAAGAACACACAAGTCACCATTTGTATGTGCATGCACATGCGTGCAGTATTATTGTGGAGAGGGAAAGCAAGAGAAAATTGATTAGACATATACGGGGACATGTATGAACTCAAATGTTTATGCATTTGGAATGAATTTTGCAACGTTTATCATGAATGCGGAATAAGCTATCTGAACCGAATACTACGTTAGGTACTAGAACGAGTTTTTTGGTACCAATTTCACATGTAAGGTTTTTGGCAATTTAAACTTTAGGGAAACATATTCCATGGAAAAAAAAAAGTTTCTAAATCAAAATTTTTCATGTGCTCCAAGGGTGGCTATTTGATGTTCTAGATTCCAATTTGTGAAGAAATTAGAAGTAGTCTGTGTCTAAAGAAAATTCTTATGAGTGTTGGTGTTTTAACATTTGATCGCTGTTTCAATCTTTCTGCAAAAAATATTCTTTTAGGCTCTCCAGCTCTGGTGGAATGGTGTGGCATTCATCCAGCACCCACGGTATTTGAACCCAGAATATAGGCAAGAAGCTTTGATACGTGACAGTAAACTTCAATGCTCAGAGGCATTTTCACAGGATATACAGAACAACCCTCCACTTGAAGGAAGTGATTCTGATCTTGTGAAGGACAAGAATGGCAGGAATCGTTGGTTCACGTGGAGAGATGCTAAATGGCCTTGGTCCTGAGTACAAGCAGTAAGTCTCTTTCACACTTTATTTTAACCTGAGTAATGGCCTTAATATGTTTTATTCTCTATCCCCGCAATTAGCAACCTACATGGAGATTAACATTTTTTTTTTTTTCCGGATTGTTTTAGAGCCTTGCTAATTAAGTGGGTTTGCCACTACATAAAGCTAATCTTACGAGAAGGTGTCATCCACGAGAGTTGATCACACAAAAGAGTTGGCTAAGGATTAGCTTCCTACTCGTTATACACACAATATCCCCAATTTAAGTTTCTAAGGTGGGCCTAACACATTGTGTCCTTGATAAGACTTACAATTGATTTTATATCAGGCTTACAATTGATTTTAGATTCCACTTGCTGTCGTGCTGGCACCAGATCTAAAAATGAATCTCAGGCTGTCCTCGACCCAACGTGGTGAGGTGCATGGGTTGGCTATCATAACAGAAGTAATAACCCTTGGATTCACACGGAGGATAGCCATTGAGTTGATAAGCTGTTATTTATATATCCAAACTCATACTAGATTTTGACGTGGGATGCAACAAATTGCAACATGTAGCTGGGGGTCATCACATGACATTTATAACATTACATGACATTTATAGGCTATTTGCGTGTCCATGTTCACAAACATTCCAATATTGAAAGGTTTAAGTCTTATGTATGTTCACTTGTAATAATGTGTCTACACACACATTCTGTGTCATATCTATATGTCTATGCTTATATTTTGTGTCATTTTATCTCTAGTTCTCACCTGGATTTGTATACCTAACGTTGCTGTTATTTATTTGATACCCTAATACTTGCATGCTTGTATAGTCTTTGTTTTATTGGTAAGGTGAGATATGAGACTCTCCATGTATTTAGCTAACTCAAATCGACATGGAACTCCAATTACACACATACTTGTGATGCTCCTGCTTCCTTGACCCTTATGGTAGAACCTTCATGAATCTTCAGTCTTTAGACACAGTCAACCATTTTAATTACAACTTACGCAAGTCTTGAGTTCTTATTTCGTATCATTTTGTGTTATTTTAAATTCTAATTTCTTTTAATGCTAAAACAAGTTTGGATGTATCTGGAAGTACCCAAGAAGTTTCAGCTAGCTGTCTAAAATTATAATTAAATTGTGATTCACATTTATCATGTGATCAATATGCATTTAGGAAACGTTTGAAGAGTTACCTTCTAATATGTTTTTGTCGCCTGCAGGTCTCCTTCCTAGAAGTTTCCTTTCTAAAGACTTCAAGATTACTAAAAGAGGAAAAAAAAAAAAGAAAAAAAAATTAAAATATAAAACTTTGAAGTTGGAATTTGTTATTATTCTATTCATGAAGCATGCAAGTATGGGTTCTTGTTGTATGTGTAATTTGTATCTTTCTTTGGAGATATGAGATATTGTAAATATAGAAAATAACCCTCTTGATTATTTTCTTTTTCTTCTTAGTATAGGATGGTCATATTCTCTTATCTTTTTATCGTTTGTATAGGCATTCTACAAGTGTGATATACATAAAGACGACCCTAAGGCGTAAAGCCATTCTATTCAAAACTTGTTTCTTGACATGGTATCATAACATTAATCCTAAATTCTCTGTTTTTATTTACACTAAGTTTGGTTGGACATTGGATTCAATACCTAAAATGGAAATTCCGTATGGTAACTCGAATTTTAATTTTTGAATCCACTGTTCTTATATTTTTTATTAAAATTTATGTATCCATTACTATATTATAAATTTAATAATAGGTAAGAGATATTGGTGGTTAAAATTTTTATTTTAGGTTATTTTTTATTTTTATTTTTTTTAGCATTGAGATCTTAATTATTAATTTTAGGACTATTGATTTCATTAGTGTTAATATTTATAATTGGATACTAAATAATAATTCAGGGGCTATAATAGTATAATTATTCAAAATCCTTGGATGATAAATGAGTGAATTTATCCATGATATTGATATATATAGCTTTTAATTGGTTGCCACCTGTTAAGGAGTTCAATTATACGGATGAATCTATTAAAGTATGTAAATAATCTTTGCAGGAGTTGAATTCCTAATTAGGTATACATATTTGGGGTTTTTCTTCTATCAGTCTCAATCGCATGTGGGGTAGTTGAGAGATGCATAAAGGCTCACATCACTATATTTTGATTATTGAAATTGTGGTACGTTATTTATCATTCTTTGAACGTAAAACATTGGACATTGGACTGAGTTATGAGATTATAAGTGACCGCAGTGATAATGATTGAGTTATGATTTGAGCTTGTGGTATTTACTTTACGTAGCGTTCTTTTACTTATTTATAATTAAGTATTTCTTTTAAAAACTAAGTTATTGTGTAATTAAAATATTAATATTTTCAATTTTTTTTTATTTTTTTATTTTTTAACTTGCTTGGTCTAGAGTAGATAATAGTACATCCATTGGGAGAGTGTAGTTCATTCTTATTTTATTTATGCAGATTACGAGGATAACCATCAGGCTTAATAGCAAATGGGGGTATGTGAGGCCCTGCATGGAAAAATGTTATTTTACTTAGATGATTGATTTTTTAGACTTTTGATTGGATTTAGTAATATTGAGATATTAATTATTATTATTTGAAATTGAATGACGGTCATGGATGATATTAGGGTTGTTTGGACGATTTTCAAATTTATTTAGTTAATTATTATTTGATAGTTGTGGAGGCGGTTGAATGGCTCACAGACCAATTCGAGATGAGTATCTTGTGCTGAGTAGTTGGAGACAGTTGCTCTTGGTGCTCGGTGGGTCATTTGAGATGTCAAAGGAAGAACGATAGAGAGAGAGAGAGACAGAGAGTATTCCAAAGAGAAGTTTGATGGTTGTTAAATATTCAATGTCCTTTAGTAAATGAGATGAATGAGATGAATCAAGGGGCATTTATAGTGATTAAGATGTCAAAAAGTTAAGTCAAAGAGAGTGGATTATCTAGGAAAACGTTTGGGAGGTTTGGGGTGTCAGAGCGATTTTGATGAGCCGACTGTTGATCTGGGATTCTTGCTAACCAAATAGTTTGGGAATGCACCCTTTTGGTAGGTTGTGATTGTGGATGTTCAATGCTTGGTGGTTAGGTCATTTTTGCGCAACTCTCTTGAGGAGAGGGATTTGCTAGTTTAGTGAGCCCTTATTGGTGCCTTCATGTCTCACTAGTCTCATGAGTGATCAAATGTTAGTATACTAGATGAGATATTTTGGACTTGGGTGTTTCTTTCAAGTAGGAGAATAGGATGCAAGACCTCTTAAATAGAAGGGGGTCTGCTTGAGGGAGTCTTGTAGAGGGCAACTCGGCTGGGCGAGGCACGCTCTGCTCTAATTTTGAGCTAGCTCAAAGGGTCAGGACTTTCACTAGGTTTTGCTTCATGAAGCCGATACGTGGGCGAGGGAGGTGGTGATACGTGGGCGAGGGAGGTGGTGTCACGTGGCGAGCGATTAGGTTTACCTACGATGGTTATCTAGGTTCAGGTTGTTGTCATGTATCCTTTATTATGGGTTTCGAAGTGATACGTCTATCAATCAGGGATTCCCATGTTTGGTTACTCTTTGATCAAGAAACATAGACTAAAGAATTCTTATATTATCAAAATTGTAAGTTTTTGAATCCAATGCAGGGTTAAAAATTCTGCAAAAAGATGAATTCTTTGGAAAGTATAAATTGACAAAGTTGTCGTTACTAATTTAGTGTGTTTACGAAAGAAAAAGGGTAATTTAGTCTTTTAATTTAAATTTTCATCACATTCTCAAATGTTTTCTGTACCGCCAAACATTAGTAAATGAATTCTTATTCTAATTCTTTGACGTACTAAATATTAAAATTTTATTTTTGTTCCTATTTATTTTCTATTCTCATTCTCATTAACAATTAAAAATTATCCTATATTCAAAAACTCTAAATCATTTTGATTTTTATGTCAGCAGCTCTGGTTTTTTTTTTTTGGGGGGGGGGGGGATGACTCATAGTGTTGGCTGCTTCGTGTCTAGCTATCCTCTCGCTACCGGCCCCCATGAATGTTGCGTTTACATTAACCTTTTTCCTGGACGAACAAAGAACTTCAATAAAAATAAAACATGTTTTTTATCCTTACATTTGTCATAGTCGAGATATGACTTGCTTGTAGCGGATGCTTTACAATTGATGAAGGTTTAGCACATTCACACGATAACTGGCGTTACCCAAAAAAAAAAAAAAAAAATGGTTTTCCATTTGCACAGAAAATGAGTTGAATTTTTTTGTTCTCCTTTCCAAACTCAACAACCAAATAGAGGAATTTTTTATTTCTTTACTTTTTTTTTTCCACTTTTTTTTCACCTATACCATACCTTCGTTTGGCATTTAAAATCTTATCAAAATTTTGACAACTTCTGTCTAAATATTGACGTTTGTCCATGTTATATAGTTGATAAAAATTTGTAAAAGTTAAAGAAAAATTAGAGAAATCTAGAGAAAATTGGTAAAAATTGATGTTTTATTGTGTGAGAAGCAATTACCCATAAATAATAATAATAATAATAATAATAATAAATAAATAAATAAATAAAAATATATTGTGTGGGAAGAAATGTATGTGTTTGGTAAATTTTAGCGGTGAAGGTTGGAGAAAGTTGGAAGTTGGAATTTTTTTTTTTGGTGACTTACCAAGCATATGGATGTTTTATACCCATAGGTGTCGGACTTTAGATTTAATTATAAATTGAGCTTATGTGTTAAGTTTGACTTGTCAAACAGTGTAAAAGGTCCAAGGTTTTGAAATTTTAATTCTAAACTTTAAGGAACAAAACAGTTGTTGAGGTTCTTAATTGTTAAAAAACCTCAAGTCCTAAATTGTTTAAAAGAAAAAAAAAAAAAAACTTAAACCTAAAGTAAGATTTCAAGTGAAATTCAAGAGTGTAAATTGTAATTTATCTTATATATGCATTTTAGTACACTAGTTAGGGACGATTCGAGAAGAGATAAGTATTAACCCATGCAAACTTAGCTCGAACCATTAACACAACGCTTGAGTTTAAGATTGGCTTTTGAGTAATTCAATTAAATAAAAGCAATGTTATTTTGATTTAAAATATGATGCAAATTAATATTACAAAAATAAAAATATTAGAAATTTATATATTATTTTATCAATTTATTTCATGAGTTAAGCATTTTTAAACTCGATGTTGAGTTCAATATCAAACAAGATACAAATGAAATTTAATTTAATTTAACTTAACTTTGTTAAAATCACGAATTTATTTGAAAAAATTTCGTCTCATGACTAGATTTGGTAAGAGTTTCATTTTATACAAAATTTGAGGAGAGCTTACGTCACACGCCTTCGAAATCCTGAAATTTCAAGGAGTGAGTTTAAATTATAAAATTTAATACACTTCGTCTATTACACTCTCACTATTTACTTTTCAGAGTTATTGACCATTCTATTTGCTAATATAAGTAAGACAAATGATCATTTCCATTTATGAAATACGCACATTGGATTAAATTAAAACCGAGAAACACAAGTTTCATTTACTTATAAAGCAATATTTTTATATACATAAATTTTTAAACTTATCACATTTAAGTTACAAAAGTTACTTAATAGGATTATAAGGTTTCCAACCGGTTATATCGGTCCTTCTAAGTCTCGGGCTTTGCACTTGTAATACAGTCTATAGGGACATGAGCATCCAACCACTTGTGCTCAAATGTATAGAAATATGCTTTTTGTAATATTTTTTAAGGATCGTATAAAAACAATAAATATAGTAGGAAATCATTGAATATATCAACATACAGTAGTGTAGAACAACATTAATTCATAATTTTTATCTTGTCAATTTTTTTTCTTTATTATTTCTTTTACCCAAAGTGGGGAAGGATACTCTGCAAGACTGTTTCACAATCAAAGTGATAGTCTAAATTATCACCGATTCGTATGTGCATATATATATATATATATATATATTATACATACGGGTTGCGAAGTATCCTTGTGTTGTCATTTATAAATCTGAGTCTAAGGGTCATGATGAGCCTTACTATTTCCATCTTTGTTGTAAATCACTAGTGCACATGCACGATTATCCTGTTCTATGTAGGTTTAAGGTCTTTCAACGTAAGAGTATGTCATGAATCTCCTTATTTTGTATAGTATTCTCACTTTTTCTAAAATTAACATTTTTTTTACTTTTTACCCTTCTCTTGTTAAAGTTTAGGAATAATATTTGTGAGCTTTTACAATTTCATATTTTCATTATCGTTACAGTCTATTTATTTTTAATTGTTACCTGTTTCGCATCAAACACATAACATAAGATATCATATTTCAGCATTGAAATGTTAAAAAAGGATCTAATTAAAATTGTAGTGCCACCAAAAATTCAGTTTAATATTAATTTAGTAGTATATAAAATTTAACCCACATTTATACCTCCAAAAAAATTATATTTTTATAGATTATTATTTTATAATATTTAAGAACCAAAAAGAGAATAAAATCGACCAACCTGAGGTGCTATTGCTGAGAAAATTTAGTTTAATTTAAAATTTTAATATTTTTCTTTAAAAACATGTCAAAATTATTCTCATTATCATTTTCTATTAAAAAAATTACAAAAAGTATAAATAATATATCAATTTCCTATCTCGTTCTTCATTAGAAAGATCGAAAATTCACTGTATACGTAAATCATACTACATTTCTTTAATCTAACAGCACAGGAGCGTGAAGTTGGAAAAATAATTTGGATTTTGGTGCTAACTTCTCTCTCTCTGTACGCCTCTTTTTTTTTTTTGTTTTTTTGTTTTTTTTTTCCTTGGTCTTTCTCTGTTTTTAGTAACACATACATGTGTATATATATATACATATATAAATATGGCTCCGGTGGTGTACACGGGGCAGGAAGAAAAGTGTTGACTCATGAAAGCTTGGATGTAGGACAAATGTCTCTTTGAAGCTGCATTAAGTTAGGGTGCCAGCAAGACTTTTTTTTTTTTTTGGTTGTCACGTTTATATTGACTCCGTTGGGGGCTCTACAAAATAAAAAAAAATTCTACAAATTTTTACAAATACGAATTACGAAATAATAAAATTTAAATTTTTTACCGAATTTCGAGACATTTACTTTTACAATTTTATTTTATTTTATACATTTCTATACAACTCCAAACACATCCATTATTTATATAATAAAAATATTCTTTGATTTGACATTTATTTCAATCATTGCTAAAATTTCATCTCAATCATCACTTATCATGGGATCGTTTGGTTTGTTGAATTTTTCCAAAAAACTCGATAAATCTCTGTTAATTTTATATCAAATCAACTTTTTTCTCACTGCACGCATTACGAACTCTCCCCAAACCACAATTTATCTCAATTTATCTCACTTTTTCTTACTCCAAACAACCCCCATATATATATATCTAATAAAACACACCATTTGAATTTAAAATTTGAAATTCAAATATATATATATATATATATATTATATTTTGTAAAATTATACAAATTATATTTTAGTTATATTATCTATTATTATCAAATAACGTATGAATATCTATTAAACAAAGTTAACTAAATTTTTTATTTAAAAAATATATTTAAATTTTAAATTTTTAAAAATTTTATTAAAAATAAGCATTTAAATTAAAATTTCAATTTTAATGTGCTTAAAACTTAAATTTTAAATATATAAACTTTTACACTGTGTGTCATTTATAAATTAAGACAGTTTAAAATTTTGAATTTGAGATATTTTTAACTGTTGAATTTGCTAAATAATAAGGATTATTTTTTTTCTCTTACTCTTCCCATATTTTTTTAATACTTTTTATATAAAAAATGTTATTTATATAATAAGAAAGTTTAAAATTTAAAATTTGTGATATTTTTAACTGTTAAATTTGTTAAATAGTCAGGATTATTATTTTTTTCTCTCGCTCTTCTTATATTTTTTGAATATTTTTTATATAAAAGATTTTAAATTAATATTTAAAAAAATGTGATAATATTTGTAATAAGTAATAAAATTTTATACCTTAATCTCTTTTAATTAATGGTTTTTATTTTATAGGTTATTTTTACACTTTTTTTTTATGTAAGTTTACTTTATAAATTTAAATTTAAATTATTTACACGTTAAATTATATTCCTGTATTTTTAGGTATGGGTAATTGTTAGTGTATATATATATATATATATATATTTTCCTACGGATCATTACAGCCTAACTTCTAATAGTTAGAGAAACTGTTTCGAATATATTTTGGGTGCAAGTTGAAATTGAAAGAAAATATTAAATTTTAATCCTTAAAATTAAGTTCCAATATTTACAGAGAAAAGAAAAATAAAAGCCGACAACTGGATAAAATTAAAAGAGATATAGAAGACTAACATGCAAAAAGCATTTGGACCTAGTCAGACATGCTATGGTTGATAGGGACCATGAGGTCTCTGTTCATTTTCCTTTTCGTGGGAGAAGGATCAATGAGTTTTCATTTTTGTGGCTCTAGCGGTGGCGGTGGCGGTGGCTGTGGCGGTGGCGGCTCCCACTTTTTAAATGGCAAAAAAGAATGCATGTAAACAAAAGTCAAAAAAAGTCTCAAGAAATGGCTGGCACAAAGATGGCAAAGAAAAGTATCCCCTCGTCGGCCTGGTCTTATCATCGTCGGCATTATGGTCTTCTTGTTGAAGTGGGATTAGTCATAAGATAGAGATTTATATATATATATATATATAACATCTTGGGGAAGACTAATAACAATCGCGCGCGACTTATTTAACGTCGTCTAGATAACTGAATGGACAACAATAAGCAAGATTTTGATGGCTAGCTATATCGACCAATTGTTAATTGATTTCTAGATAATATACACTCCTTAAGATTATGGTTGGATTGAAGGAGATAACCATTAACATATGATTTTGTCAATTTTGATGTGAATTTTATTACGTATTTGAACTGTTTAATATAATAGATGACAAATTCAAAATTACTATAAAAAAATAATTATTTGAATTCATTTATAAATAATGATTCTATTTTCTTTAAGAAGTAACAATTCTACTATTTTAATTGTAATTATTATCAATTTTTAGTGTAATTTTATAGAAGTTATTTTTTCATATTTTAATATAATTTAATTTCACGTCTATTCTATTCATTTGAAAGATAGGTTATCGTAGTCAGTTTGGATTTATTAATTTAAAATTAAAGAATTTGGTGTAATTTGTTTGAAGAGAATTATTCAAATTAAATATAATATTTTAATTTAGATATAGATTTTAAATTAGGTGCAACCAAATATTTTTTTTAGATTTTAATCTATCGGTCCATTGATACATTTTTGTTATTTTAATTCAAAAAAAATATAAATATATTTGAACTGCTGAATTTTAATTCAACGGTACTAATTACAAATCACAGAATTGATATAACATTATTACATCAATCCCAATTTTTTTCGAAGGGAGGGGGTATTGTCAAGGTTCAGATAATGTGGATACAGTAGGTATTTTCGAAATTAGGGGTTAAGATCAAGTCTTCTTACAATCCCTAACTGCTAAATTAGGGCATGATTTGCTCAACCTTATCGGCAACGATCACGCTGATGCATTGATAAAAATGCTTTTCCCGTGTGCCAAGCAGTTGGGCTGAGGTACACGTGTAAGCTTCCCAGCTCGTTTGGTTAACAGGAAAATTTATTTGCAATTTTCTTTCGCGAGCATGTGTGTTGTGGAAAAATCGGAAACAAAAAGAAGATCATCATTAAAAGAAGACCATTAATTTTTGTTATTCTATTTAGCTGCAATAACTTCTCAACTCAAATATTGTTAAAAAGTATCAAAAGTAGTTAAAAATTGTTAAAATTTTTATTAAACACTCAAAAATTGTAAAAAATTATTAAAAATTGTTACTTGTTTCACCAGACATATCAAAAATATAAATAGCAATTTTTAGTAAAAAAATATCAAAAGTTATTCAAATTTAAACTTTCAAACGGCACCTAACATATCATATGTAAATCATTTGATAAAAAAAATTAATTAATTAAATTTAGTATATAGCAAATTAAATAGTTATCACTTGATAATAAAAAAAATTAATCAATTAAATTTAATATATAAAAATAAAGTTTGAATATGATGTATCACATCATTGCAGAATAATCTTTTTTAACTCAAAAATGTTCTTGTTTGAAATCTATATATATATATATAATTCACAACTTTTTGAGCCCTATATCTTTTATTTATGCTAGATGTTTTTTTTTTTTAATTTTTGTTTCACTTCTTATATAAAATAATTATCCTAAATTTTATATACAATATAAAATTAAGTAAATAAATATTTAAAAATTGTAGTAACACAAACAAATAAGATAATAAGAAAATAATACATAATATACTATTTTAGATTACATAAACAATTAAATTCTTTTTTTAAATGTATGTATTGCTTATATAATATTATTAGGTATAATTATATTTGAAAGAAAACTTTCGTAATTAAAATTATTAAAATTTTATTTAAGATCAATTATGTCACAAGATATATTAAATAGTTTAGTTATAATAATCATTGAATATAATATGTATTAGAACACATTAAATGATGAGATAAGACTTTTAGTACAATAAATTTTTTTTTAGGTCAAACTCATCAAATATTTTATCTTAGACCTTAAATTTTTTATATTAAGCTTTAACACACTTAGTACAAAAAAATGCCCGTGTAATAGTTAGGGTTTATTTCATATGTACCTCTTGTGATTTCAACTTTATATATTTAGATTCCGCAGGTTTAATAAATGTGCACTTAGACTCCCTAAGATTTGTGTTACATTCACTTAGACTTATTCTATCAAAATTTCACCCAAAAAGTAACTTTTGACCAATTTAATGTTATAAAATTATATTTATAACCTTAGTATTAATAAGAAATATATATATTTTGATATTGTGTAACTTTTTTTTTCATAAAAATTACATTATAATTAATTTATTAATTTTTTTGTGAATCTTTTTTGTATTAATACTTTAAATGATTATCTCCACATTATTATTTTAAATTTATATTTTACATAAATTAGTAATTATAAATACGTATAAATTATCTTTATTTTTTTCTATTAGTAATATAATAAATTTAACATTAAAAAATTTAATTTCTCATTTTCTTTCCCCTATTTTTCATTAGTACCAACAATAATGGATGAATCTTTCTTATTTTAATTTTTTATACATTTTTTTTATATTAACTGTACTATAAAGGTAATTTTATAGTATTAAATTGGTTAAAATTTATTTTTTCAAATGAGAAAACTATAAGAGAATGTTTAAGTAAATATAATAAAAATTTTAAAGAGTCTGAGCGTATATAAATTTATCGAGTTTTAGGTGTAATAAATTAAAATTAGAAGAGCCGTAAGCGAAATAAATCCAAATAATAATTATTAGTAGGGTTGGTGTACCACTTCGTAGGGTAGGCGTGCCTCTTTGTAAGTTTATTCCATTAAAGTTGAAAGGCGGTTCAACGAAACTCCTTCCAATTTTGCCCGTTGTCATTCCAAAGATTCTGTGAAAGTGATGGATGTAAGTATATATATAATAACTTTCTGTATTAGTGAATTATATATCTAACAACTTTCATGTTTTAGTGAATTATCATTTTTCTTTCGTTGGAAAAAAATAAAATAAAATATTCTTTTCACAACAAAATAACCACATAATTTAATTAATGTGGAAGTTTTAATATATATATATATATATATATATTATTAAATTAAGTGTAGTCTTCTATGAATATAAAAAAACAATAACATCTTTTTTTTTTCTCTCCACGTGAGATTTGCGCAGAGAGAGAGAGAGAAATTTAATTGATTATAAAAGTTTTATTATTATTATTATTATTATTTTCACATTCCTATATCGTAATTAAGCAAATTTGTCTCTTGATGTATGATTATAAAAGTTGTGACTTGGAGTTATAGGCAAAAGACGAAATATATTTTGGCCACCTCCACCGTCACTTCATATAAAATAATATACAGGTAACGTTTGGGGTTTTTAAAAAATTTAAAAATAATTAAATATTGGTATAGAAAGTGACACGTGATAAAATTTAATTGGAAAAAATTTAGAAACTTTTAAAAGAAAAAAATTTGAAACTCTAAACAAAACTTATACCTTAAATATTAGGTTGCGTTTGGCAACTAAGCTCAGCTATTCAGTTTCTAATTACTCAATTTTTTTATTTTTTTTAAAATATTACATTTACCCTCTTATATTTTTAACTTTAATTCTTTTAAATCATAAAAGACAAAAATATTAAATTAACAAAAAAAAAAAAAACTCAAAAGCTAACATTTTTCTTTTTAAATACAAAAAATTAACTTTTTAATAGTACACTGGTAATCAGCTTTAAGAAAAGTTAATTTTCTTTCTTCTTAAACTCAACCTTAGGCTTAGCCAAAGTATTTAAATATTCAAAATCCTACGGTACCTACCCATTGCATGCGTTTAATTTAATTAGTTAATTCTGCATGCCATGCGGATGCCCCCGCACTTGGGATGAGTAGTGCCCAAATTTATTAATTATAACTGTCCTAATTCATACTAATATTTTTAATTTCTTAAAATTAAATTTAATTTTTGATGATGGAGTTGTCAAAATAAATTATACTTGTATTTGTTTTAATCCGTTTGGAGCTCTCCAAAATAAAATAAAATTCTATAAATCTCTACAAATACGAATTACGAAACAATAAAATTTAAATTTTTCATTTATTACACGAATTACGAGATATTTACTTTTATAATTTTATATTATTTTATACAATTTTATACAACTCCAAACACACCAACATATCTTTTAAAAAAAATACAATTATTCATATTTAAAATATTTATTCAAACATCTCATCCTTCGTTCACGTTAATATATTCTTATACAAAACTAGTTGTCTCGAGCGCAAAGATCCCGGAAAGGAAAAATAGCCAAAATATATTTAATTACAAGGAAAAAAATTTGAACCAAAACTTTTATTTTAATTAATTAAAAATCTAAAATTCTAAATACAAGATCTTTTATTACTTTACGCAATAGTTGCACATAATACAATAATTAGTTTTGCCTCGTGCAAAATTTAATTACACATCTAGTTGTAATTTTAAGGCTAAAATTTCATTTTCTCCTAAATATAAATTTAAGACTGTTAAAACTATTTGTACCCGATGAATATTTTCTTTATCTGTTTTGTTTGGAGAGAGTACGAGGAAACTAATAACGAGGACAAGAACGGTTATGAAGGTTTTAAGATTATTCCTTGAACAAGTACGGAGATGAGTATGATAGTCTTTATCTTGTCTTGTACACGTTTTAAAAACTCACTTATTAATTTAGTCTTTATCTTGTCTTGTACACGTTTTAAAAACTCACTTATTAATTTATATATTTTAAATATTTTTAATTTAATAATTATAATAATTTATAATATTTATTATATAAATATATAATTTATAATAATTATTATGTTTGACAATTAAACAGGGATGATGACGAAAAATCCATTAGCGGGAACAAATTTGAAAAAAATTTTCATTTTCCAAACAGAGATGAAGACAAGAATTAGGGATAGAGATAGAAAAAGATATTATTAGACGAGGCCGGAGACAGAGAGTTACACCTATCCTGTTGGCAACTCTAAAAAAACCTAGCATTTATTTTATTATTTTAATTAAAACTTATTAAGAAAAAAAAAAAGCTTCTTATGCCCAAAAAATTCTTTAATTAAAAAAAATATATTATGCGATATGGTCTAAAACCACCAAATGACGTGCAGGTATTCCAGTGGGTTCGAGAGGCGGTTTTGTTTGAACCCAGAAATGAAATGCGTACGAAAATCGTTTTTCACGTGCTTTAATTCCCTTTTCTTTTTTTAATTTTCTTTCTTCATTTTCCACACAACGTCATTACAGCATTATTACCCGCCCGATCTTTTTTCTTCCGTGCTGCTGCGTGCTTTCCGTGTTTAAATTAACGCTTCTTTTTCCACATCGAACGTTGTTTTCAGATTCTGAACCATCCCACAAGCACACATATATATATATATATACACACACACATACACATATGACTATGTATATGTATATCTTCTCTCTCTCAATATATATATACTTCAGATATCGTTTTCTTCATCGCTCATTAATCTTTTCCAGAAATTTGGTGTTCGGTGCATCGTCAGATACAGAGAGAATTTATTTATTTATTTTTACTTGGAAAAAGAAAATGAGGAGGAATTGTAACTTGGAACTCCGCCTTGTACCACCTTCTGCCGCTCTCCATCCGTCGGATTTCGGCGACGATAGCCGGAGCCGCCACCGCCAGCTCCAATCCATGTAAGCTTCTGAGTTTTTCTCGCTTTCTATGCATATACACATTCATATATTATACACAAGTTATTAATTTTTTGTTTTTGATTGTTGCTTTGAAGGTTGGATTTGTTCAATGGAAGTCCAAACGATGCGCAAAAACAGCAGCAGCTAACAATTTTCTACAACGGAAGGGTCAGCGTTTGTGACGTTACAGAGCTTCAGGTATAAATATGTGTGTGTGTGTGTGTGTGTGTGTGAGAGATCTCTCTTTCTCGTATGAATAAGGAGGTTTTTATATGCAGCCCCGAAAGGGGTAGTCGAGTTGGTTTGGATGGAGGGCTGAAGGGTCTAGGATTAATAGGTCCCAGTTCGACTTCTCTTGAGAGCAGTCATTCCTCTAATTGTGGAGGGCCATCTAACAGTCTTCTCGGCTGAACTGGTCAGCCAAGACTTAAGCCTAGATTGGTTTACCTCTTCGTGGTTCTTTGCTGGCTAGGGTCACGAGACGGACTTTGTCTAGTGCGCACTCATAGATAGCGGTTGTGGGCTACTCTTCGACCCCAGAAAAAAGTTTTTATATGGAAGAAATTTATGTACTCATGTTTATTCAATCTAATTAAAGTGGGTAAATTTGTCCATAAATATGCATGCAAATTAACGATATAAGGAATCAAAATTTCCACGGATTTATTGCAATTAAAATCAAGGAGTGGCTTTGAGTTGAATTTTACTTCTTGGTTCTCTTTTGAAATCACCTTTTCCTCATAGTCCTCGAGACACTTACAATCAATGCTATTTTTGCTATTACCTAGTTTGTATAAATTATTTTTTCTTTCTAGGAAGATTAATCAAAATTTTAAAATGGTGGGACAAAATTGTTATTCAATCAATTTAAAATAAAAAATTTTATCAGATTTACGAGAAAACCATTCTCACATTATTGTAATTAATTACAATTTGTAGTAACATCATGGCATTTTACCTGCGAAATTTTTCCAAAAAGTTTTAATATACAGTTACTTGCATTGTTGACTTCAATTCCACTTGTTACTTCTACAACAAACAATCCACGAATTATATACGGATTATTCATACATTTTTTTCATGATTTTTCTTCTCCCACTGCACAAATCTTTCAAGGATTTTGAATTAAATTAGATTGTTGCGCTTAATTTATCTAAAATGTGTGCGAAATTCTTAATTATTTTAAAATTTTAAGTAAATTATGACCGTTTAAATATTAAAAAAATTAAAAAGAGCGTAAATTATGGGTTGCACTACATTTTACACTAAAGAAATAATAAATATTGTTGATGGAATTAATAAATATTATTTGACAAAATTAATAAATCTTATTATGGGTTGTTAGTAATTAGATTAATTTGTTTGATAATGTTTTGCAGGCTAGAGCCATCATCATGCACGCAAGTAGAGAAACAATGGAAGAGAAATTGAAGAGTCCACTACAGACGAGCACAGATCAGTCGCCTTCTTCTCCGCCATTAATGCTGCAATCTCAATCTCCATCTCCAATTTGCAGCCCTAACAGCGGTCTCTCCATGACGAGATCTCTCCAGCGGTTTTTGCAGAAGCGACAGAATCGAATTCAAGCAACTTCTCCTTATCATCATCATTAGAGAATTTTTTTTTTTTTTGGGGGGGGGGATTCATCAATGTTGCCTATGTCAAAAACTTTTGCGGGGTCGTAGAGTTTAATTTTTCTTGCAAAGAACATGAACGTTGATTTAATTTTTAATTAGAAAAATTAAATGAAAAGAAAGCCATTGGGCTTGTAAATTATTTACTTGTTAATATCGAAGTCAAAAATAGAAAAAAAAATTGTCATTCAATTTTGTTTGGTTGAGTACTTCTATTAAGGGTGTGTTTAAAATGATAGAAAGTGAAATAAAATTAAATGAATTGTTGATTTATAATTTGTGTAGTAAGATAAAAAGTCAGTAACTCTTAGAATTTTTTAGTATTTTTTATTTTTTTTTAAATTTTTTATTATTCTAAACGAAATTTAAATTAATAAACCTCTTGTCGTGTGATGATTAATTCAATTATTTTAAATATTATTTTTTTTAAATTAACAATGCTTTAAAATCTCAACTTTGGTCTCATTTTATTAGGACATATAGCGTATGATAAATAATTTTCTGAATGATGCAACATGATCATAACAAATTTATCAAAAAGGCTAATGAAAATTAATTAAAATTCTTCTGAGTCTATTGCTTAAAAATAATAAGTTCGTAAAAATTGATTTTAAAAATTTTATATACCCTTTTATTCATATTTTTTAAAAATTAAAAAAAATTATATACACTTTTATTCATATTTTTTAAAAATATTTTTTTTACAAAACGGGTAAAAGTGTGTACCCCCATTATTTTGATGTAAAATATATATATATATATATATATATTGAAAAATTACATTTTCAATTTCAGCCAACTCACCAGGGTACAACAATAGAGCTCGTATATATCAACAATCAACAGATTCAAATCAACTGAAAATTTTCATATATGACATCAACAATATTTTACTATAATCTCACTTTTATTTAGCGTAAAATAAGATAATTAGTCCTCCGAAGGAGTGCCAAGGAAAATTTCAGTACTCAGTAATCATTCTGATTAATAATATCATACAACAATAGCACTTGTACCGTGTATACATATATATAGAGCCATTCATGGAAATACCATTCGGTTCTTTCGATCATTACTTGAGATCAGAGACTCCGGCCAAATTGTGCTACAACCTGGGCAGAAAACGAGGAACATCCCATGGGGTCATAACGTGGTCTCGGGTGATCTCCTTGAGGGAGGAGCAACCACTTAACGCCATTGTCAGCTCAAACTCATCACGAAGCATTTGGAGCACCTTCCTAACACCACCCTCCCCATCAGCAGCCAATGCAAACACCACTGGTCGACCAACCTGGAAAGTAATTGTTGCGTAATAAGATTAAATAACTAAGCTGAAATTTTCTGTAGTTTTCGGGTCATCGGCATTATGAGCAAATTCAAGAATTAAAACATATATATACACAGTTTTCTAAATCCTATCTATCTTAGGCTTTAGTTTGGAAAAAAAAAAAATTAACTTTTTTTTTTTAATAACTAGCTACTAGCGAACTAGTAAAAAGTTAATTTTTTTTTTTTTAAAAAACTAGCTTTTTATTAGCTAATTTTTTAACTTTGTGTTAATTTGACATTTTTGTTCTTTATGATTTAAAAGAAATTTAAAACTTAAAAGGATAAATTTGATCATTTAAAAAAAAAAAAATCAAAAAACTAAATAGCCAGAAACTGAGAAGCAAGCTAGGCTTCCCTAATGGAGCCTTAGCGTCTGTACTCATCACTAGAAGCAATTTAAGTTCTGAAGAAATTTCTAGGAGCATGGCTCTGTTACTAGCACCAACTCACTCACTAATAACTAAGAGTAAAAATCATCATTCCTCTGACAACAGAGGTAATTCTTCCTTTAATTTTGCTATGAAGGCTTAAGACATCCTGCTTATTCACTTACAAAAACTTCAGATGCCCCAAGAGCCAATGCTTTAAAGACATCTGTCCCGCGCCGGACCCCACCATCCAGAAAAATAGGAACTCTACCTTGTGCAGCTTTAACTACCTGTAAATTATGTTGAAGCAACAAGAATCTTAAGAGAAGGCCAAGGTAAACATTTTTAGATTTTAGAGAGGCCAAAGTAAAATTTATTGAATTTAGAGGGACCAATACAATTTCCTTCTGAAAAATATCCAAAAATTTATAGGATCTGATATTGTAATCATTTTTAATTTTTTTCTTTGGTTGAATGTGTGTGGGGGGGGGTTGGGGGTTGCTATTTGACAAAGGGTGCGTTTGGCGCGCCAAAGTTTGATGAAAATCTCTACAAAATTTTACACATTCTCGCCTTCTTAAAATTCAAAAAAAGTTCAATATCTTTCTAAAAAAAAGTTGATAAGTAGAATTTCGTTAATCAAATAGAAAAATTTTTTTCGCCATTCTCACCATGGACTCCCAATCTACCAAATAACACCCATTTTGACTTTTTTTTGTAGCATTTTTAAAACCGTTCTAATGGATTGTAGAAACTGTTCTGATGGAATCGCGCAACCAACTTTCGTCCAAACGGTTTCTACAATCCGTTTGGACGGATTGTAATGTAAAGAAGTCATGACTGCCTAAAATTTTGAATCCGTCCAAACGGAAATCTAATCCGTCGGAACGAAATTTTACTATTTACCTCCAAAAAACACAATTTGAGCGGTGTGCACCAAACACAAAAAGTTTCTCCAAACCACATTTTATCTTATTTTTTCTCACTTTTTGGTGCGCCAAACGCACTCAAAATGTATCAACTAGAATTGGCACCCATTGAATATAGTGATTGGCACTCTTTTATCGTCAATAAACAGGTGAAAACAAATAATTAAGCATAACCATTTTGAGGATTCTTATTTTTGATGATCTGGTTTCAAGTGCCAGAAGGCAAAGTCCATTCCATTTGCAAGTGCCCAAACTGAGTATGAATGATGATCTAATTCTTAAAGGGGTCATGCCCAGATACAAGGGCTGCTTCATGTCAAGAGAAACAAGGCGAAAAATGTAAAACACTTGTGTGTTTCAAATTGTGGCATTAATCTCATCTGGCATTCTCATCAATTGTGTCCTGTTCCTTACCGTAAAGATATGGTGGAAATTTTGGGCAAGGTCTTAGAGCATGATGACATGGACTATGATAGAATTGAAGGTACAAAGTTGGATCTTAGGTTTTGTGGAACCACTTAAGCAGTCAGAAGAGACCTTTGGTTTGAGATATTGGAGAGCAGGGGCAATGAATATAGGCACTCAACTTCCTCTTCCTATGAATGTGCAATCTTTAAAGACTCTCAGTGAGAACGCAGGTCCAGACATGAAATTTCATAAATGTAATTCAGCTACGAAGGAAGAAGTTTATGCATAGTTGCTGTTCTGTATAGTTCGGTACACTGCATTGCCTGCGTCTATTAATCTTGCTGGAGAACATCAGATATACTACAGTCAGGCCAGTATTTGCAGGGGTAGATCATCCTTTAATTCCTCTTACACAGTAGAAAATAGAAATTTCTATTACCTTAGTTTCATCTTGAGGTCGGGGTGAATTTTAAAAGGGGTGGGAATTGTTAATGTGACCAAAAGATGGAATTAGGCAATAGTTAGTTGATTAGATATAGTTAGCTGGCTGGTTATATTTTTTGTATTAGCTCTATAAATACATTGTAAGAGGATTCAAATGGATTATGCAATAAAATATCGTTTTCAGAGATTTCTGTCTTGGAGGTTGACCACCTCTGATTGGATCTCCTTTATTTTCCTTTACTCTCTCATCAACCAAAAAGTTAAGATTTGAGATTTTAACGCATGTATACGGATTTAAGATATAGGCACAACACAAGCACAAGCACAGACATATAAATAACAATCTTAAAAAGACGAGGATACAACAAAAATACGAACGTAACATCTATAGTAATTCAATAATTTAATACGTAATTTAATATACAAAACAGAAAATTATATGAGGTAAAAGAATTTTATAATTTTAGGAGTTTCACCTACTCAAATTTAAGTTTGTTTAGTTAAATACTTAAATAAAAAAATAAATTAATTGGACACACCATTTGATGTGTCCAGCATGTATCTCAGAATATCTAAGGGGTATGTGTGTCTAAGGAGTATGTGTGTCTAATATATGTTAGATATACATATGACACACCTATTTTAAAGTGGGTGTATTTCATAACTCAAGTATAAATCGGAAAGAGTAAGGAACTAATACAATTTCATGAAAAGAAGAACAAGTTTTAGAGAAAAGGGGGGGGGACCGTTGCCCTTTCTGACACTGTATTATAGCAAAAGAAAGAATGAGAACATTTAACGCATATATATTATCCTTCAAAAGGAAATTAAGAAAGAAAAAGTGACTACCATGTGGATTATAGAATTAAATATCATAATATCATCATACTTGGTTAACAAGCGTAATTGAAAAGAAAACCAACACTACCTCTTCCAAAGCCATAATTGTTGCGGGGACATAATCAAGCTGGCGAGCTCCATGATTTGATACAATGATTCCTGCTGCCCCTGCATGGACTGCTAATCTCGCTGCATGATTCCAACCCCCCCCCCCCAACAAAAAAAAGGATCACATGCGAGGATTGAAATTTTGTTTTGATGTGGTTTTTTGAGTGGCACAGAAATGAAAATATTTGGGAAGTGCTATGGAAAATAGCAACACAAAAGATATGAACATACATAATAGAAAACTTCAAAATTATGACTTGAAATCTATATAAATCTTTGAAATTCTAGTAGTTCTATTGTTTTGGTCCATTACATATGTAATAATTTAGTTTATTTTACTGTGTTTCTATAGAAACATCAGAATTATTCTATTTCCCTATCTTTGAAAATGGAAACGTTTCTATCATTTTAAGAAAAAGAAATGATACCATGTTCCTTAATTAAGAACATTAGGAATTCAATCAGTGAGACCTCAAAAGGGTGAAGCCAACTTCTAATTTTTTAACTTTTACTTACTATCCTCGGCTGTTAAGACACCCTTCACTAGGATTGGTAAATGGGTGATTGTCTGAAGCCACTTGATATCCTGTTCAAAATGCAAAAGAGAAGCAATTCAAAAGATTAACTTATAAAATTTAAGAAATTTAATGCTAGAAAATGAGACTTCACCTTCCAGTTAAGAGACTGGTCAATTTGGCCAGCAGCATAAGAAGGTAGCCTAGTGTCATTGGTCTGCATAGCATATTTATCAAAAAAAAAAAAAAACACAGCAGACAGCAGACAAATAAATACCATTAACCTAAAATAAGTCAAACATTTGTGCCAATCACCTTATTTATCTTGCCAAGATCTAATCCCTCATAGTTCTTCAATGTCAAATGTGCTGGTAAATTAAATCTGTAGGAGAATACACAGAAAACTAGGACAAAAGGATCTTCTGGTACCTCAAAATAACTATTCAGTTGAACAATAATTAGACAGAAGAAAGACGCAACCAAGTCTTTCAAATTGTTGGTTTTATGCAAAATTCAAGTTCTTTTTGTTCCAATTCACCTATTCTTAATATCAGCTTCCCTATGGCCAAGCCTTGGAGTATCTGCAGTAATGGCAACTGCTTTGAAGCCAGCCTGTTCAGCTCTTCTAACAAGCTGTGCAACCACATTCCTGTCCTTGAGCACCTGAAAGATACACGCCACAAAATTAATTAAGTGGGTGGCTTGAAATAATACATGTGGGTTTAAAAAACAAAATGACTAAAGAACATTTAGGCTATTTTTAGATTAAAAATTTGTGAACGAAAAATGAAAGGTATAGCGATTCAAAATTACTTACCTTGTTTGGTTTGTGGTGGAAAATGTAAAGTAAACCTTATGAGATTTGGGAAATTAAAAAAAAAATTAAATTGAAAAACTAGTTAATTGATGAATGTCTTTTATTTTCCTAAATTTCTAATCCACTCTATCAAGGATATGTATTTAGGATTTATTTTTTCTTCTTATTTTTCCTTTCCTTTTTCCTTCCTTTTTCCATTCTCTTCTCTTTTCCCTCCCCATATCCTGACTCCAAACACACCCTTAAGTAATTTGAAATTCTCAAATAGCTTGGAAGCATCACAAATAACGAAAAAGGAATGAAATTAACAAGGATACTGGAAACAACATTTAGGACACCATATCTGGAATTTAAGCATTAATGATGAGCCCATTGGAAAAATGAGTTTTTGGTAGGTAATTTTAGAGTCATTAACCAATCAGCTCGTTCTAACGCAACCAGAATTTTATTGCATTCTCATTACCAAGGTGAAAAAAAGTTAGTATGAACTTTCAAACTCACATAGAGCTGGAAAAATCGAATGCCAGATCCGGTCAAAGCAATCTCTTCAACACTGGAAGTAGCCATTGAGGACAATGTCTGGAATAGCCAACCGTGCATAAGTGACAAGGCCCAATTGGTTCACAAATTTTATCCACAGCATTTTGGAACAAACTGTAACATATTAAGCATATTTGAGTGCAAAGATATAATGAGGGTGAGAAACTGAACCATAATTGTGCCAGCAGCAGAGGCCGCTCTTGCTGTTGCACACTCTCCTGCACCAAAATTAAACGTTTGGATTAAATATAAATCGAGCCTTTTCTTTTCAAATTTAAAATACCTTCCATAATAAGCAAGGGGACACCGCTAAAATACAAGGAAAAAGGAACATAATGTGAGTAATGGTTACTAATGCATGGTCTTCAGAAAAACAAAATGGGAGAAACTCCATTTTTCAAGCAGCAAGATTAACCTTTCACAGAAACTAAAGAGCAGACCTTTTTTCTCAGATCATTCTGATAATTTCTAATTGTGAATGTTACAATATTACATTTACAGGATCTACAAGCAAACTGGTGAAAGATGCTAGTAGCCTTCTTTCAGGAAGAAAGGCAACTGTTTTTCCCATAAAGGATTTGATCAGCACATCAATGTGAACTGCCTATAGTCTCTCGAATCTCTCCAAAGAAACTGCCTGGTAATTTCCTGTTTTTCCGATTAATCACTTCAAATATGTCATGTTGCAACGTGTATAGAGGATCCCAAAACAAACCCATGATAGATTCTGGTGACCTACTAGCCATTAAGAATCGAACTTTTTAAGTTCCAATGCACGTGCACCATTAGATCATGCGCTTGTTGTGCATTCATCGTGACTGTTATAGCTGTGTTCATTTGTGAATGTTTGTACACAACAATGCACATATACTATGCAGCTACATGTTAAACAAACTTATGTGGATACACCAAAAACCAAAAAAAGAAAAAAAATCTAAACACCTAACTCAACCAATTCCTTTGGGAATTATTTATTTTTTAAAAAAGCACAAGCCCAAGGAAACAGGGGCACATACCTTCTGGGTGGGCCATTTTCTGCATAGCTGTTGGAGCAATCATGATGGGCATTGAAATTTTGAACCCCAACACATTGGTGGTCATGTCTATGTTGCTTACATCAATTAGAATACGAGGTCGAAACCTAATATTTGGATAAGAAATATATTTTAGAGAGAAACACCATAACTAAACTTGAAAGTAAAGGTCCTACCACCACTAATCATGACCTAAAATAAAAGGGGGATAGGAAGTTATCTTCAATGTAATTTATTCTTCATTGTTACACAAAACAAACAAAAATCCCATGACTCACTAGACACAGAATGACAGAAACAAAGAAGAGAGAACTATAGGCACCACAAGACTTCTACAATTATCAAGATAGGATCTTACAAAATCCTTGAGAATGCATTTCGGTTTTCTTGAAGAGTCCACTCGTCCTCTGCACCAGATGCAAAATAATCATAAATCATCTTTGGCAATTTCTCCTTCGCAATGGCCTGATACTCCATTACATTGGTTATCTGATCCATCTTTCCTCTGTACAATTTATGCTATACCACGAAGTTCTGAAATGAAGTCCAGAAATTATGAACAACGATCAGACTATGTTCTTTCAAACTATTACGCCATTCAAATTTTTTAAATAGTTATACAAGATCATGTCAAGCATTCTAAGGTATAACTAAAGAAAATGGGAAAATTATATTTTCAGATCAAAATATGCCCAAGTAAAAAGAAGTTGAAGATAAAGGTGAAAAAAGAAAGAGTAACAAACTAGCAATGATGAAAGAGTATCCTATGAAGAAAGTTTGAGGACATTAAAAAGGTGCCATAGCACCAGAACCATAGTCTTAATCATTTTGGCTCGACTAGTAGCTTAAATTTGAATGCATGTTGACAATTTAACTGATAGCCAAATTTTATTTAATATGAAGCATTACATGCATAATTTGACAGCTCTTACCTCCAGATTCCAACCAAAAAAAGTGCTTGGCCAGTTCCAGTTCATAGATAAAGGAATGGATATGAGGTGCAAGGACATTCAAATGAACACGATGGATTCACAATTCAATAGATCAAAATGTCAAGTACTAGATGCATACTCAATTGAGTAGATCTACCACTAATCTAACAAGATCAAATCAACGACTCATAGATCTAGTGAAAGTAAAGAGCACTGGGACAAACATCCAAAAAAACAAGAGACACAAGCCACTTTTACACCGAAAACCCTCTTAAATAGGCTGAAAAACCACAGATTCTATACTGGGAGGATCAACCCCAATCATGCACAATCAACTGAGAAGAGTCAGTGATTACAACAACGGAGTGCAAATTGAATTCTTCTCGATCTATCCAGTTGTCTTTGAATAATCACCCAAATCCTTGCAGAACTTCTTTCGGCAACATCAAGTGGAGGTCCAGCAACATTCCCTGATGGTCACTAAAGTTGATACTCCATCAACCCGAATTAGACCACCATAAAAATACAGATTAAGAGTAGAAGCACTTTGTACAATAGAGAGAATTTTTTAGATGCAAAGAAGAACTTTTAGTGGTCAAATATTGACAACTTTTATTGTAGACTTGCACAATTCAGTTGGATTTCCAATTTAATTAGTAACAATCATTAAAATCACAGGCTTGCATAGTTCCAAAACTAATTTTTCCTGAATTTGGCAAAATACTTTTGACTTTCCTGCTAGATTTTTCTCTTTTTTTAATTAACTTGTCTAGTCCTAATCCAAATTTTGCAGAATATGAATGTTTGGCAAACCATGAAATCCCTATTTTCTTCAATTCATAACAAAAGAATACGACCATATTTAGGACAGACAGATTCCTATGAAAACTGTCAGCTGAAATGCAAGGCCAAATTTCGTACATTACAGCTTGCATTGAAATGAGACACATACATGGATAAAATGTACCTAACAATTTAACCTATGAAAGCACGGGCACTCCAAAAATGGGTACCATTCTATGTCCAACACAAATTGAATACAAACTCGTTAATGAAAGTGCCTTGTGTATTGGGATACCTTTTTTTTTCTTTTTTTAATTGGACATGGCTAGGTGAGATTTTTCTACAATTTTTGAAGCTATTTATGGCCAAAAAAAAAAAAAAAAATGAAAGGAAGAAATTACCAAAACCTTTTGAGAAAAAAAAAATATGCATCAAATAGTTGAAATCCCTAAAATTTTCTCAAATTTTTTGTTACTTCTATATGTTGAATAACATCTACTTTGTATAATTTTTCAATCTTTTTGGTGATTTATGAATGATTCGCAAAAATAATTTACTGCATCCAAATCTTTTTTTTTTTTTTCTTTTCTTTCAAAATTGTTATATCCGGTTTGCATACCCATGTCGTGACCTGTATTTATTTTTCTTAGCATTTAACTATTAAAGTTCCTCTTTCGTTATTGTACCATAATCCTAACTTTCAGTTTCCTTCCCTTGCAAGACCATGAGTACTCCAACCATTCACCTGCTTTTAATTTGCAGATGATGTGAATCTGAATTATATGGAGGTGTGCAAGGATCCGGGGACCGGACCTACCCCTAACCCGGTGTGCAAACAGTCAGATTATGTGTCAATACAGTACCAGCTTCAAGTCAGTTATGACAGTACACTATTAACGCACGCTAAAGTTTATGGAAAAACAAAAGTATAATTCACATTATAGGACTAAATATGTGTGTAAGTGTGTGATCAAAAGCAGATTTCAGATCAAGTTCTGATTAGACCATTTTAAAAGAGAAATTTTAATAACTGTCAGGCAATCAAAGTATCCCAAAACCCAAAAACTGTGAAAATGGTGACAGAAGATTTTGAAAATTCCATACTCATTAACTGAGTCTCAAATTCTGAATGGATCCCACTTGAGATAAAACACAAACACACAGTCTTCAAATCACAAAAGAGAAACCAAGAATACAAGACAAAAGTCCAGAGGAGATCTAACTTCAACACGATTGAGCTGTACAACAAGCAATGAAGACAACTAACTGTAAATCAAACAACAAAAGCTGAGATCAAACCCAGATGGGGATTAGTAAAAAAAAAATTAAGATATAAATAAAAAAAAATCAAACAGTGATCATTTAAGAACTTAAAGATTAGAGAAAGAGTGAAGGGTGTAGAAGAACAGACCTCGGTAAAGTGACGCTGACCTCAAGCCTCAAAAGTGATACAAAAGTATACCATAAACAAACTTAAAAGAGCAAAAGTAAAAACCCAACCTTTTTAACAAGAAGTGGCAAATAAATGGTGTTTCTTAAATTTAACTGACACATGACACTGGGGAAGTATTTGTTTTGGATGTAAAGGAGGATAAATTTAATTAAATAATTTTTGTTATTTATGATATTAATTTGGAAGAGGGTAGTAATTATATCGGAGTCAGAATTATTATATATGTGAGTAAATTGTTATTAGTAGGAGAGGTGGATAACTGAGAGAGTGATAAGAAATTTTAACTTTTTTTTTTTTATTATCCTGTAAAATATTTTTTTACACTTCTGTAAAATTCTAAGCAATCTTTTCCTATAAATAAGTATAATAAATATTATAAGATAATAATTTATTTAATCAAATTAAAATTAATTAATTATTAAATTAGTTTTTGAAAATAATAATTTATTATTAAAATTATTTATTTTACTAAAATTAATTATATATATTTTTTATTTAAATTATATATTTTAATAATATAATATATATTTTATTAAAATTAATTATCATTGAAATAACAATTATTATGATGATTTATTTTATTATAATTTTTTACTAAAATAAAATATTAACTTTTAACCCATGTCAATTTATCCTCATTTTAAATACAATTAACTTTTACTCTTTCAACATTTTTAACATTCCAAACATAATATAATTATGATCTGTTAATATTTATTCTTCAATTCAAATATAAATACTATAAATTTATTACCCATTAACTATTACTAGAATAACAATTACCCATATAATTTTTTACTCCAAAATTTTCACCTCGTATCAAAATGTTTCCTAGGAAAGTAATCACCCATAGGAAAAGTAGGAATGGTTGGTGAAGCTAACTAGTTTCTTGATTTTTTTATTAATATTTTTAATTATTAGTTATCACCTATAATTTAAAAAATGTATAAATAATATTTAAAATTTTATAAGTTATTTAATTAAGTTTATCTTTGCACCTTCAACATTTTTAGCATTCCAAACATAATATAATTATTACCCGATAATATTTACTTTTTTAGTTCAAATATAAGCACTATAAATTTGTTACCTGTTAACTGTTATTAAAATAACAATTACCTATGTAATCTTTCACTCTAAAATTTTCACCTTGTACCAAAACATTTTCTAGGAAAGTAATCACCCATAGGAAAAGTAGGAATGGTTGGTGATCACCCATAGGAAAAGTAGGAATGGTTGGTGAAGCTAACTAATTTCTTGATTTTTTTTATTAATATTCTTAATTATTAGTCATCACTTATAATTTTAAAAATATTTAAAAATATATAAATAATATTTAAAATTTTATAAGTTATTTAATTAAGTTTATCTTTGCATCTTCTTTTATGTTCTTTAGCTTCTCACTATTTTTGTTTATTTTTTGAAATAATCTTTATTTATTCACTATTTACTTAAATAAAACAATTTATTATTTACTTGAGAAGTTGGGATTTCCAGAAAATTACGTAGTAAGCATTCCCATTTTTAAGAATTTATTTGTCTTATTGAAATCATTTATAAATTGCTTATCAAAAAGCCAAATTACTAATTTAGTTTGTTAATTTTTTTGTAAATTCGCACAAATGTTTATTGGGGCACTGTGGATAAGGATGGAGACGAGAGACTCAAAATAACTTGGGAGCGTTTGGGTTTCGAAAAATAATGAAAAATATAATTTATGTAATTTTTTTAGTATTTGACGTGTAGCCATTAAATTATATTTTTTAAAAATAAATAGTGCACTTTTGACTTTTGAGTCAACTTTTCGGAGGGATAATCTGTTTGAACGGTTTTTTTTAGTTCATTTGAATGGTTTTACATTAAATTTTTTTTTTAAGTCACTAAAAAATTTTACGAATTTGTAAAAAAGTTATTGGAATTTGTGCCAGGGTTATTGAGGTTTGTAAAAATATTTGTTGGGGTTTATAAAAATTTGTTGAGATAAGTAAACAATGGCGGAGCCACATGTGGGCAAGGGTGCAAGTGATCCCCTCAATTTTTAATGTAAAATTATTAAAATGCCCTGCTTGCTATTTTAGTTTTATTTAAAATTAAATTAATTAAAAATTAAGATATTTTGACTTTATTAAAAATTTAAATTAACTCAAAATTTTTTAACATAAAAGAATTTTATAGGAATCAAACTTAGTATTTTTTGAAAAATAAATTGTATTTTTCCAACACACTATTACATGCTCTTATTCATACCATCAATAAATATAACATATAATACAATAAATTTTATAGACTATAAAACTTAATAATTACATATATATATATATATATTTTGTAGTGAGGGATATTTCTAATAAACTTGTGCTTGAACCATTAACTGTGAAAAGTATATTCACCGATTAATACTTAAAAATAATTTATTCTCTCTTTAAAAATAACATCGTTTTTCTATTACTCTTAACCCAAAAATTATTCGATCATTATATTTTTTTAGTGTTCAGTGCCTCCTTCGGAGGATATGTCCCTAAATAGATCTAATTGATGTCAACAAATCTATATAACCGACCCCACCTAGTGAGAAAATGCTTGGTTTGGTTGGTTGGTAGTGTCCCTCAATGAAAATTTTGGATCCACTCTTGTAAGTGGATACATATAAATTTATAAAAATTCACAAATTACGAAGAAGACAAGATATTTTAACGAGTTTTAGAGAATTTTAATTTTTTTTTTTTTAACTTTAAACGCTCCAAGCACAATAGTTGGATGCTCAAAGCTCTAAATGTCAGTACGTGTTAGTTGGCTCAGTGACAATTCAACAATAGTTAACGTATTAAAGTAAGTCTAATGACAAGAGAATCGTTGTTTTGTTATTAATAAAGTCATATTCAGTTGGTGAAGAAATATATTAAACTTTGAATTCAAAGCCTTGGAAAGCTGTTTGACGTAAGCGGGTGGCTTGGTCACTGCAACTTGTGTTTTCGGTGCTCAGAGGTATGAAAAAGTTCAAAATAAATTAAAAATTAACGTTAAAATGATATAAAAATGATACTTAGGTTTCACTTGAAATGATAAAAAATTTTAAAAAATAGTAAAAGATATTAAAAAATTTTAAAAATTATTCACTTTTTATCTCATTATACGAATTACGAATTTACAACTTATCTTATTTTATCTCATTTTTTAACACCTCAAACACATGGATAATAAATTTTCATTAAAAAAATTAAAAACTTTTTAAATATTTTCAAATTTTTAAAAAAATTTTAAGGCCCCAACGCACTTCAATAGTTGTCAAGATTTTTTCCCAAGGGAAAATTCTGTTTCATATACAGGGGATTGTGGGTGAAACATACAGCAATCCTTGGGGATGGAAAGAGCATCAGATTGTGGTGGTTCTTGTCTGGGTTGGATCTTATCAGGTGGTTTACACCTTGCCAGGTTTTTAAGTGCCTCCTCCTTGGCGGCTTTTCTAACCTGTCTCCTTTCTCCTTTTGCTTTTTGCTCTGTTGCATAGTTTGGATTCATTTCCCGGAGACAAGATCATGCTTGGGATCTTCCAACCTCTCTTACCAGTCCAACCACAGATGTCATTTTTCTTGACATAGACACCCATGGTATTCCTCATTGTACCTATGTTCCCCGCCAAATTTCCAAAGAGGAGTTGGCTAAACTTCTCCCCACCTCTTGGGTAACCAATTATGAACAATTCCATACCTAAAACCAAACCATTCAAACCACTAACCCCAAGTTTATCCGAAATCCTGATAGTTCCGTTCAAATTGAGTTTCCCACACACTAAACCCCTGATGTCAAATGCCTAGTTTTCCCCACTGAAATCAACATCATTGAGCGAAACTTCCCAGTACACTCTTTTGATGGTGATGGAAAAGAAGTATACAATGGCCACGACTTTAATGGTTATATCTGGTGTGATCTTGACTGCGATTGTCAGGCATGCCAAGAACAACCCACCTGGCTTGTTGATGATGATAGTGAAGAAGAAAGACGACAGGAACGCCTTGCAAAATGACGCTTCAGGCGACAGCGTCTCTGGGAAATAGATCCAAACTATGCAGCGAAGCAAATAGTAAAAGGAGAAAGGAGGCGGGCCAGAAAAGCCACCAAGGAGGCGGCACTTAGAAACCTGGCAAGATGTAAACCACCTGATAAGATCCAACCCAGACAAGAACCACCACAATCTGATGCTCTTTCCATCCCCAATGATTGCTGTATGTTTCACTCACAATCCCCTGGATATGAAACAAAATTTCCCCCTCTTCATGATTATGACTTCCCTCAAGAAGACACCACCCATGTATGGAAAATAAAAAATCCCACTACAATTGATAGCCAAGGTCAAAGGAAAAAGATCTCAGCCGTTGAAGCTGCTTTGAACTGGCAAGCTGAAAATGCTAGAGCTCAGAACAAAGCTCTCACTCACCTCACCAAAAGGCAAGAGACAGCCCAACAAACTGTTTCTACAAGGTTTGACACCCTTGAAGCCTTGATAGTAGATCTCAAAGCCAATATAGAAGGTCTTCACCACCAACTATTAGCCCTAGCAACTTCAGGTATGGACTTCAAACGAACATCACAACTCCTAGCTACTGGTGAATAAAAAAAGAGAGACCTTGAACACCAACTTCATTCCCTTGAAAAACAACTCCACGAAAGACAGAAAGCTACCAACCCTTTACCTGTCCAAGTGTTAAGACCATTCTCCCCTCTACTTATCCATGACCCATTTTTCTCTATTCCTAAACCACAATCATCAATCTTTCAAGCAAAACCCCCCTTCAACCCCTCACTACTTTCTCTTCAGAATATAATCCCTTTCAATCTTTAATACCTCCTACACTGCCCAAACAAACTTATTGCCCAAAACCAAACCAACCTCACCTCACCGCTCCTTCAACTTCGTCTCAACCTCCATTAACCCCACCTGTTTTGACCACCCTTCAGCCATCAAAAAAGCCTATTATCCATCCTCCACCGCCACCTGATTCTATCACTGGAGCCTTAAGCAAATCTCCAAAAGTATTTCCCATTCAACCTCCATCTACAAACCCCATTTCTTTTTTCTTACGAAGCAGAATTTTTCATACCACCTCACCGGTAATAAACCCCATGCTTGATTTTTCTGAACTTGAATGTGTTAATGGTGTCATCTTCTCTTTTTCATCTTCTCTGGTGTCTAGTGAAGATATTACAGACACAGAATCTTTTATGCCCCCGAAGCTGTTTATGGTTAACCTTGGTGATGACAATGCTTCTACCACCCTTCCTGAAGAAGTCACACAAGATGAACCCCTTGATGAAGAACATGACACTGGCTCTTCGCCACCAATTGGCTCTTCTCCAAAAACTCTTCCATCTGATGTCAAAAAACACTTTACTCTTGATGATGTCCTTCCCTCTAAATGGAGAGACATTTTCTTTGAAATGCACTCATGACTTCAGGCAGAAATGCACCACCCTGGCATGACTTTTGCTACTGCTCTCCAACTCCTTATTGCCAGAATCCAAGGCAGATTGCGTGATTGGTGGATCGCGCTTGGTGAATACCAGCAACTACAAGTCTACCAGGTTGCAAACATGGATTTGTTCTTATCTCATCTATATAGTGAATTTCTTGGAATTCCAGACCACTTTCTTACCCAGGCAAGAGAAGACCATTTACGCATGAAGTATTGTTCATTTGACAGAAAAGATCTAGAGAAACACTATGATCGAATGTCCAAGCTCTTCTACCTATTAAAAGGTATGGATGATCCAAACCTCAAACAAGTTTTTCTCAATTCTCTCCCTGACCCACTAGGGAAAGAAAGTGCCAAGGTCATGCAAACCCGAGGCCTTGAATTGCACTTAATCTCTATTGGAGAATTCTATCAAATCTCCTTACAGGCTCTGAAGCGTCTCTGTAATCAAAGGAAATTCCTTCATGATGTTGAGCAAACCGGTAAAAGATTAGGCAAAGCCTGTGAATGGCCATACCTAAAGATCAAATGTTATGGTGGTGACAAATATGACTGTTCTACTAAGAAGGCCAGACATTATAAGCGCAGAACTTTCAGACGGATTCCCAAACTAAAAAAGTCTCGAAAAGTCAAATGGAAATTCTTCAGAAAGAAGAAATTTCCTGGCAAAGGCAAGTCCTCTGATCGTTGTTTTGTTTGTGGCAAGAACGGCCATTTTGCCAAAGAATGTAAAGCCCAGAAGAAAAAGCAAAAGCTTACTGCCTAACTTGAAAAATTTGAAGCACTTGAGTCTAGTGATATTGAATCCCTTTTTTCATTTGATGATGAACCCAATGCAGAAACCCTATGTGCCATCTCTTACCCTCTTACTGAAACCTCTTTGTCCTCTACCCCTTCCTCGGACTCAGACATATACCCCATCCAACTCATTACCCAGATCCAGCTCAGCCAAAGTGCTAAGATCTATATCCTCTTAGCCAAATACTCAAAACCCTTACCTATCATAGCATTTTTTGGATACAGGAGCTGCATGCTCTATCATAAACCCCGACCTTTTACTTGCCACCCACTGGCTAACCTGTTCACAAGATTTTCGAGCAGCTAATGATGAAAAATTTACTATTTTCCAGATTAGTAAACCCATTCTCATTAAGCTGTTTCCAAATCTGGTGATTAAGAAGAAAGTCTATAGTTCTCATTTGCCTAGAAAATATCTTCTTGTTGGATTTGATATCTTACAAGAATTATCCAAAATAAAATGGTCAGCTTCTGGCCTAGCCTACAAAACCTTTACTCTCCCATGATCCTCTATACCCCATCTCTACCTTACCTAACCTTTTGAGACCATTAAAACCCGGCTTATAGAATATTCATGTGCCGAATCCCACACAACCTTTCTGAAAAAATGTCTTAGCCCCCTTTGGAAAAACCCTGATTTCTTTGTTACACTTCCTTTTAAAAGAAATGAAGATATAAACCCAACCAAAGCTAGTCACGGTGGAATGACCCCAGCACACTATGCATTAGCCACTGCAGAAATCACTCAACTCCAACCTGAAGGACTCATAGAACCTACTATTTCTCAATGGGCGTGCGAAGCTTTTTATGTCAATAAGCGATCTAAACAAGTTCGAGGGAAAATGAGACTGGTTGTGAATTATCAGCCCTGGAATCAATTCCTGCTTGATGATAAGTTTCCCTTTCCCAACCGTCTTTTCTTATTCAAACGATTGGCCCAGGCCAAAATTTTCTCAAAGTTTGATCTCAAAGCTGGTTTTTGGCAACTGGGAATTTATTCTGATGATAGACACAAGACTGTCTTCTGTATCCCCAACCACCATTTCCAGTGGACTGTCATGCTATTCGGATTAAAAATTACCATTTCATTCTTCCAACGGGCTATGGTAAAGATTTTCAAACCTTTGGAGCATGATACATTAATTTATATTGATGATATTTTGCTGTTCTCACCCACAGAAGAACACCACCAAGCACTGCTTGAGAAATTCCAGTCCCTTTTGGTTCAATATGGAATAATGATCTCAGAAAAGAAGATGATCATTGGACAAACTACTATTGATTTTCTTGAGATGACTATCACCCTAGGAAAATTTCAGCTCCAACCTCATATCTGCCATCATCTCCATCAATTTTCGGATCAGCTTAATTCAGCCAAACAGGTCCAACAATTTTTAGGCATTGTTAACTACATGAGAGATTTTGTTCCCAAGATTGCCCGATTTGTTTCACCACTCTCCAGGCTTTTAAAGAAAGATTGTTTCGAATGGACAAATGAACAAACTAAGGTAGTTCAGTCCCTCAAGGCCCAGGCAAAGACTCTTCCAGCTTTGCAAGTTCCTCAACCTGACAGCAAATTTGTCCTCCAGACTGACACAAGTGATCAATATTAGGGTGTTGTTCTTCTCACAGATGATAATGGCAAAAGAAATATCTGTGCCTATGCAAATGGACAATTCAAACCCTTTGAACAACATTACCACTCAACATTCAAAGAAATTCTTGTTGTCCGCCGAGGTATTGAACAATTTCAATTCCATCTCATTGGATGCAGATTCCTTATCAAAATGGACATGTCCTCATTCCCAAAAATGCTCCAGCTCAAGAGAAAAATTCTCCCACATGCCCAACTCCTCAGATGGGCAGAATGGTTCTCTCAATGAAATTTTGAGGTAAAACACCTCCAAGGGAAAAAGAATGTTCTTACAGATTTTCTTTCCATAAACCCAGTCCAAACTAATCCAGTTATCCCCTACATCTGTATCATAACCCCTGATCCAAACCAGCCTTCATCCTCTACTAGTTCGCAGCCAAGACAAGCTCCCCCGGATCCACAAGACATCTCTGTACAACCTATTTTCCCAGTATATAATCTTCCTTCAGAAGTCCAATCAATGATAATGAGTTGAACAAGGTCACCCCCAGCCATTCCAGAATAAACTGGTTACGGTTTTTAACCATCCTTATATCCAAATATGGATTATGTTTAAAAGGCCTCATCTTCCTGTTGACAACCCCTTTCTCATCCTTTTCCAAATCAGAAATGAATACAATTTTTCGAAAGAGGCATTGTGTTTTTTCTGGTATCTCTGTGAAGAATATACTATCCCATTTTTATTTTTAACCATATCTATAATAAGTACACTACTTTTTGACATAATGGAGTTGCTCAGTGCCATAATCATGCACCTGAAGCGTTGTCTTGCAAAGTGTTCCTGTCGTCTTTCTTCTTCACTATCATCATCAACAAGCCAGGTGGGTTGTTCTTGGCATGCCTGACAATCGCAGTCAAGATCACACTAGATATAACCATTAAAGTCGCGGCCATTGTATACTTCTTTTCCATCACCATCAAAAGAGTGTACCGGGAAGTTTCGCTCAATGATGTTGATTTCAGTGGGGAAAACTGGGCATTTGACATCAGGGGTTTGGTGTGGGGGAAACTCAATTTGAACGGAACCATCAGGGTTTCAGATAAATTTGGGGTCAGTGGTTTGCATGGTTTGGTTTTGGTATGGAACTGTTCATAATTAGTTACCCATAAGGTAGGGAGAAGTTTAGCTAACTCCTCTTTGGAAATTTGGCGAGAAACATAGGTATAGTGAGGAATACCACGGGTGTCTATGTCAAGAAAAATGACATCTGTGGTTGGACTGGTAAGAGAGGTTGGAAGATCCCAAGCATGATCTTGGACCCTGTAGACCATCTGGTAGTGTAAAGTGGCGGTAATTCTAGAGTCCACTTGTTCTGCTCCAGAAATCTGGATTTGGACCTTCAGGGCTGAGAGCAAGTGTGGATCTCTCAAAGACATATTGAAGTTGGGAAAAAAGGTAACCATAATTGTTCTTAGAGTGGTCTGGACAGTACCAATACAAGCATGTTGATACTGTATGAAGGTGGAATCAAGAAGAGCTATGCGGAAGACAACTGGTAAACCTTTTCTGCCATGGAACGTGAGAGCTAGATGAACAGCTCCCCAGTGTAATGGGAGTAGCCCTCTGTTAGCCACTAGGTGGGAAGATTTTCGGGTAGTGAAAGGGTAAGCAATTGTTCTTTTCCAATTGCAGGAATAGTATACTAGTGCATGGGAGAAGCTTGGATATGTTCTTTACAAAGTTTCTGCTGGCCATTTCCAAAGGCATGTACAATTTTTATTTTTAAAGACTTACAGGGTTTAGAATAAACCATATAAGGACTAAGGACAGAAATTTCTGAAGGTGGAACTACTTCTGCACTAGGATGATAAGATACATCATATACAGACTCTTTAATAGTCCTAGCAGTACCATCACGATAAATATGAGAAGAACAGGAAGTGGAAGAAGAGGTAGAAGAAGCAGATGAGGACCTCCGTAACTATGACATGGTAGGAAAAAGGTTAAGCTTCTCTGGGTTTATACCTAGCAGGTTTCCCAGCCGAACTTAAACTGCTTTTTCCTAAGGACTTACCAATAGTTCACCAGTGCTTTAGCTAGATACAAACTTAGGGAAGAGTTCAAGTTCTGGTTTTCTGATCTGCCAGATCTGAACTTAAACTGCTTTTTCCTAAGGACTTACCAATAGTTCACCAGTGCTTTAGCTAGATACAAACTTAGGGAAGAGTTCAAGTTCTGGTTTTCTGATCTGCCAGATCACATGAAGTGCAAGTAGAGAGCATACTAATCCGAGAACCAAATAACCATGGCTCTGATACTAATTCTACACAGACGGAAGCAGCTCACAGGATTTTACAGAATTCCAACCCTAAAGCGTATACCAAAAACAAAACAGAAGAAAGGATTAGTGATTCAGAGAGATTTGAAGATATGAAAGAAAAAAACGCCCAAAAGGAAGCAAAAGAGAAAACATAAAATACACTGAGATTTTATTGATGGAAAATATTACAACCAGCAGACTTTGCTTTTCTCCCGTCTCTGCCCTAAGTGGAGAGGGGAGTCTTCTATTTATAGGGGAGGATCAAACTCTGCCGGATCTCAAATCCGGATTCTAAAGCCAATCTAAAACTATTACATGATTGAGACAAACTGACTGCTATAGTGACTGATACTGACTGCTACAGTGACTGATGCTAACTGTTACAGTGACTTCACGGTTCTTCTGGAATATTATACAGGAAAAAGATAAAACATTAAACAACAGATATTTTTACATGATGCGACAAACAAGGGGCACATGGCATATTAGACAAACAACATGCCTTTTTATACGACTGGAAATGTGGAGTGTTCTGCTGGTGAATCTGCTAGAGGCTGAGTGAACTAATCATTCTCAGAGCTGTTGTAGTGGGGGTCTGGTGGTTCTTCTTCATCAGAACGGTCATCGTGATCCAAGGGAAAGTAGAGACGCCAGTCTGGTCCTTTGCAGAAAATGTGAGAGATGTGGCAGTGTATGGTTATGGCACTGAGCAACTCCATTATGTCAAAAGCAGTGTACTTATTATGGATATGGTCAAACAGTGTCCAAATGAGCTTTGCTTCGTCTGGATGGAAAAATTTTCACTGATAATTAGTAACTAATTGATCAAGAGAAAGTTGGTACTGTTCTTTGTGGTTGAGTAGGATCATGGTCTGAAGCAATGGGAACCAGTCAAAGGTTCAATTTCTGCGGATGGGGTAATTGGCAAGATTATATTCGAAATAAGCTTGAATTTGGCCACGGTTATGAAAATAATACAATGATTCATTAGGGTTTAAAGATTGTGCCAGGTTGGGGTCATCAGGAGGGTTTACTGGAAAGATAGTATCTGGGGGAAAAAAGGCTGGGTCTTTTTTGAAGGCTATAAGGACATACCTATGGTAATGGGTTCGGAGCAGTGCTAGCCAAGTTTTAATAGGATGGAACCAGGTTAAGAGGGTGAAGAGATTCCATGCTCGAGGGTTCGGGTTAGGCTTGGAATTTGGAAAGGTTGATTGCATCAAGTAAGTAGAAAGAGTCCATGAATCAAACAGGAATGGGATAGTATATTCTTCACAGAGATACCAGAAAAAACACAATGCTTCTTTCGAAAAATTGTATTCATTTCTGATTTGAAAAATGGTGAGAAATGAGTTGTCAACAGGGAAGATGAGGCCTTTTAAACACAATCCATGTTTGGATATAAGGATGGTTAAAAACCGTAACCAGTTTATTCTGGAATGGCTGGGGAGTGACCTTGTTCGACTTATTATCATTGATTGGACTTCTGAAGGAAGATTATATACTGAGAAAACAGGTTGTACAAGGATGTCTTGTGGATCTGGGGGAGCTTGTCCTGGCTGCGAACTAGTAGAGGATGAAGGCTGGTTTGGATCAGGGGTTATGGTACAGATGTAGGGGATAACTGGATTAGTTTGGACTGGATTTCTGGAAAGAAAATCTGCAAGAACATTCTTTTTCCCTTGGAGGTGTTTTACCTCAAAATTCTATTGAGAGAACCATTCTGCCCATCTGAGGAGTTGGGCATGTGCAAGAATTTTTCTCTTGAGCTAGAGCATTTTTGGGAATGAGGACATGTCCATTTCGATAAGGAATTTGCATCCAATGAAATGGAATTGAAATTTTTCAATACTTCAGTGGACGGCAAGAATTTTTTTGAATGTTGAGTGGTAATGTTGTTCAGAAGGTTTGAATTGTCCACTTGCATAGGCGCATATATTTCTTTTGCCATTATCATCTGTGAGAAGAACAGCACCCCAATATTGATCACTTGCGTCAGTCTGGAGGACAAATTTGCTGCCAGGTTGAGGAATTTGTAAAGCTGGGAGAGTCTTTGCCTGGGCCTTGAGGGATTGAACTACCTTAGTTTGTTCATTTGTCCATTCGAAACAATCTTTCTTTAAGAGCCTGGAGAGTGGTGAAACAAACCGGGCAACCTTGGGAACAAAATCACTCATCTAGTTAACAATGCCCAAAAATTGTTGGACCTGTTTGGCTGAATTAAGCTGATCTGGAAATTGATGGAGATGATGGCAGATATAAGGTTGGAGCTGAAAGTTTCCTTGGGTGATAGTCATCCCAAGAAAATCAATAGTAATCTGTCCAATGATCATCTTCTTTTCTGAGAGCATTATTCTATTGAACCAAAATGGATTAGAATTTCTCAAGTAGTGCTTGGTGGTGTTCTTCTGTGGGTGAGAATAGTAGGATATCATCAATATAAATTAATGTATCGTGCTCCAAAGGTTTGAAAATCTTTACCATAGCCCGTTAGAAGAATGAAAGGGCAATTTTTAATCCGAAGGGCATGACAGTCCATTGGAAATGGTGGTTGGAGATACAGAAGGTAATCTTGTGTCTGTCATCAAGATGAATTCCCAGTTGCCAAAAACCAGCTTTGAGATCAAACTTTGAGAAAATTTTGGCCTGGGCCAACCGTTTGAGTAAGAAAAAACGGTTGGAAAGGAGAAACTTATCATCAAGCAGAAACTGATTCAGGGGCTGATAATTCACAACCAGTCTCATTTTCCCTCGAACTTGTTCAGACTACTTATTGACATAAAAAGCTTCACACACCCATTGAGAAATAGTAGGTTCCATAAGTCCTTCAACTTGGAGTTAAGTGATTTCTGCAGTGGCTAGTGCATAGTGTTCTGGGGTCATTCTACCGTGACTAGCTTTGGTTGGGTTTATATCTTCATTTCTTTTGGAGGGAAGTGTAAAAAAGAAATCAGGGTTTTTCCAAAGGGGGCTAAGACATTTTTTCAGAAAGGTTGTGTGGGATTCGGCACATGAATATTCTATGAACCGGGTTTTAATGGTCTCAAAAGGTTGGGTAAGGTAGAGATGGAGTATAGAGGACCATGGGAGAGTAAAGGTTTTGTAGGCTAGGCCAGAAGCTGACAATTTTATTTTGGGTAATTCTTGTAAGATATCGAATCCAATAAGAAGATCTTTTCCAGGCAAATGAGAACAATAGACTTTCTTCTTAATCACCAGATTTGGAAACAGCTTAATGAGAATGGGTTTACTGATCTGGGATATAGTAAATTTTTCACCATTAGCTGCTCGAAAATCTTGTGAACAAGTTAGCCAGTAGGTGGCAGGTAAAAGGTTAGGGTTTATGATAGAGCATGCAGCTCCTGTATCAAAAAAGGCTATGACAGGTAAGGGTTTTGAGTATTTGTCTAAGAGGATATGGATCTTAGCACTTGGGCTGAGCTGGATCTGGGTAATAGGTTGGATGGGGTATATGTCTGAGTCCGAGGAAGGGGTAGAGGACAAAGAGGTTTCAGTAAGAGGGTAAAAGATGGCATATAGGGTTTTTGCATTGGGTTCATCATCAAGTGAAAAAAGGGATTCAAGATCACTAGACTCAAGTGCTTAAAATTTTTCAAGTTGGACAGTAAGCTTTTGCTTTTTCTTCTGGGCTTTACATTCTTTGGCAAAATAGCCTTTCTTGCCACAGACAAAACAATGATCAGAGGACTTGCCTTTGCCAAGAAATTTCTTCTTTCTGAAGAATTTCTATTTGACATTTCAAGACTTTTTCAGTTTGAGAATCCGTCTGAAAGTTTTGCGCTTGTAATGTCTGGCCTTCTTAGTGGAATGGTCATATTTGTCACCACCATAACATTTGATCTTTAGGTTTGGCCGTTCACAGGCTTTGCCTAATCGTTTACCAGTTTGCTCAACATTATGAAGGAATTTCCTTAGATTACAGAGACGCTCTTGAGCCTGTAAGGAGATTTGATAGATTTCTCCAATAGAGATTGAGTGCAATTCAAGGCCTTAGGTTTACAAACTGTTTCTACAAGGTTTGACACCCTTGAAGCCTTGATAGCAAATCTCAAAGCCAATATAGAAGGTCTTCACCACCAACTATTAGCCCTGGCAACTTCAAGTATGGACTTCAAACATGACAGATATGAGGTTGGAGCTGGAATTTTCCTTGGGTGAAAGAAAATCTGCAAGAACATTCTTTTTTCCTTGGAGGTGTTTTACCTCAAAATTCCATTGAGAGAACCATTTTGCCCATCTGAGGAGTTGGGCATGTGGGAGAATTTTTCTTTTGAGCTGGAGCATTTTTGGGAATGAAGACATGTCCATTTCGATAAGGAATCTGCATCCAATGAAATGGAATTGAAAATTTTCAATACCTCGGCGGCCAGCAAGAATTTTTTTGAATGTTGAGTGGTAATGTTGTTCAGATTTGAATTGTCCACTTGCATAGGCGCATATATTTCTTTTGCCATTATCATTTGTGAGAAGAACAGCACCCCAATATTGATCACTTGCGTCAGTCTAGAGGATAAATTTGCTGTTAGGTTGAGGAATTTGCAAAGCTGGGAGAGTCTTTGCTTGGACCTTGAGGGACTGAACTGCCTTAGTTTGTTCATTTGTCCATTCACAACAATCTTTCTTTAAGAGCCTGGAGAGTGGTGAAACAAATCGGGCAATCTTGGGAACAAAATCTCTCATGTAGTTAACAATGCCCACCGGTGCACCGGACCTACCCCCGATCTGATTTTTTTTCACATGTACATTGCTCGCTATTTTGGCTCCACATGAGATCGAGGCTTTACGAAATTGAATCTATTTGTAAAGTACTACCAGTATCTCAGTTTTTAGTTATTTAATTTTTTAAATTTTTTTAAAAATAATTAAATTTAGTGTGCATTTGGTGTACAAAAATTTGGTGAAAATATTTAAAAATCTCTACACATTCTTACTTTCTCAAAATTCAAAAAAAGTTTAATATCTTTCAAAAAGAAGTCGATAATTAGAATTCGATTAATCAAATAGTAAAAATTTTTTCGTCATTCTCACTATCGGCTTTTAATCTACTAAATGACACCCACTTTTAACTACTTTTTTGGAATCGCAAAAATCGTTCTGACGGATTGTAAAAACTGTTCTGACAGATTCGCACGGTCAATTTTCGTTCAAACAGTTTCTACAATTTGTTTGAATGGATTGTAGAGTAATGAAGTGATAACTGTCCAAAATTTTGAATTCGTCCAAACGGAAATCCAATTTGTCGGAACGAGAATCTTTCTGTTTATCTCTAAAAAACACGATTTGAGATGTGTGCACCAAACATAAAAAATTTTCCTAAACCACATTTTATCTTATTTTATCTCATTTTTTATTACTCCAAGCACACCCTTATTATCTTATATTTTAAAATTTTTTTAAATTATAAAAGGTCAAAATATCAAATTAATAAAAATAAAAAATTAACTTTTTTTTCTTTTTCAGAATAAAATTTTTTTTTTCTCGAACTAAGTATTATATATATTTTTCATTAAAGTCTATATTGTTGTTGTTGTTTTTTTTTTTTTTTTTTTTCATGCAAGGATTTTTATTTTTATTTTTTCTTTTTCCTTTGCCTTAGGTTTTGTTGTTTCTTACAAGGTCTCGCATGAGGACCTTGCTTTGCCTAAAGGGTAGGTACCTTTTTTATGATTTATTTTATTAAATTTTAAATTAATTATTATTAAAATAATAATTTACTATTAAAATGTTTAACCATTTACTATTAAAGAATTTATTATTGTTAAAAGTAGGAGGCGTTTGGAGGTAAAAAATGTAAAAAATAACTAACTTTTAATTTTTGGGTCTTTGGCAAACTATCAATTTTTGTCACTTTTTTCCTCTACTATAATAATTTGTCAACTCAAAAGTTAGTAAAAATTATTAAAAGTTGACAAAAATTACTAAAAATTATTAAAAGTTATCAAAAATTATACCAAATACTTGAAAGTTTCAAAGAATTATTACTTAATTCACAAAATACACCAAAAATTACTATTAATAACTTTTAACAAAAAAAATATTTAAAATTATTGAAAATTGAGTCTCAAAACGCCCTTATACAAGTCACCGTTGCTTAAACTTAAGAATAGCCTAATAAGTGAAACCAATGACGCCTATACCAAACAAACTTGACCCGAGTAGAATCTCTCTCTCTCTATGCAATCGCGCGCGTCTGCTGACAATTGGAGAGTCCATATATTTTCTCTTGTTAACCAGACAGTTCTGCTTTGTATCTCTGAAAGGCCTGGAAAAGAAAGCAACACTCATTGATGGGACTAAAGGAGCAGCCTTTTTTATATTGGGAGGAATGGAGATACCCAAAAACAGCTAGAGGTAAAACCGTAAGAGCTTCCTCTTACCGTTTTCACTGCCAAATCTGTTGCCCTAACTTTGTGATCTATATTTTCTATCAGCATCTTCTGAACAGGAAGTTGACCCTTGAATAGTGATACATATATATATATATATATATATATAACAAGTTTCGAAGAAAATTTTAAGTTTCTCAAAAGAAAGAGAGGAAACATCATGTGGGAAACTTACAATGAGAAAGTCATAAACCAAACAACCAAACAAGGTAGTAAAACTAGCTGTTGATGATCTAGCCCAATATTGGTACTGGTGGAACTTTTGCTCTCATGGTCCTGAAATGGGTTATTCAATGTGTTGCAGTCCCCAGGGAGGTGCTGTCCTTGTCCTGACCAAGCACTACTATTCCTATTTTTGGCTTCTGCTGCACTTGTTGCCAAACATGATGGTGTTTCCAGATAGGTTACATGTTCTTGTCCTCGTATAGCTCTTGCTTTAGGCAAAGCCCACGGTTGCCCCTAACATCTAGCCTTTTCCCAAGCCCGGTGATGAACACCTCAGGTAGTGTGAGCTCCCCACCTAGCTGATTGTGGCTCAGATTGAGCTGATCCAAATGCGGAAGTGTCCCTAAATTTGGAGGGACTGTCCCATTGAGGGAGTTGCATTCTAAGGACAATGCAGTGAGATTCTTCAAGGAAGATAGAGAGCTTGGCAAGGGGCCTTTTAATCCACACCTTGAAAAACCCAGCACCATGAGATTCCTTAGGGTCCCTAAAAAAAGGAGTGCCCCTGTATTTATAGGGTTGTCTTGAATCAACAAGTACGGCAACTGTTGAAGACCTGATAGGGTTTCTGGGATTGGCCCATTGAATAAATTGTGACTTAAATCTAATAAGACCAACCTGTTCAAGTGTTCTAAACTTGGGGGCACCTTCCCTTGAAGCTTGTTAGAGCACAAGTCAATCTTTTGGAGAAGTTTCAGTTGACCCAATGAAGTTGGCAGATGACCTTCAAGCCCATTCCAACTGACGTCCAAAACGGTTAAGCTCTTCAACTCTCCAATCTCTTGAGGGATTGAACAAGTTAGGTTATTGTAGTTGAGGTCAAGTTGCTCCAATTTGCTTAACCCACCAAGTTTTTTGGGTATCTCTCCTTGGAGATTGTTTTGTGAGAGGCATAGGACTCTTAAGGTGGAAACCTCAACTAGAGTTTGAGGAATCTCCCCAGAGAGAGCTGGGTTGGACTCAAGAGCTAGGTGCTCTAAGGAAGAGAATGGGCCAAAGAGAGTTGGAGGTAGAGAGACTGGTGATGAAGTGAAGCAGTTGAAGAGAGAGAGGGTCTTCAAGTAAAGTAGTATTAGGAGAGAGAGAGCTGATAGGTTGGCAGAGGGTTTGCAAGGTGGGGTGAGGACATCATCAGCAGGGCCAATGTGGATCCCTGTGACATGAAAGATGGGAGGGTTCTGATCATCTTCACTAATCTCACATTGGAGGCCTGGCCATGGAGTGTCACTGCAGGGCTGTGGGTGGGTTTGAGACCAAGTGGGGTCCTCAATAAGAAGAGAATCCATGAACTCAAAAAGCCTAGAGAGCTCCTCTTTTTCCATGATCTCCCATGTTTCATCACCTCCATCTGAGTTGTCTTGTAGACACATCACCACCTCCTGAGCTGCAGCTGCCAATACAAGCAAGCCTACAACGAGAAGAGACATAGAGGAAGCCATGAAAAAAAGATGAAAGAGTAATCTGATCTAACTACACAATGAGAGTCATGTACACATATATGCATGTGTAGAGTGAAACTCAGTGAGGGGGCGCCCGGGGGGGTGTTAATGGATAAAATTTAAGAGAGAAATAATACCCAAGAGATTAGCGTAGTTATTGCATAAATAAGATAAGAGAGATTCGATTAAAAATAATTTTAAATCTTTATATTTAAAAAAATAATATTATAAATAAAGATTATAATGACACATTTTATCTAATCATTGGGTATGTCTAGTTAGAGGGATTAGATGATAGGGATATCATGAGATTGAATATGATATAAAATTAATTTTTCATGAGAGATTAATTTATTGGTGTTTGGTTGATAGGATATAAAGTGAGATAAAATGTGTAATTTGACATGAGATGTGATAGAAAATAATTTTAAATCTTTAAATTTTAATAGGAAGCAAATTCAAGATTGGAACCTCGTCATGAGATGGTATATACTTCATTTAAGGGGATCAGTAATCTAAAGGGATTACTCATTCACTCTCTTTTTTGTTGTTATCAAACACTGAATTTATAGGTATCACAGGATTAGAAATCCAATCCCTCTCCCAAATCCCCCCAACAAACACTGCCATTATATACTCCTCAGTTAACAAATTAGTAATTCAAAATAAATAATTAGTCTATTTTAATTCTATAAAATCAATATTAAGCTCCAAGTAGGGATGGATCACCCCAAAAAAATTGAATAAAAAATTAATTCAATTTTTTTAAATTTAATTTACCTCAAATTTTTATAATAATCTAATCTATCATATTTTAAAATTCTTTATTTAATTTAAATTTTTATAACCCAATTTATTTCACTTTTAATTTTTTTTTTTACTTCAAATGAACCCCAAATCCGTATCTGTGGCTGGCTCCGAGGATATAATATCCAATCAACTCCCTTAATCCCTCCTCTCAGCAAGCGTATATGAAACCTATTGACAGAGCTATTTATTTGTGAAGATTAAAGGCTGCATGGAAACTCTTAAGTTGTACCACGAGGTTACCCCCGCGAGCGTAGCATGGTTGGTACTCGAGCAGCAGATTGCACCTAAAGATACAGGTTCGAGTCCTGGCAGCTGCAGTGTGAGAGTTTTACCCTCTTGTGGGGGTGGCTCCTTGTAGACACCAGACACTGATCCTCCTGTTTAGGAGGCCGCTGTGTACCGTAATTTACCTCCCCTACCATTTCTTTGGGACCAAAGGTGGGGGCCATAGAGGCGAGAATATCACCTTTTACACCCAAGTTGTACCACGAGGTTGCCAAATCTGGAAGTTTTGATATGACAGTGATTGTTCGTATGCAAGGGGATGAATCAATGGGGCGAGAAACATTTGCCGTGAAATGTAACATTTGTAAGGAGAGCCAAAAATGGTTATTCCAAACACCCCCCCCCCCCCCCCAAAAAGAAAAAAAGAAAACACTACTAATTAGCTCTTCTAGCCACTGTAGCGCTCTTTCTCACTCAGGATGTAGATTTTTTTTTAAATGAGGATTCATTAATTAATTTTTTTTCATAAAAATGAATTAAAACTAACTCAAAAATGAGATATAATGAGATATATTTTACAGTGATATATTCAGTTATACTTATGCGTGCACTTAATAAAAGTAATAAGATTAAATGGTTAACTTTAGGTTAATAATTAAACTCATTGCGAGCCATTCATTAAAGCCCAATGATATTAAGATTTTACTCTATACATAGAATGATTAGATGCTATCTCTTTACAATATACAACTAATTTTTCCATTAATAATCGTAATTGAATTTGTGACAGATAGAAAAATATTAATAATCTAACTCTAATTTTTTAGTTTTAGAGATGGCGTAATCATAATTTTAGAGATGGTGTAATCACAAAACAAAGTAAGATCATGAAACAAACAATATTTTTTCACATTAATTTAATTGTATTGATGTTTCTATATTCACATGCACAAAATATTTATTAAACTTACATGAGGTAGTTCGGGGAGGATTACTTCTGATTTTTTTTTTTGGGTTATGTGTAATTTTTTTGCTAAAATTTAAGTGTTTTTTTAATAATTTTTACACATGTTATTTATATTCATTTAAAAAAATATTATAAAAATAAAAAATATAGAAATTCCCGTATGAATAAAGAATTTCTCCCGTTATTTTTTTGGATAATTTTTTTAATGAATTAAGATGACTAAAAGTTACCTAATAAAACATAATTTTGACAAAAAAATTATATTAAAAAAAAAAAGCTGAAAGATCCGAAACTAATCCTTCCCAAGCCACCCTACCGAATGTTTCTTTTGCTTCCCCCCCCCCCCACTCTCTCTCTCTCTCTCTCTCTCTCTCTCTCTCTGTGTCTGTCTGTATATATATATATATCAAAATGCGATAGGCAGAATCTTAAAACATGCAGCAGTGACATTTGGACCAATTGTTCATCTGCAGAGAGCGCGCCTGACGGAGGACAATGGGTTGGGCCTATTCACAGCAAGAAAAAGAATCAGACTCGAAGGTTGTGGTTGGTCCTCATTAATTAGACACTGGCAACCCCAAAATAGGAGTCCTGGAAGTCTCAAACATTTCATGGAATTTCAATGGACACAAATCACATGCAGATATAAATTTTTATTCCACATTAATTATGTGCGTAGATCACAAATTTATTAAGAGAAAATGTGAAGAAAAAATGTGAAAAATATTAAAATTTTAAATAGATGTTCTCATTTAATTAGACTAGAAAATATAACTAGGAAATGAAGCACTTAATAATAATAATAATAATTTAATTATTAATTTTTTCAATTATTAAATTCATGCCTTTTCCATTTATTTTCCTTTACAATTAAAGAAGAGAGATATTTTTTGAGTTTCCCTTCTTTTTCTTTTTCTTTTTCTAAATGAATTCTCGGTGTAATGGTGTAAGTTTATAGAAGGGTTTACTATTTTAACTCATGTGGTAATTTGTATGCATAACCCTAACCACAATCGATCTAGATTTACAAATTAAATGTTAACACATATTTCATAGACTTAAAGAGTCAATTGTCTCCATTTCTCACTCTGGTTAAAGTTTTCAATGTGAGATTTACTTGCCTTTGTTCAAAGAGAGCCAGAGGAATATATGCATGAGTGCACCATATGGTGGTCCCCATTTTTTTTTTTTTTATTAATGAAATGGTGACTTCAGAATAGTGGTAAGAAGGGATTTAGTTGACCTATTATTTTTTATTCCGTTAGTTTTTTGTTTTTCTAAATTTCAACTGTTAATTTCTTTCAAGTGCTGAAAATATAATTTTTGTAAGTCTTATTGTATTGACGTTTCTTCTTCAATTTTTGCATTATAACTATCTATACATTTATTACAAAATAAGTTTGTATTTTCAACTCTAAGATGAAAATGAATAGTTAAGATTTAATAGAGCAAAAACATAGTATAATAAAAAATATTATGAGAGTCAGGCCAGATCTACTGAAAACATTTCATTATAATCTAAAGATTAAAGGTTTGAAGCTTTATGCACTAGGTGGGTTTCCCTTTCATTTTTTCTTATTATTTTAAATATTTAACTCATTAAAATCAATTTGGTTAACTCATTAATTATATATATATAAGCAAACTGAATTTAGTGGTGCTTTCTAGGCTTTTTTGTGTGCATGCATGGTTCGTAGGGTAGCTCTTCTTGTGCTTATTTGCGTCACGAATCTTCTCTCTTAAAAAAGAAAAAGAAAAAGAGAAATCTCTCAATCAGGAGATTGAAGGGGTAGATGACTGGGTTAACCATAAGGATGAGCATGCAAGCAGACATTGTGGGACATGGAAAACCAATCATGGAAAAATTTAGCAAAAGCGATCTTAATCTTGGTGATAAATTAAACAACCTAATTGATAATCAAGTCTTTCTTTTTTTTTTTTTTTTAATCGATCCTTCTCCAATTAATTAGCCCTGTCGTTATATTGTCTTCTATAACTCAGTTATCACTGTATTTTTGACAGTGAAGCTTCCATCATCAGATACACACCTTCTAAGCTTTCGGTCGTGTCGTTTCGTTGTTTGTTTGCAAATACTTTAAAAGCATAATAGTAGCCATGCAAAGAGATGCAAGTCGGTCTTGGCATGACCTGAATTTGATTCGATCGATCCGTCTTTATGTGTATACAGATTCAATTCTGTCCTGACCTGATTTTGATTCGATGGATCCGTCTTTTTGTTTGTACATATCCAATCCTACCCTACCTCTACATCTTAGGATCAAGTCTTGGGACACTCTCAACTCAACCGTAAATTAACCTATTCTGACTCTATAAATTTAATTTTGTTTGTAATTTTTTACTTGTGTCTTTATATTAAGTCAAAATAGACAATAAATATAAGTATTTTTATGGCTTTGAGGGTGAAAACTCAATTAATTCTCCTGTTCGTGATTGAAAAATCCAAAAGCCTACAAATCTACAATAACTAATAGGATTTATTTTTTTAAGATCAATTGTTTTATTTTAAGGTTAAATTATAATTATTTATTTTAAAGAATTATAAAAAATAATTTAAAAATATAAAAACATACATAAGGCCATTAGGTCTAGGTTTAGGTTTAGGTCTAGTTCAAATATGTCTGATTCTAACCTAACCTAGTCTAATCTTATTTTTGCAGAAACAAACAGGATCAAGAGCAAACTAGGTTGAATAGATTCATTTTACATGTCTACATAACAGCTAAATATGGCACTTAAATTTTATGCTAAAAGCAAATTGACATAAAAATTTAGAAATTATTTCTAAATTTTTTTTTTTGTTTTGGCGCCACAATTACCCTTAAAGCGTAGGAATGCTTTGTATTTATATGTTTGGGATGAAAGGATTTTGCACTAACTAAATAGTAGATATATACAATGATGGGGCTAAGATTTAATATTTGGAGAGTTAAATTAATAAAATTAAGAGTTTGGGGGTGGGTTGGGAAGCCGATTTAAGATTTAATCAAAAAATTTTAAAATTATTTTAGATTTTAAAGAATTTTTTGAAACTTGAGTAGCGATCATCTTTTCTGACTCCTTAGACTTAACATCAAATATATATAATGTACAGTGATAAATTTGAAATAGTTATATGAAAACAATTATTTGAAATTCCTGATAATGACAAAACAATTCTAAATTTACTTGTATTATTGGTTTAACTAAATTAATAATGGCAGCATGGAAGACATTGTTTATACGCAAACAGTGGATTCTCGTGATAAACTCATCCCCACTTGAAAATGACATGGATTTTTGTTGATCCTTCTGCGAATTGGGCGCACCCATGCTTTCTGCCATTGTCTGGGGGATTTAGCCTAGCTCAAAAAGATTTGCCAACCACAATAGCTCTATGTAGGGACACTGCACCAAGATTGGTGGCATTGCCTCAGCTGCAATCGAACTATCTGGGCTTACGTTTTCATTTTATTTATTTGTTTAGCATAATTATTATTTTTTTGAGAATCTACAACAAACCACTATAAATTATATATGTTGGAAGAGAAATTATTTCATGTGACGATTTAAACAAATATCAATATTTTGAAATTCAGACATTCAAAATAACAAAGTTAAGTGTCAGTAATTCAATCGTTGGTGAAGTGGAAATGAATCATAATGTCGTAAATAAATTTAAATTTTTAATTTAAAAAAAAAAAGTAAAAATCTAAAATTTGTTAAATATTTGTTCTAATGTCTTTTTTTTTTTATTTTTTTATAAAATAATTATCACTTGAAGATAGGTGATACATTAAGAATTAATTAAATAACAGGTTACTAGAGTATATATATTGATTATTTAGATTTACAAGAATGGTATTTTAATGTATGAACAAAAATCGGAACAACTGTCAATGGGCTTCAATTTAAAAGAATTATTAAACCGGTTGATTTAAATAAATTAACCGTGAACGATTCTCACGTATCACTGATTCAATTACAATTTTTGATACTTTTAGCGAATTTTTTTGTTATAATGAATTTGAACTATATATAAATCAAATTATTTTCTAGATTGAATGACATATTTATCAGCTTATCTAACTAACTAAATGAGTTTTAAAAAATTTATACGTACATATATATATATATATATATATATGTATGTATGTATATAATGAGTGCAGAGGTTTTTGATTTATAGCTAGTCATTTTCCAACAATCTTGACATGAGATATTTTTTTTTTCCTATGAGAGCGGAGGAAAGGAATGGGAGTTGCCAAAGATCATCTGCAAAGTGTTGAAAGGCCTCACTTTTCTTCTCTATTTTAATAAATAAATTAAACAACTTATTAGCCGCCCTCTTTTCTTCTTTTTCGCGCTGTCTTTCGAATTGTTCACGTCAACGCTACAATTCTTAACCATAGCGTAAGAATGATTAATGGTTTGATAATCATTTTTATTGCTTCAATCTCACATTAAGAGAGAAGGACAACTAAGCAACCATCAAACGACACCATACCCATAAATTTTGTGTATCGATCCCACGAGTTCTTGCCCGATCCCCCAAGTTGCATTAAGATAACAGATAAATACGGGAATTCTTCACTGACTAAGCAAAACCACGGAGTGAAATTTCAGGATATGCATGAGAGAACAAAAACAATCATATAATAGCAAACCCAATTCATTTTATAACATCAAAAATCAAACAGTCGCAATTGCAATTAATGACATACAAGGACAAACGGTGGTGATTTATAATCATAAATATAACTCAACGTCACCGCCACCTAGCATTTGGAGCAGGCGTGGCAGGAATAGGGTTTAGCACTGAGGGTCCCAAGTATAAATAAAAAGGGTACATGTGTAAGGCTTATAAAAATTAAAAAGGGGGGGGGGAGGGGTTTGGGGAAAAATGGTCCACACCCTCATTATATGCACAAAGACCGGGAGTTGAAACAGCTTCTCTGAAAATTATATGCACAACCTCTAATTTGGATTTTGGTATATATCTACCTTGAGGAGCACACTTGTACATAGAGATAAAAGAGATGCAGCTAGAATGCAATTTCAATCACCTCTCCCAATTAATCATGCACATTAAAATTATCGGCATGTTTGATCACACCAAAATTTACTAAAAGTCACTAATTTTAATTAAATTTTGTACTTTCTTTTAATCAAAATTTTTTATATATATATTACCTTTATATCATATTTTTTTATTTTTATTATACATTTTTCTCTTTTTTTTTTTGCCTACCAAACAACCATACGTATGCGCGCGCATCGCAAGCAACAATCTCATTTGTACGGCGCAGTGCCGGGGGTGGCTGAGGGCGGCCTTTTACTGTGCATGAAATGGCTTATCAATGAAATTATGAAAATTGAATCTTTGGGTGTTGATTGATGGGACAATTACTAGCAGACCAACACGTGGATCTATCATGCATTGATAAGCTTCGGAACTTAGAAATTGGGAGAAGGGGCTGTTGGAAGCCTGCGGTCGTGGAACATAAATATACGTACAGGTGTTTTGAGTGTGAGGTTGTTCTGAAATGTGTTGGGTTGTTTGTTACAATGAAGAATTTGTAGTGATCCTAAACATATAAAGCTTATTGTTGTATTTAGCCTAATTTTTTTATGAGAGATTGAACATATATAATACAACCAAAAAAAATTAACTCTCTCTTGTTACTATAAAAATGAAGGGGACACAATAGAAAATAATAACATAAACATAATTATTACACAAGTGATTGATGAATCTTATGGTTTTTGAAGATACGTAACATCACAATTGGAAAAATATCATGTCATCCCAAGATTTGACAGGAAAAAGTTATTAAAATAATATAGAGATTTGTAAGTTCATGACTTAATTAAATGAAACTTAGAGATATTTTTGGAGTGATAAAAAATAAGATAAAATGAGATAAATTTAGATATGTTGTGGGTTCGTAATTCGTACAGTGAAATAAAAAATGAATTATTTTTAGAGATTTTTAAAAATTTTTAGAGATTTTCAGTAAAAATCAGTGCGCCAAATACACTCTTAAAATTCAATAAGAGATGGTCTCTAATTACAAAACTACTATTAATAGATTATGACAATTTTTTTTTTTTTTTGGGTCCAAAAATTAATTCTTCCAGCAAAATTACATTAGTTACTCCTTTCATTTTAATGCAAATGAAATCTTAAAGGGAAAAGATTAGGCTAGTAGATTATATGGCACCAACAAGGAAAAAAATAATATAAAAACAGGACAAGGTGATCTTAAAATTTAAATTTAATTTAAGGAGTTAAAATTGTATTTTTAACTTTTGAATTCTTGTGAAAATTAATATAAGAAATGAAAATATTTTAACACATGAACTTTCATCAGAATTTAAATGTTAAAAATATAACTTTAATTCTTAAAATTATATTTTAATTTCAAAAACCCCCGTATCCGAGAAAATTATGCTACACTGTTGATGCTTAAAACCAAATGGAGAAAACAACCCTCTAGAAAAGCCTGTTATAAAAAAGGACGATATTGGTTTAATGATCACAGACAAGGGGCCATTTTGTAATTACATTGGCTCAATTATTTGCCCGCTTTGATCTCAGATTCAAGCCCAACCAGCCATTCATTTTCAATTGGAATCAAGTATAAATAATAAATCCCCGCCTCACCACACTTGCTGCTACTCCACCAACTACAATTTGAAAAGCAAGAGTACCCTTCACAGAAACTCAAACCTCTCTCGGATTCCCCTTCTGAAAATGGCAATAGTAAACCATCCAAATCTAGCAGAGACTTCTCTAATTAAACCCAAAAAATTCCCACTTTGCCCTCAGAAATTACCAAGTGGTATATCCTTATGGGCTTCTCTTCTATCCCTCTTCATTTATATTTCCATATTCTACATCTTCGACCTCTCTCCTTCTTCTCTCCTCAACACCCCCAATTTCTGGTTTTTCATCTCCAACACTCTCATTCTCATCATTGCCGCCGACTTTGGCGCATACACTTCTTCGAGAAAACAAGCTGAGCTCCACGAAGAAGATTATATGATGAGAACCCGAGCAAACAGCGTTCCAGCGTTCGAGTCTCAGCACAGGGAGACTGTCGAGACAAGAACTCCACCAGAGAAGGTGGAAACGCCAGTTCAAGAAAAAATCAAAGAGGTCGTCGTTGAAAATAAATTGCAAACTGCTACGAAAAGTGATTTGCCAATGTCTTCGAATGAGAAATTCCGAGAAAGATCTTCGGAATTCACTCGAAAAGCCTATGATAACAAAGCTCGTGAGGAGAAGAGAAGTCGAGCAAAGTGCGTTCGTAGCTTGTCCGACATAGCCATTCCAGTCGCGAACTCGGTGGAAAATAATAAGATGGTTCTACGAAGGACGGAATCGGAAAAGAAAAGGGCAGATGAAGAAGAAGAGAAGGATGAGTTTTCCGCCTTGTCGGATGAAGAAGTGAATCGAAGGGTCGAAGAGTTCATTCAAAGATTTAACAGGCAAATTCGGCAGCAAGCGGCTCAAAACCGAATCCGACAAATTTAGAAGTTCCCAACAAATGCGGGGGAAAGAGAGAGAGAGAGAGAGATAGAGATGATGAGATCATGGAGATTTTCCGCACTTTAGTTGTCTTCCTTGGGTTTTTGTTTGTGTCTTGTTCTTGTACTTTGTTATGTTCCTATGGAGAGTGTAAATGCTAGTGACTTTTAATTGTAGTGCAAGTTTTTCTTTTTTTTCCCGAGAATTTTCTTCTCTAAACTCTTCTTTTCTAATTTTTAGACGGACGAGTAACAATTGACGCATCGAGACATGGAGTACGCAGATAATTGTCCGGAGAAAAAAAGGGTCACTCCATGCGTTTGTACTGGCTCCTCTACTCCTCACGGATGATTCGGTAAAACAAATATTATTAGGAAGTCCGATCGGTGAGGCGTCAATTAGTCGGGAGTTAGCTTGACGTCCAAATCAATGATAAGTTTAATCATGAAAAATATATATATATATATACATATTTTTTAATTTGTACTTCCAAATATAACTCTTATTCAACTTTTTATTATATATATAAGAGGTGTCTATTACAATTATTCCATTCTCTTTTCATATTGGGTAATTAATGTGATTCTCTCTTAAATTTAAGAGAATGTGAAGTAATGAGGTGCAACGTGTTTTATGGTTTTCAAACATAATTTTATTCCCCCAATAATTGAAAGATAAACTCTATGGATTGTTTGGTCGGTAAAAATTTAACTAAAAAATATAATAAAAAAATAAAAATTTGATATACAAAAAATACAATAAAAGTATAAAAATTTGATGTAAAAGTGATATACAGTAAAAATTAATTAATTAGAAAAAGTACAAAAAATTTAGTAAAAGTTAATAATTTTTTGTTAGTTTTAATTAACCAAATACCTCCTATTTAACAGCCACGAATGATATGACTGTTATATAAGTTTATTGTTTGTATTTCTTGTAAATAAATTTTGAAAGGAGACGAGCTAATGAATATGAATCTGATAAATTACAATACGTCTCCATACTAAAAAGAATGAAAGTGTTTCTAAGACTATATATAGTCATATAATCAGGCAATATTTAAATCTATATTTCATCTGCAAATGTTGGGCTAAAAATTGTAAAAGACCACGCACTATATATATGTTATAATGTTATGGTGAAATTATGATCAAAATATGAGGTTATATAGAAAAAAGGAAGGTATGTCAGCCACTTGACATTGATTGTGGATTGTTAAATCAAATTTCAACTATCTAAATATATTTACATTACTTTAATTCACAAAAATATGAATATATCTGAACTATTAAATTTTAATCCGATAATCCTAATCGCAAGTCATTAGACTGACATACCTACGTCAGTCCTCCCCAAATCCAATTACACAAAGTCAAAAGTCTGCATTTAATTTTCCTAATTCTTTAGTTCCCTACTTTTTAATTTAGCGTGATTACATTTAATTGGATAAAGAATAGTAGAAATAAATAATATTACGTGACAATGTATAGAATTGTATATAATATGAAATAAATTTGTTATGTGGATTTTTTTTTTAATTGATTAGAGGGATAAAAGATATAATTTGATGTTAATAATTTTAAATCTTTAAATCTTAATTAAAAACTAGTCTGAATATAGGAACATATAACTATGATATTCCTATTTTAAGGCCTAAATTATCATTCCGGAATTCATATGTAAAGTACCTGTGTAAAATTAAACACCAAAATAAAATGGCCCCACAAATAATTATTCTAATCTCCCTCTCTAATACCTTAATCAACACAACTTAATAATTAAGTCTACAATCTCTTCTTGTTCTCTCTCTCTCTCTCCATGTGTGTGTATATATATATATATCTCTCTCTCTCAAAAGTTCCACTGAATGGCATTTTTGTTGAAATTATATCTTTTTCCAAGTTATAATATTTCACTTGAGCGTTAAGTACTAATTATTTTATAATTAATCTTCAACCAAATAAAATTTAGTTTTTATTTTGCATAAATAAATTTTGAAATATTAATTTTTTTGCATTTTTATTTTTTTATTTAGCATATATAAAATCTTGCAATATAATTGTGCTTGTATTTATTAGTTGTGACTCATTTTAATTTCTAATTTCATTTAAATAACTATAACTTTAATTTTTAATTTTAAAATTTTTATTTTCAATTAAAATATTATAAAAAAAGTGAAGAAGAAGAGACATCTCTTCAAGAAATTTGGAATGGACCTAGGACGAAAATTCCACAGTAAAACAATCATTGAGTAACGGTGCTTAAAAAAAAAAAAAAAAAAGCGATTGTACTATCCAACAAAAATGTTGGTCCGACCCGAATTGTGCTTGTTAAAGAAGGGTTGGGCTAGGTCCGGTGCAACGGACTATCTGGTGCACCACGGATCGTTGGATCAACCTAACAGTGCACTGTACGATCTACTGTCCGGTGATCCAACGGTTGGAAGTGCAACGGACCTACCCCCTTCCCGTTGAATAAACATGGGGTGTTTGGTAGTAAAATTTTTAGTAAAAAAATTACTAACTTTTGATGTTTCAGGATTTGACAAATCATTAAATTTTGTCACTTTTCTAATTTGTTACAGTAAATTTTCACTAAACAGTTATAAAAAATTACTAAAAATTATTAGAATTTACTAAAAATTACCAAAAATTACTAAAAAAGCTAAGAATTATAAAAATTACCAAAAATTACTAAACAATGCTAAAAGTTACTAAAAATTTTACCAAATACTTAAAAGTTACAAAAAATTATTTAAATTTGTTACTTGTCTTATGAAACACACTAAAAATTACAATTAGTAACTTTTGAAAAAAAATAACAAGAATTATTAAAAATTATTCCTCCAAATGCCCGCATATATATATATATATATATATATATGCTTACCGTTGTCGATATGATTAATTATGATGCGCTGACTCCAATAATTAACCAAGTAATCTTAATCTTAGTCTTAGTCTTAATCTAAAGTTAGCAAAGCACTCTTCCAAGGTTTGGCACCTGGGGCGATCTCAGCCACAAACCTCGATCCCAGATTAATTAATATATTTTTCTTTTACAGGGATTTCTTGTACTGTTATAAATGCACCGATAAGAACTACCCACGTACCAATATAGATGACAAATGAGGCTGCTAGCTAGACACTGGTAATTCCATTATTGGTCGTTTGGTTTACTGAATTTTTTCAAACAATTTTATAAATTTTTGTTAATTTTATATCACATTAACTTTTTCTCTCACTATATGCATTACGAACTCTCTCCAAACTATAATTTATTTCAATTTATCTCATTTTTTTCTTACTCCAAACAACCCCTAAATATATGTGTGTTTGTGCGCGCGCGCTGGCGCGGTGGTTAAATAGTGGGTGAGCAAGTAATTCAATGCTCATCATCAAAAACATTTGAAGATTATTCTGGTACATTCTAGTAAGCAATTAATATTAGTTTGTCTGCACCACGCAATATAGAAAGTGTAAAAAATTATGGTTAAAAATAGGTTAATAATTTGATTTTTGAATCTTGAATTTACCAGAAGATTAAATTGAAATGAAATTATTTAACTCTACGGCAATTATTTTATGTATCTGCCGTTGAGAATGATTTTTACTATGATTAATTTGAACAGGTATATGCTAAAATTATGGATATTGTCAAGCTATGCGATTTAGAATAATTTTTCTCACTATAAAATAAGTTCTGACTATTTAAATTTGTTCTATGTATCTATTGTGCAATGTTTAATTAATCATACTTTTTCTTTTTCTTGTTTCTAATAATTGTTAGGTGACTTTGGAACAGTTATAAAATTGTTCAACTGTAATTACTTACGAGTTGAGAGTGTTGAACTAAAAAATTAATATCTCTATGTAAGATTGTTCTATGATTGGCTCTCCCCAAACGGTGTAATTAGTAAGCCTTTTGTACTAAATTGTTTCTTTTTTTTTTTCTTTCTATTACTAGCTATAGAAATTATAAATTTGGAATTATATATCTAGGGTTAATCGTAGAAGACTATTTAGGCTTGGTTTGAGAAGAAAGTTAACTACCTTATTTTTAGATAGCTACTAATTAACAAAATAAGCTAGATAATTTTGTGTTTGGGAAGGAAAAAAGTGACTTTTTTGAGGTGAATTTTTAGTTTTTGTTAATTTGACATTTTTACTCTTGAAAGTTTAAGAAAAGGTTAAAACATAAGAAGGTAAAATTGATCAAACGCTGTTGAAACTAAAAAAAAGTCAACTATTAACCGAGTTTTCCAAACGGACCCTTAGTTTCTTTCTAGATTTTAATCCTTTCTTAATTAATTGTAATCACTTGAAGGTCAATGGTTTTGAATTTTAAAATTAATATATATTTCTATTTATATAAAAAAGATTGTTTTACAATTGACCCTCTCTAAATCTTATAATAAGAGAGCCTTTTGCACTAATTTTTTTTTTCTCTAACACTAACTATAGGAACTATAAATTAGGATTATATATCCAAAATTAAAGGTGGAAAGACTATTTAATATCTTTCTACAATTTAATGCTTTCTTAATTACTTACTAAAATCTCTGTAAAGTTTGATGTATACTAACATGATAAGACCTTCAAATTTTTTATGGTCAGCAGAACACCAAGAGTAAACTTAAGAGAAAACATAGCCACGGTCAAATCACAAGTTCACTTGCATTCTTTCTGATGATAGAAAATAAAATTTGGTGGAACATTGCCTATATATGTATACGCTTCAATATTTGATAGCTCTAAAATTATTGCAAGCAATCATTCATTTATGGTGTATTTGAATTGAAGATCAGAAAAAGAATATATAATAAAAAAGAAAATAATTTTAGATTTAGAGAAAAAAATGAAAGTAATAAGGAAAATGGAAGGAGAAAGAGAAAAAAAAAATATAAAATCTTAAATGTTTATTTTATTTGAATAGATTAAAAAAGATATTTATACATAAATTAATTTTTTTATTCAATTATTTCTAATGTTTCAAATCCTACACTTTTTTTTTTTTTTATCAAATATCACGATAAGTAATTTTGGATACCCATAACTTACAAGCTGAGTATTGAGCTATTCAAACTTGTTTGTTAAAATTTTTAAAGAACTCGAGCTACACATTTATTGAATTTTAAATATTATATTCAAGCTTATTTGTTAAAATTTTTTATAAATTCGAATCAAACTTTTTTCGAGGTTGAAATCTTATATTTGAATTTAACTCACTAGTCTATGAGAAAGATTTGACACGAGTCAGTTACAACAAACGAGTTTGCTTACGAGCTTTTATCTAACTTATTTATGAGTTTTTATCAAACATATTGGCAAGTTTTTTTGTTGGGTGTACTCACATGCTTACTAATAAAAAAAAGGTTAAGAAACAAATTATAATTTCTAACGAAACAAACAAGTTTTTAATTAACATCTTTAATCATTTTTTAATATTTATCTATAAATAATAAAAAAGAGTTTTCCCAACCTTATTCACAAATGTTTAAATGAGTTTGTTAATGAGCTATGAATGAGTTTATTTTCAAATATTTACATGAAAATGTTAATGAATAGTAAAACAATTTGTTCATTTAACACTTAAACAAAATTGTTCGCAATAAATAAATTTGCTTGCAGATATTCAAAGGAGTCTATTAATAAATTACAAACAAACTTTTTAGTCAATCTTATTAAGTTGAGTTAACCATTATTTGACTCTCGTCAGTTTATTTGTTGAGTTTAAATAAATGAATTTAAACTTATTCATTTAATTAATCAAACGAACGTAAACAAAATTTTAATGAACTCATTCATTGACGGCTTGTCATATGCTTAGTTCTTTTGCAGTTCTATCATTCTTTCTTTTTTAATACCTTTTTAATCAAAATAATTGATGCAAACGCAACCTTTCGTGTTTAGTTGTCCCAATCCTAAATTGATCAGTTTGAGAATTGGGTCATCATGAAATCGGAAATGTGTTGGTGGTTGACCAGTATTGTATTTCATGGTATATTTGAAGTGATAAAAAATAAGATAAAATAAGATAAAGGAAAATAATTTGTGAGTTTGTAATTCGTGTAATAAAATAAAAAGTAAATTATTTTTAGAAATTTTTAAAGATTTTCAGCAAAAATCAATACGCCAAACTTACACTTAATAACATTTGATTGACTATTTTTCACAAAGTAAAAAATAATTATTCAGTGTGAAATGCTTCCTTATTGAAAAGAAACAAAAAACAAAAAAAAGTTTATGCAGTATGCTAATATATATCGTTGATATTATTATGATGATGACCTCAGTAATTAACCAAGTAATTCCAAGATTTGCGCTACACAGGGGCAATCTCGGGTTTCAGGGGTTAAAATAAAATTTTCCCTGCAAGGCTGTGGTGTTCAAATTAAGGGTTAGGATATAATTAAAATTTATTAGTTTTATCAAATAATATATGTTATAGTATTTATTAATTCAGTTAAATTTATTTTGATTATATCCAGACTCTTGATTTAAGTATTATAATTTTTTCAAGGAAAAATCCATTGCAACTTCTTCGAGCCCGTTTGGAGGCTAAAAAAAAGTAAAAAAGTACCAAAAGTTGTATTTTACAACTTTTGGTGCGTTTGGTGGACTTTTCTGTTTGTTACAATAATTTATTCTACAAAAATTTTTACCAAATACACAAAAATTGTCACTTTTCTGCTCTGTTACAGTAAAAAGTTTACCAAACATCTAAAAGTTACAAAAAATTGCTAAAATTTACATTTTCCACCAAATATATCAAAAATTACAACTAACAACTTTTGACTAAAAATTGTTAAAAAATACTAAAATTTACACTGCCAAACGCCCCTTAGTATCTGGGCAATCACAACCACGAACCTCTATATTAATAATTGCGGGTTACAGCTGCGATTGTTTAGATCCCCCTCTCTCTCTCGGGTTCAAGGGGGCTGTAGTAGAAAATGAAGGACTGAAATCTTTTATACTTTAATCTAATGATTCTAATTTAATGTAATTAAAATTATTTTTTTAAAAAAATAAAAGTTTAAAAAATTTGATTGGGACACAATCAATACAGAATGTAAAATGTCACAAATCATTAAAATATAGAAGATCTCAGCCCTTCATTTTTCACTGCAACCCCTTGAACCCTTCTCTCTCTCTATCTCTCTTTTAATATAAGAATGAGTCTTAATTTTGTATATTTTTTTTTTAACTGGGATCACAACTAATACATGTTTTAAAACATTATTACGAGTATTACATATGGGAAGTGGCATTAAGGATGGGCTCAAATTTTATGATTAATGAAGTAAAATTACATTTTTAAGATAAATAAAAATAAAAGTAAAAATACATTGAAAATAAATATAAGAAAAAAAGTATAATTTATAAGAGACATAATAAAAATAATAAATTTTTAGTATAATTTTTTAACTTAATTGTAACAATTGCTCTCACTAATCTTTGCTTGGGTCAACTCATGTGTACGGATGATTGTGAGCTTGACAAGTATGTAAAACCGCCTTTCATGCGACATTTTTGAATTTAAAAGCTGTAGTCAAATAATATTTTGCATACTTGTCAAAAAAATTATTGCTACTTAATAAGTGCACTTAGGACACTTGTCAGAATGATTTTTCTCAATCTAAAATATAAAATTCACCATTATTAAAAAAATCTTGATCAATGAAAATGAGTAAAACCTTATTCCTAGATTTGCCAGTAAAATTGTGATTAGTGTAATGTGCCGCCAAGGTATTAGATAATATATGTTAATAGTTTTTTTTTTTTTTTTTTTTGGGAACTCATCAAACATTACATAACAAGGGTAAAGGAATCGAATCTGCATAAAGTTTGGGGAGACCTTGAGCCATTGTCACTTATCTAATCCCAACTCCTACGTTAATAATTAGATCTCCTTTCGTTGACATTGTTTTGCTGTAAACTAGAGAAGCAAGGACACGCAACCCCTAAAGATGGACAAGTTCTATCATATCAAATAGGTGAAGAGTAGCACTTTGTTATCAGAGAGGTCAATAGAATGATTCAAACTATTATTCACATACAGCTTAAAAGAGAGACAATGTGAAATCGTTAACGAAAGATTTTAAATAATGATGTAAATGAGTCGGATTCGATCAGATCAGGTCAATTTGACCTACTCTTCTTTTTAAGTATTTGTATTAACATGGTCTAACTTGATCTGTGTGATTTGGGTCGAGCCTTGGGCTATCTTAGCTCAGCCCGATACTTATGTTTGGTCCGCACCTAACCCCTCTGATGGCTTTACCCTAACTCATCCAATAAAATATTTAAAAAGTATTAGGGTCGGATTTTCTTAACTTCTTATTTGTAGTCGAGTCAAAGTTGGGTAAGAGATAGGCTAGATTGACCAAATCTATTTTACATCACTAATTTCAAGGAATGTAAAAAATCTAATGGTAGGGAGAGAGAGAAAGAGAGATAGATAAATAGATACGAATTTTCTAGAGAGAGAGAGGGGGAGGAAGAGATGAGGGTGAGAAAAATTTAAGGAAGAGACTTTGGGTTTTAAAAAAAGTAATAGAAGCGCAATATTGTTCATAATTAAAAAAGCAATAAATGAACTCTAATTTGATCAATTTTTGCTTTTGGCATTATCGAAATGGATATTAACATTTAGATTGTTAATTTAGGTTTCATCTATCTCAATAATAGGATAAGTAGTGCCTAATTTCTCAATATTTTAATAAAAAATGTGCTATATAACCATCCCAATAGAATTTGGAAGTAAAGTTCTCTAAATTGATATAATATAACCCTTTTTAGTAGTTACTAATTCGAGTCCTCTCAAAATTATTAGAGATATGAATTTTCTAGAGAGGGAGAGAGGGAGAAAGAGATGAGGGCGAGAAAAATTTAAGGAAGAGACTTTGGGTTTTAAAAAAAGTAATAGAAGCGCAATATTATTCATAATTAAAAAAGTAATAAATGAACTCTAATTTGATCAATTTTTGCTTTTGGCATTATCGATATGGATATTAACATTTAGATTGTTAATTTAGGTTTCATCTATCTCAATAATAGGATAAGTAGTGCCTAATTTCTCAATATTTTAATAAAAAATGTGCTATATAACATCCCAACAGAATTACATTAAGTGAAGTTCTCTAAATTGATATAATATAACCATTTTTAGTAGTTACTAATTTGAGTCCTCTCAAAATTACTAAAGGGTTTATCTAGTCTTTAATTACAAAGTTTCAAAAATTAGTTAAGGTACGGTAAACTAATCCGAATACTCTGAGTATTTAAAAAAAATAGTATAGTTAACTTTTGCACCCATGAGTGATTATAAACAAATTTTAGATTATTTTTCTTTATTTTGTAATTTCTTTCCTTTTTTTAAATCCAAAAAGGAAAAACGTAGGCCTTCCTTTTTTTTTGTTTTTTGGTAGGTAGATTATTTATTATGTTTAATTCATTTTTTTTCTATATTTAAGAAGATCATCAATTGTAGAGGTTAGAATTACTAAAAATTAATTTTAAAAAATTAAGGATTGTAATTTAATATTTATAATTAATTTTTCTTTTATTTTTAACATTTAAGAAGATCATCCATTCTAGAGGTTAAAATTACTAAAATCAATTTGAAAAAACAATAAACTTATGACCTTATAATGTGGAGGTGGATGCTAATAAGTTGGACTAGGCCAGTATCACTTTGGGTGAAATAATAACCGCTCTTTTAAGAATGTTTTAAATCAACTCTAAATAGATGACAATAAGAAGAAGTTTCAAGAATTACCCCCCCCCCCCCCCCCAAAAAAAAGAAGAAGTTTCGAGAAAAAAAGAAATAACAAATTAGAATTGGCTAGAGGAAGCTTTGTTGAAGAAAACTGGCTTTAGTTTTAAGAAGAAGAAATGGAAACAATAGAATTATTTGGAAGTAAATTTTTTGATATTGAAAATCCTTTATTGGATAGAAGTTTTGCTCACTCTTTTAGGCTTTCCTTGACTACAAAAAATCATTTCACTTTTTTTTTTAGTTTTTTTTTTGTCTTAATAATTTTTTTACTAAAATTTAATTTTTTTAAAAGTGTAATTTTAAACATGATAATCACATTCATAAAACAAAAAATCCAAAAAAATTCACTCTTTTTTGGGTAAAAATGAGAAAAAATAAAAAAAAAACCATCTTTTTTATTATTTTTTCCTAAACAAATAATTTTTTACTTAAACAAACGTGAATTTTTTTATTTTTTTACCCAGACAAATAATTTTTTTATTCAAACCGATGTGAATTTATTTATTTATTTTTATAAATGTGATTAATATTTCTAAAAGTTAGAAATTCTTAAATAAAATCAAATTTTGATAAAAAAAATATATAAGACAAAAAAATATAAAATTAACTTCATCATAACCAAACCATAGGGAAGTTGGACTTACAGCAAGATCTCTACCCCTTTTTTTATTATTAAAATATCTTCCAAAAAGAAAACTAGAAAGCTCAGTAATAGAAGTGTCAAAGTTTTGTGGAATAATTTTGTTTCTGTTAGAATTTTAACCAACCAATCAAACGGTTGGTGGAAGTGGAACTGCTTTATCCATAATAAGCAACCAAAAAAAAAAAAAAAAAAGAAATCCTCGTACGTACGTTCTTCGTTCTGCTAGAAATTTGGGACAAATTAAGAGCAAACGGGCAGAGGGGACGAGAGAATCCAAATGGTTGTGATTTCGAGTTCTCTACAATCTATCCCCACCCTCATTCGACCTCACATCGTCTCCTCCTCCTCTTGTTCTTCTTCTCGTAATGGTAATAATTACAAAAGCGTTCTCACAAGACGCAAAACAATTATCTTTACTGCCTCTGTGTTAGCTTCTTATCTCCAATTCCACCAAGATTCCACCCATCGCTCTTCCTCTCATTCCACCATTGCCATGCAACAAGATGAGCCCGATCCAGATGAAGATCGCGTCGTCCACCTCTTCCAGGTCCCTCTCTCTCTCTCTCTCTCTCTCTCTCTCAAGATGCAGTATTCTTTTCTGATATAGTCGAATTGGCTATAATATGTATATTTCTTTCGCTAATTGACTGACCCATTTGAGCTTGCAGTGTATGTACTTGTTTTATAGGACTCAATAGAATCTATGACCCAATAGGATCATTCAACGAATCACAACAGTTCATAAATTGGGTTCCCTCTTTACCCAGCCCTTTACTATTTGCAAAGTTTCTACTTCTATTTTTTTGTTTTAACTCAATTTACATCGAAATGATTTCTCAAGTTTAGGTGTCAATAATAAGGTGTCATTTAGTATCGCTCTTTAAACACATTTTTAATTTTGTAATTTTGAAAATAAGTAGTTCAAAGCGCATTTGGTAACTTGTATTCTCAAAATCTGTTGTAAAAAATAAAAAATGAGTTTACACATAAAATGTAAAATGACAAAAAGTTATTTTGAATGTTTTCAACTTAAGACAAGTAAAATTTTAAAACACGAAAAACAGATATCAAACTAAATACGTTTTCTATTTTTTTTTTTTTTATTTTGAGAATTTCAAAACATAGAACAAGAGAATAGAAAACAAAAACGGAAAACGAAAAATAAAAATACAAACCAAATGACACCCAACATTTCCCATTTTCTGCTTCATGGGAAGAAATGATACATAAATATATATTGAATTATCATTATGGAAACACGGTGGTTCACAAATAGAGCAGGCAGTCATTTGCAAAAGCCACTGTACATAGTTAAATTGAAAAAAGTCTGACATGAATTTATGTGAAAGAGAAGCAATGTGTCATCTCAATAAGAGTCGAGGGATAGAGGATGTGTGAAACCAATTTTGGAACTTCAAAACAACTTGGAAATTATTCTTGAATATTGTTCAGTTTTATTGGATTGTCAAGTTGTGGGATAGTCTGATAGTGTTGTTATGTTACGTTGTGTACTGGCTAGATTAGGTTCTTTTGAAAGAGCTCACCGAAAGGAATAGTTCTGGGTAAAATTTTACTTCAATCTTAATTGTGGATTCCAAATTAAGGTTTCTTTTGATGAGAATGTAGATCAGAAAAGGAACTTTTTTCCACTGATTGAGGAGCCAGCTAGTCATTAAGATCGTAAAATTATTGATCCATAAATATTGAAATTTTACAGGAATTGAAAGAAAAGCTGACTCATTGAATTACCCAAAATAAAAAAGCTGAGTCCTTGCTCACAAGGTGAGTATAACGTTCCACTGCAAGAAGAACAATTATCTAAACATCTATGATTTAGTTTCCATGATCTGATGATCGTCAAAGCTAAACAAATTTTAAGATTCTTGGCCATTTTCCTTGAAGAAAAGCTGGGTTTTTGAAAGTTTCTTTTTACACAACTTCATGAAGTCATGGCCCATGAGATTATCTATGGGATAGGAGATGCCATTTTTCCTTGGTATCATTTTCCATGAGTAACTCCTGCAATATATATATATTTCGTTTTGGGGGATTGGTGATGGTCCTTGATCTGATAAATTATTCTCTATGTATATCCTTGTTGTACCATGTTGACAGAGCATTTGGCTATGGATGTAGGATACATCACCATCCGTTGTCTTCATCAAGGACCTTGAATTAGTGAGAAGTCCCAAGAGTTCAGATGAGACAATGCTAATTGAAGATGAAAATGTGAAAGTGGAAGGGACAGGTTCTGGCTTTATTTGGGATAAATTTGGACACATTGTACGCTTTCCCTTTTTCTCATGGATTTTCAAATGTGTTGTACATTATAAGTACAGAGCTAGTGGTTCTTATGTCTTCTGGCTTCTGCTATGCAATTGTTTTCTGAATTTCATTGTGATGATGTCAGTTATTCTGTCCCAAATTTGTGTACGGGTCTCCAGAAACATGCATAATTGTTATATCCCTTTTATTTTAATCATAGAAGCACTCTATACGATAACATTGGATTGTGCCAGAAGGCAATGATATGAGAAATTTAAGTTTGTACATATGCGACTGTTCCCTGGGAAACATTACCATTCTCTCCAAATAATTTTCTTTCCTTATTTTTTTTTATCGTCTTTCCAAGTAATACTATGTTTTTGTGCAGCTTCCATCATCCATTTTGATGATTTCCGCAGCCAAACTAGCTTTTATTATTTTGAAAAGTTCTGTATAACAGAATTAAAATAATTATTGCTTCACACGTTGATGAAGAAAACCAAACCAGCATTTTCTATATGATGAGAAAACTGTTGTAACTCGGAATTTTAGTTGAGGATTTTCCAATTATATATTCATCACTGTGTGAATAATTATGTAGAATTTTTAAACTTTGCATTACATGGTTCTGTTCCTTTCAGGAACCCAGATTTTGTTTCCACTTAATAAGCTTTACAAAAATAATGTCTTGCAAAAGTCTATCTGACAGTGTTCCTGCAAGTATGACCAAAATAGCTTTTTTTTTTTTTAAATAAATTAGGCTGTCACTTCAATATCTTTAATATAATCAGTTTTGGTGTATGCTAGGTCACAAATTATCATGTTGTTGCGAAGTTGGCAACAGATAAAAGTGGACTACAACGCTGTAAGGTTTTGTTCGCGATTAATTATTTATTTTTAATAATTTCTAATCTCCTGTTACATTTTTTTTTTCTTCTCTGGTCAATGATATAGGATCCATATCATTATTGTTGATCCTCTTTCCAGCCTTTTTTCTTGGTATATTGGCAACGTGTTGTTGGTTTTTCCCTTACAGGTGTTTCTAGTTGATTTAAAAGGCAATAGCTTTTCAAGGGATGCTAAGATTGTTGGTTTTGATCAAGCATATGATCTTGCTGTTTTGAAGGTTTTTTTTTATTGGGATTCCCTCTAAATTTCAATTTTGATTCTTGATTCATTTGGGTAGAGCATGCATCTTTCGCTGCTTTCATTGTACACTTCATTTCTGAAGGTAATAGTTGCATCATAATGTATAGGTTTTGTACGGGCATGACACTGAATTTGTCGCATTGATATGAAAAAACCTTAATAGGCTTCTGAAAGCCTTTACAGAAGTGTTGGAAGTAAACATTGTAAACATATATATATATTAGTTCAAACTTGTACTGGGAATGCAAAGAAACCTTAATTGGCTTCTGAAAAGCCTGTGTGTAAGTGTTAGAAGAGAACATTGTATAAAAGGTTTTGCTTCACGCATGGTCAATAGTCGAATGACCCCTCAAATTTCCAAAATTCTGTGTGTAATTTTTTGGATACTTATGATAAAAAGACAAGTGTATTAGCCCCCTCAAAATTGAATAATTGTGTTTTGGCCACTCTGAAATCTAAAAACATTTCCCTTAACCCCTTCAACAAAATTCGTAGGTCTGACCATGTATCACACAGTATGGATGCTAGCTTGAATTCATTGTACTACCCGTTTCATATAACGTTGGGGCATCTAGTAAGTTTTTTAATGTATCTGTTCGCTTTCTCAACATGCATTATTTTTTCAACCTTCGTGAAGTCCTTAGCCTTAGGTGTCCACTAGACTGGTTCTCAATATTATGGCCCTCCATGCCTTCTGCAGGGGTGAACTTGGATATTGATTTTCGGTATCTTACAATCTATAAATTCTGGGTGGGAAGTTGGTTTCTGTGCTTATATTCAGAACCACTTTTGAAATGCCTACCATCTGACATTATATTTTTTGCAGGTTGATATTGAAGGGAATGAACTAAAACCAGTCACTCTTGGTACATCTCATGATTTACATGTGGGACAGAGTTGCTTTGCCATTGGAAATCCATATGGATATGAAAACACACTAACAACAGGGGTAACTTCTCGTATGATATTCACATCGTGCAATTATATCTTAAGACCAATGCTCTTATTCTATTTGCAACTCTTGGGGAACATTGCAAAATCTTATGGTAATTGTTGTTAGGGCAAGCGGAAGCATAATAGAAGAAAAAGTGTAAATTGAAGTAGATCAAGCAAGAACAAAATGTACCGAAGGGTAGGAGTGAAATGGAGATAGAATTGCTTTCTTCCTTTGTAAAATAGCGTGCTTTGCTTTTGATATTATGATTGTGATGTCTACAGCACCAAGAAGGGTTCTTGGTATTCGTTGAGACTTTACTTTCCAAGTTGATAGTTGAGTTCTCCAAGTTCATCCCCTTTGAAAGGTCTTCATTCATTTACTGAAATTGCAAATTACTTTCTTCAATTGTGGCAATTTCCTTTTTAGCTGTCTCAGATTAGCAATTAAGAGTTCCTTGTTTTTCCCTTTTCCCAAGAACTGGTTCACTTGTAGCTTTCCTCTTCTCTAGATTCGGGCCACAATTGCGTGGCACAAACGTAGTGCTTGTTCCACAATTTTTTTTTTTTTAGCTGTCTCAGATTAGCAATCATTTTGGGTTAATTTGGTCACTAAATGGAGAACTTGTTTTTTTTTTTTTTTGTGTTCCCTTTTCCTAAGAACTGGTTCGCTTGTAGCTTTCCTCTTCTCTACATTCGGGCCACAATTGCATGGCACAACCATAGTGCTTGTTTCAATATTGAACTAGATCAACAGATATTCAGATACATGCTTATTATTTACTGATATTCATTTAGTTCAGGTAGTTAGTGGATTGGGCAGGGAGATACCGTCCCCTAATGGACAAGCCATCAGAGGAGCTATACAAACTGATGCTGCTATTAATTCAGGTAACCAGAGGAAACTTTATTGGCCTTTGAGTAGAGTTTGTAAGAAGGAAAAAAAATATGTTTCATTCAACCCATCTATGCGTATTTTGTATAGCTTGAATCTCATTTTTTCAATTGAAAACATGCAAATGTTTCAGAACTAGTAGATTACCAAATTGTTAGGCGTGCATCACTAAATATTTTTGATGATAGTGCTTTCGATGTCTTTCAAGGAAAATGATGCTTATAGATTTTACAGAGTATTGTTTCTGTTAGATTATTTCTAGAATATTCCTATATATACATATATATATATATATATCCTAAATTGATACATATCCTAAATTAGATATCCTAAATTAGTCATAATCTTATTAAGTTTTGGTTTCTTATTCACCCTATAAATATAGGGTTTCGTTGTACAATATTAATCATCAATATTAATACATAATTATTTTCTTTTTCTTTTATTCTAACATGGTATCAGCGCTCAAGGTTTTTGATCCTGGGTAGACTAGGCATTCAACAATCACATCTCTGGCCGTCAGTGTTGCCCTTCCTGGCGCTACCCTTGCCTCCGCGCTTCCTTCAATGCGCTTGCATGTGCTCTCAACCTTTCAATGCGCTTCTCTGCGCCTTATTCAACGTGCTTCTGTGCGCCTTTAACCTTTTAATGCGCTTCTCCGTACCCCCTTCAACGCGCTTCCATGCGCCTTCAACGCACTCCTTCGCACCCCCTTCACGCTCTTCCATGGGCCTTCAACGCGCTCCTTCGCACCTCCTTCAACGCGCTCTTCTGCGCCTCCTTCAACGCGCTTTCGTGCGCCTTCAATCTTTCAATGCACCTCCTCCAACGCGCCTCTCCGCACCTCCTTCAACGCGCTTCCGTGCGCCTTCAACCTTTCAACGCATTTCTTCGCGCCTTATTCAATGCGCTTCTTCGCGCCTCCTTCAACGCGTTTTTCTGCGCCTCCTTCAACGCATTTTTTTTCGCACCTCTTTCAACGCGCTTTTTCGCGCCTCCTTCAACGCGCTTTTCTGTACCTCATTCAACGCGCTTTTTTCGCGCCTCTTTCAACGCGCTTTATTCCGCGTCTCCTTCAACGCGCTTCAATGCCCCTTTAACCTTTTAACGCGCTTCTCTGCGCCTCCTTCAACGCGTTTTCCATATGAACTCCGTTGCTCAGACTGCTGATTTATTTTCCAAACCTCTCCCTCCTAGACGATTTTATGAATTGGTTTCCAAACTCAAGTTGGTCTCTCCTATACCTCCTTGAGTTTGCCGGGGGGTGTTAGATTATTTCTAGAATATTCCTATATATATATATATATATATCCTAAATTGATACATATCCTAAATTAGATATCCTAAATTAGTCATAATCTTATTAAGTTTTGGTTTCTTATTCACCCTATAAATATAGGGTTTCGTTGTACAATATTAATCATCAATATTAATACATAATTCTTTTCTTTTTCTTTTATTCTAACAGTTTCTTTGAGTTTTTTTTAGCTTAATTCCCTTAATCATTCTTTAGAGGTGATGGTCTGGACGATCTAATTTTATTTACTTAATTTTGATGCATAAAATTTGCACAGGAAATTCAGGCGGTCCCTTAATTGATTCATATGGCCATGTTATTGGAGTTAATACAGCTACTTTCACTCGCAAAGGTGAGAAAATTTTTTATTTCTCTCCTTTAATATGAATAATGCAACAATAGAGTGGAAATAACAACCTTTCCATGAATTAACTTTTCAATAGTCAGTTTGTGTTGGCTAGCTGATTAGACTAACGACAACATTGTGAACATTCATTGAGCAGGAGTATCGACCTTTTTATTTCAACTCTGGAAAGAGCTTTGCTTTTAGGAAAATATATTGAGATTTGACTCCTTTTTTTGGCAGTTTTAGTGAATTGCACTTGATAATCCATATTCTGCATTTATTGAATAACTTTTCATGGACATATAGGCCTCTTTTGTGTCAAACAAATTATTTCTTGATCTGGTTCACTTAAATATGCTTAGTTTGCAAGGCTTTTCACCAATAATCATTTGATCATATGTCCTTTCACCAATAATCGTTTGATCATACATCCAAAATGGGTTTCGATGAAACAAAAATTTTACCTATTTGTGGAAATTGGTTTGAAATTTATTGTGAGTTACATTGTAAAAAGTTAAAAACCAAACTTATTCTTTCTAGAAATAGGAAGGAAATAAATAAATAATTAAGTTTAGAATTTTTAAAATGCTGTGATTTTCCTGTTTCAATTCAGGGACAGGAGTGTCCTCCGGCGTTAACTTTGCGATTCCTATTGACACCGTCGTGCAGACCATACCTTACCTGATAATTTACGGAACACCTTACAAAAACAGGTATTGATCAATACTTCGATCGGTTAAATTCAATAAAATGCTGTTACTCCTCGTCTTCAATGTTTTATGTGAATTCCCAATGTTGGAAGTAATAATCATCTACGATGATTTATGACCGGAGATAGGCTTATTGTGCACATTGAAGGCATAAATTTTTTTATACTGTGTTGTGATTAGAGAGAGAATTTAAGAATTAGTTGTTTACATGTTCTTCATCCCCCAAACATATTTTAATTCAAAAGCATTTATACCACAAATGCATTTGATCGTATTTCAATGGGTGTGTTGGCAGTTATAAAATTTAGTATAAATTTGTAAAAATTATAGTCTCGTAATTCATATATTGAGTAAAAATTTTGAATTTTGTAGAGATTTGTAGAAGTTTATTGAATTACAAACACACCCAATATTAAAATTTAGAAGTATATTATTGACCTATATAATGCAAAAATCTTGCCTACAGGGATAAATAAAAGAACAAAAGGGAAAGGGACAACGTGGAGTGCATGTTTATATCTAGTAAATTGTACATAGTTATTTAAATTTACTCCATGCCATAGTACTTCTTGTGCACTTCATACATCTTCGAAGGATCAGGAAGAACCTTGGAGACACTCTCTCTTGTTGCACATCTCTTCACCCATGCTGATAATCTGGGGCACTCTTCCTCCATTTTGAAGTTCCCATGAACCTCATAAGCATAAAACATGCTCGAGAAGGGGATGAAGGCAATGTCCAAGAATCCAAACTCGTCACCTCCAAAGTACGATTTGTCTCCCAGTACCTCTTCCAGTTGCTTCAAGTCTGCTATTAACTCTTTCCCCCTTCCTTCTTTGGCTTCCCCTTTGCTCTTGAAGAAATTTGTTTGGGTGCTGAATACCTGCCATGGCATTCAAAGTTCCAGGGAGTGACATATATACCTCCTTTTAAACTTGTTGGAATTTGATTCATTAATTAAGATGATATATTATTTCAAACGGTATCACACGGTGACTCACATTTAGAATTGAGGTTCGAGTCTATAAAAACTCGAGTCAAAAAATTATGAGCCAGTTTAATAAAATAAAATATATATATTATATTTTTGTATCTTTTAATAACATTTTAATAATATTTTATTTATTATATTTTAGAATAAAATGACGTCGTTTTAATTTAATTAAATTATTCACTAATTAATCTCTATCTTAAATCCTTCTTTAGTGAGCCAATCTAAAAATTTGATTCGAACTCGAGTTCAATATAAATAGCTTGTGTCAATCTTTAATAAATTAAGGAGATGTTGGTTGGTCAAAATTAACCAAAACTTATCAATTTTTACCAATTTTTTTTTGTATTTTCTTTCAATTAAATTTTACCATGTATCACTTTTACATCAAATTTTCACACTTTTACTGTATTTTTTTGTCAAACTTTAACCAACCAACACTCACTGATACTCGATGCAGCTCAACTCTAGAGAATATAGTAAAACTTGAGAATGTTTTAAAGTTTGTTAAATTTTGAATATATTTATACATTTATTTGGCCCGATTAATTCTTTTTAAGATGGATTAAGAACTCAAATGATGGAAATGCTAGCACAAATAATAATAATAATAATAATAATAAGAAGAAGAAGAAGATGGAAAAACAAACCTTGTTGTTAATGAAATGAACCCAAAACCTAGCAAGTGCTCTGTCATGGGGATCATTAGGAAGCACGGCAGGAAGGCCTTCCTCCTTCCACGTCTCATCAACATATTCAAGTATGGTCACTGAATCACAGACCGGCCTTCCTCTGTGGATCAAGATGGGAACCGATTTCCGAACCGGGTTCATGTCGAGAACCAGCCGGCTCCTCTGAGGATTAGTCAGGTCTTCTTCTACGTATTCATAGCGAATCCCCTTCTCTTCCAAGGCTATTCTCACTCTCATCCCAAACTCATTTACCCAGAAGTCAACCACCACAATATCACTCTTTCCTTCCATTTTTCTTTCTTTCGACTCCTTCCTGCTTATTTTTTGAGCCAGAACTGAACGGAACAGAACAGAGGCTTTTTTTTTATAGCCTTTTTGGTGCCTCAGATCTAGAAGCATCTTTTCAACTCTCTTGTTCAAAAGAGGGGGGAGGCTGACATCCGGGCACATGTCAGCTCAGTGGCATCGGAAATTCGGAATTGTAGATTGTTGGGTTAAAATTTAATAATCCAAGCAGATTTATTTTTTTCCTTTGAATTAAAAAAAAATGAATATGTTCAGATCATCCAATTGTAATTCAATGATCCACAGTTTGGCTATCACGGAACATACAGCTTGGCTATGTCAACCTTTGACTCCTTCGCTGCTTATTTTTAGAGCCAAAGTGAACAGAGCTGGGGCTTTTTTTTATAGCCTTTTGGTGCCTCAGCTCTAGAAACATCTTTTCATTTTTCGACTCTCTTGTTCAAACGTGGTGACTCATTCACAGATTGCTAGACGATATTATTGATTAAACATTGTATAATTTAAATCTCATACGGACATTTACCAATTTAAATCTCACACGGACAGTTACAAAATAATAATAAAAAATTATAAAATAATAAGTGTCGCTTATATTAAAAAAAAAAAAGATTATAATTCATTTAGGCCTGGTCTGGGAAGGAAAATAGGTGACTTTTTTTTAGGTAGATAGTAGCTAACCAAAAAAAGTCACCTTTTTGTATTTGGAAATGAAAAAAAGATGGCTTTTTCTTAAGTGATGTTTTTAGTTTTGATTAATTTAACATTTTTGTCCTTAAAGATTTAAGGGAAAATTAAAATGTAAAAAAGTAAATTTAGTCATTTTACAAACAAGCGAATAAGTCAATTAGTCGATAAGCTAATTAGTCGGAGCTTCTCAAGCAATACCTTAGAATGACGGTTTAGTGCCATTTATCGAATGATTTAGTGCATAATTTTAATCAATTTTATTTATTTATTTTTTAAGTACAGAGGTGTTTGGAGTTATTTTAAACTTGTTTAAATTTGTAAGAGTTACGGTTTCGAAATTTATGTAGTGAGTAAAAAATTTTTTCATAATTTATGCATTGAGTAAAAAATTTAAATTTTAAAGAGATTTGTAAAATATTTAAAGATAAAAAAAATGTTCCAAACGTAGCCTATATAATATTATTAGTCAAAGTTCCGAGCTTTGTTGCAAGTATTTGTACGGTAATTAAAATTTTCACCATTGAAAATTGAGCATATAAAATATGTATAACTAATTATCATGAATTTAAATTTTAATTAATAAATAAATTTGAACAACATCAAATTACCATAACAATACATTAAAAAATTTTTTAGTTTTCTTATTTTTGTACAGTTTGAGCATTAAATGTTATTTTGCATTAAACAGTGAGTCATTGACTTGATTTAAATATAATTCAATAATAATAATTTTATACAAATAATTTTAAATTTTTTTCCACAAAATCAAAAATTTTATGAATTTCGTTATTGACACGTTTCTTAGTTAATTTTTTTTTCTTTTTTGTTAAATTATTTTTTTCTTGATTAAATATATTATTGGTGAATGTTTGTGTTCAGTTGACACATATCACTAGTTTCTTACCATATGCTTGAGTTTTGATAATTTGTTAAAGGTATTATAGTAATTTGATGTTATTCAAATTTATTTATTAAGTAAAATTTTAAATTCATGATAATTAGTTAAACATGTTATACATGTTCAATTTTCAAAGATAAAAAATTTAGTTACATTATAAATACCTGCAACAAAATACAAGACTTTTGCTATTTTTATGTATAATTATTATTGTTTGATCTCAACATTTGATTAAAACCATGGATTCATACTAAATATATATATATATATATATATAGAATCAAAACTTAATTGTAAAAATATCACATTAAAAAATAAATTTGTCATAAAAATATCATATATTTCCTTCAATCAATTAATTATATGTAATTTTAACCGCCACTAAGCAGCCATAGGGGAATGGAAAGATAGAGATGAAATATAGAGATGGTGATATGCATACTACTTCCAATAAAATATAATAATAATAATAATGATAAAAGATAAGTACTATAAAGGGCATGACGTCGGGGAGTGGGGATTTTATAATTTAATAGGAGCGGGGATTTTATAATTTAAACTTGTCGAAGCTCTAGTATTCGTTAAAAAATATCTAAAATATTTAAAAATTATTTATTTTATATTATTATATAAATTATGAATTCATAATTTTTATTAAATTTTATTAATTTTTTTACTCCAAGCGTGCCCTCAATAGGGGTTATGTGTCCCATTTAAAAAAAAGGGGGAGAGGTTTTATCGCCCCTCCCTAGGAGAAATAAAGGATAGAGAATAAGGAAAAATTAATAGGTTTGGTCTTACGAAGTCATGTGTCTGTGTTATGTTTATTCATTAAATTTTAGTATATTAATATATATATTTTTAAATTTATATAGTTTTTTATTAATTTAAAGTTTTATTTTAATAAATATAAGATAAATGATATTAGCACTATTCGACGTTTCATCTAATGAGTGAATGTATTTTTTTCAATGATTGAATGTTAGAAACTTTTTTGAAAGTGCCAATATCATCTGCCTAAGTATAATAACTCATCCTATGAAACAATTAAAACCATAATTTTTGGAATAAAACTGAACAATCACACCTAGGTTTCGTTTGGAATTATGATATTCGTTGAAAAATACTGAAAATTTTTAAACTTTTTATTAGGAGTGGCAAAATCGACTCAAATCCATCAACCCGTCCAATTAAACCCATAATAAATGGGTTTGAGTCCTATTATTTTACTAATTGGATTGTAATTAGGTAACTTATAAAATACACATTTATAAACGGGTGCAATTGAGTTATGAAACGAGACCTGTTAAAACACTCATTTAAATTAAAAAAACTAGTTTAATCCCTCTCTTTATACTACTCTCTCTCTCACCTCTCTCTCTCTCCAGAGAGAAAGAGCACACACACACACAAAAACATGCACACGCACACACACATGCACGCGCACCCACATACATACCCACACACACTCAAGCGCACACCCACATGCGCACGCACACACGTACACGCGCGCACACCCGCAAGCGCAAACACACACGTGTGTGCACACACACCCACACACGCACGCACACGCGTACACACACACATGCAAGCGCGCACAAACACCCACACACACATGCACGCACAAACATACATGGGCGCGCGTGCATGCACGCGTGTGTGCGCGCGCGTACACACACACGAGCGCGCAGGCGAACACACACGCACACACCCGCGTATGCACACATACGTATTATATAATATGTATAATATTATATTAATTAAAATAAATATTGATATATTTATATATATACACATTAATTGAAATAAAATTTTAATTTTTTTTTTAAAGTAAGTTAGGTCATAAGTAAATGGGTTGTGATATGAGTTCATGGATTTATAATAATCCATATTTAACCCGCTCATATCTAATTCGCCTTTTAAATGGGTGCAGTGGTTTTGGGTTGCACCCATTTAATCTCCAACCCGTTTGAACCTATCACTAACCCGCCCAACTCGCCTATTTTGTCAATCCTATTTTTTATCTCATTACACAAATTATAAACTCACAATTTTTATCAAAGTTCACTAATTTTTTTTTCATTCCAAACGTGCTCTTGATGGAGTTTCGTGCCATGGATCAATAAAGCTCATTCATTCTTCATTTCAAGTTAAATACCAACCACAACTAAAAACCTTTTTTACATAGAGAACAAAACCGGTTTAAACCAATAATACAACTTAACCAAAAATTATAAAAAAAAATACTTTAGAGAGCACTCAATTGAACATAATGTTTAATTTGAAATAAAATGCAAAAGACAACAATGAAAAACAATGCAATGGAATATAATTGGTACGTGTAAATAAAAAGAAATAGAGTAAAATAAGAGGTGAGAATGAAATGTAATTGGGAATAGAATGGAATACTCATTCCATTCATTTATTTGGTTGCCAACATGAAAATAGTAAGAATAGAATAGACCTTCAAAATTTCATAATATAATTACATATTTTAAATATAATAGAATATAATAAAAATTACTAACATTAATTTATTTTTGGATTGCGAATTTGAGTCAGAAAAAGGGACTCGAGGGTAAAATGATCATTTCAAGTTCCAATTAGGATAAAATTTCTTAACTATTAAGAAACATGTCAATAAATATTTTTTAGTTTTTTGAGATGCTTAAAATACAAATTTAGACCAAAAAAGACTCGGGGGCAAAACAGTCAGCTTATAGTTTGAATTCAAATCAGGTTGAATTTGTTTAGTTATTAAGAAATATGTCAAAGATTTTTTTTAGCCTTCTGGGTAACTTAAAATGCAAATTTGGACTAAAAAATGGCTTAGGCGTAAAATCGTCATTTTACAATTTGAATTTGAATTGAAATGCAATTTTATTAGTTATTAAGAAACACATTGATAAATATTTTTTTAACCTTTTGGAATGCCTAAAATATAAATTTTGGCAAAAAATGAACTTAGGGTAAAATGGTCGTTTTACAACTCACGTTTAGATCGGATTAAAATTTACTTAGTAATTAACTAATATGAATGAATACTTTTATTAATGTTTTAGAAGCCAAAAATATGAATTTGAGGGGGAAAAAAGGACTTGGCAATAAAATAGTCATTTCGCAACCCGAATGAGCAATTAAGGGAAATTTTTTTATTACAAAATAATTGCTTATTTTTTATTTTTATTTTTTTTTCAATTTTTGTATCAAATTCTGATTGTGATAGAATAGTTATTTTATCACTTAAATTATAAAATTCCTTTTCCCACTTCATGTGAGAATAAATATTTCTATAAAATAGTATTCCAAATTAATTTTTTGATACGAAAATAAGAATAAGTTAAAGTAGAAATGGATTTTATTCCATTCTATTCTATTACATTTTTTTTTTCTTCTCTTGGTCAATGATATAGGATCCATACCATTATTGTTGATCCTCTTTCCAGCCTCTTTTCTTGGTATATTGGCAACGTGTTGTTGGTTTTTCCTTTACAGGTGTTTCTAGTTGATTCAAAAGGCAATAGCTTTTCAAGGGGTGCTAAGATTGTTGGTTTTGATCAAGCATATGATCTGGCTGTTTTGAAGGTTTTTTAATTCATGATTCATCTGGGTAGAGCACGCTTCTTTTCGCTGCTTTCATTGTACACTTCATTTCTGAAGGCAATAGTTACGTCATAACGCATAGGTTTTGTACAGGGGTAACACTGAATTTAGCTCATTGATATGAAAAAACCTTAATAGGCTTCTGAAAGCCTTTACAGAAGTGTTGGAAGTAAACATTGTAAACATATATATATATATATATATATTAGGTCAAACTTGCACTGGGAATGCAAAGAAACCTTAATTGGCTTCTGAAAAGCCCATATGAAAGTGTTAGAAGAAAACATTGTATAAAGGTTTTACTTCACGCGTGGTCAATAGTTGCATGACCCCTCAAATTTCCAAAATTCTGCGTGTAACTGTTTGGATATTTATGATAAAAAGACAAGTGCATTAGGCCCCTCGAAATTGAATAATTGTGTTTTGGCCACTCCGAAATCCAAAAACATTTTCCTTAACCCCTTCAACAAAATTCCATGAATTAACTTTTCGGTAGTCAGTTTGTGTTGGCTAGCTGATTAAACTAACGACAACATTGTGAACATTCATTGAGCAGGAGTATCGACCTTTTTATTTCAACTCTGGAAAGAGCTTTGTTTTTAGGCAAATATATTGACTCCTTTTTTTTTGGAAGTTTTAGTGAAATGCACTCGGTAATCCATGTTTTGCATTTATTGAATAACTCTTCAGGGACATACGGGCCTCTTTTGCGTCAAAAAAATTATTTCTTGATCTAGTTCACTTAAATATGCTTAGTTTGCAAAGCTTTTCACCAATAATCACTTGATTTTATGTTTTTTCACCAATAATCGTTTGGTCATACATCCAAAATGGGCATCGATGAAACAAAAGTTTTACCTACTTGTGAAAATTGGTTTGAAATTTATTATTACTGGGTAAGAAGTTAAAAATCAAACTTATTCTTTCTAGAAATAGAAAGGAAATAAATAAAAAGTTAAGTTTAGAATTTTTAAAATGCTGTTATTTTCCCATTTCAATTCAGGGATAGAAGTGTCCTCCGACATTAACTTTGCGATTCCTATTGACACTATCATGCGAATCATACCTTACGTGGTAATTTACGGAATACCTTACAAAGACAAGTTTTTAATCAATATTTCAATCGGTTAAATTTAATGAGATGCTGTTATTACTCGTCTTCAATATTTTATGTGAAATCCTAATATTGGAAGTACTAATCATCTACGATGATTATGACCAGACATAGATTTATTGTGCACATCGAATGCATAAATTTTTTTATACTGTGTTGTAATTAGAGAGAGTTAATTTAAGAATTAGTTGTTTACATGTTATTCATCCCCCAAACATATTTTAATTTAAAAACATTTATACAACAAATGTATTTTTGATCGTATTTCAATGGGTGTGTTTAGAGTTATAAAAGTTAGTATAAATTTATGAAAACTATAGTCTTGTGATTCATGCACTGAGTAAAAAATTTAAATTATGTAGAGATTTGTAGAAGCTTATTGAATTCCAAACACAGCCAATGTTAAAATTTAGGTGTCTATTAATGATCTATATAATGCAAAAATCCAGCCTACAGGGATAAATAAAAGAACAAAAGAGAAAGGGACAACTTGGAGTGCATGTTTATATCTAGCGAATTGTACATGGTTACTTGAATTTACTCCATGCCATAGAACTTCTTGTGCACTTCATACATCTTCGAAGGATCGGGAAGAACCTTGGAGACACTCTCTCTTGTTGTACATCTCTTCACCCAAGCTGATAATTTCGGGCACTGTTCCTCCATTTTGAAGTTTCCATGAACCTCATAAGCATAAAACATGCTCGAGAAGGGGATGAAGGCAATGTCCAAGAATCCAAACTCGTCACCTCCAAAGTACAATTTGTCTCCCAGTACCTCTTCCAGTTGCTTCAAGTCTGCTATTAACTCTTTCCCCCTTTTTTCCTTAGCTTCCCCTTTGCTTTTCAAGAAATTTGTTTGCGTGCTGAATACCTGCCATGACATTTGTTAAAAGTTCAGGGAGTGACATACATAGCTTCTTTCAAATTTGTTGGAATTTGATTCATTAATTAAGATGATAAATTATTTCAAATGATATCATACGGTCACTCACATTTAGAATCGAGGTCGAGCATATAAAAATTCGAATCAAAAAATTGTAAACTAATTCAATAAAATAATATATATATACATATTTTACATATTTTATATCTTTTAATAATATTTTGTTTATTATATTTTAGAGTAAAACAAGGTTATTTTGATTTAATTGAGTTATTCGTTAACCGACCTGAATTTAGATTTTTCTTTTACGAGTCGATCTAAAAATTCGATTCAAGCTCGAGTTCAATATAAATAGTTCGAGCCAAAATTCAATAAATTAAAACTCGATTTTGCTCAGCTCTACTCTTAGTTATGGAATATAGCAAAACTTGAAAGTGTTTTAGAGTTTGTTAAATTTGAATATGATTATACATGTATTTGGCTCGATTAATTCTCTTTAAGATCGATTAAGAACTCAAATGATGAAAATGCTAATGTTAATAACAACAACAACAACAACAACAATAATAATAATAATAATAATAAAAGGAAAATAGGATGGAAAAACAAACCTTGTTGTCAATGAAATGAACCCAAAACCTAGCAAGTGCTCTGTCATAAGGATCATTAGGAAGCATGGCAGGAAGGCCTTCCTCCTTCCACATCTCATCAACATATTCTAGTATGGTCACTGAATCACAGACCGGCCTTCCTCTGTGGATCAAGATGGGAACCGATTTCCGAACCGGGTTCATGTCGAGAACCAGCTGGCTCCTCTGAGGATTTGTCAGGTCTTCTTCTACATATTCATAGCTAATCCCTTTCTCTTCTAAGGCTATTCTCACTCTCATCCCAAACCCATTTCCCCAGAAGTCAACCACCACAATATCACTCTTTCCTTCCATTTTTCTTTCTTTCGACTCCCTCCTGCTTATTTTTTGAGCCAGATCTCAAGAGAACAGAGGCTTTTTTTATAGCCTTTTTGGTGCTTAAGATCTAGAAGCATCTTTTCAACTCTCTTGTTCAAAAGAGGGGGGAGGCTGACATCCGGGCACATGTCAGCTCAGTGGCATCGGAAATTCGGACGGTAGATTGTTAGGTTAAAATTTAATAATCCGAACAGATTTATTTTGTCCTTGAACTAAGAAACAATGAATATGTTCAGGTTGTCAACTTTAAATCTAATGACCCATAGCTTGGCCATCACTGAACTTACAGCTGGGCTATGAGGGTATTTGGTTGGCGAAATTTGACTCCTCGACTATGTCAACCTTTGACTCCTTCCCTCCTTATTTTTAGAGCCAGAACTGAACAAAACTTGGGTTTTTTTTTCTTTTTTTAATGGCCTTTCGGCGCCTCAGCTGTAGAAGCATCTTTTCATTTTTCGACTCTCTTGTTCAAGCATGGTGGCTCATTCGCAGACTGTTTAGACGATAATATTGATTAAACATTGGCTCCGTGGTTGATAAAAAAATTTCAAAGAATATGGTGAAAAATTTTCAAAAATTTTAAAAATTATTTACTTTTTATTTTATTACATGAATTATGAATTTATAATTTATCTTATTTTATCTCATTTTTTATCATTCGAAACACTCTCATTATATAATTTAAATCTCACATGGGCATTTACAAAGTAATAATAAAAAATTATAAAGCAATAAGTGTCGCTTATATATAAAAAAAATAAGATTATAATTCATTTAGAATGACGGTTTAGTGCCATTTATCGTATGATTTAGTACATAATTTTAATCAATTTTATTTATTTATTTTTTTAAGTATAGGGGTATTTGGAGTTACTTTAAACTTGTTTAAATTGGTAAAAGTTGCAGTCTTGAAATTTATATAGCGAGTAAAAATTTTTTTCGTAATTTACACAGCGAGGAAAAATTCAAATTTTAAAGAAATTTGCAAAATATCAAAAGATAGAAAAAAAAAATGCTCCGAACGTAGCCTATATAATATTATTAGCAAAAGCTCCGCTCTTTGTCATAGGTATTTGTAATGTAATTAAAATTTTCACCGTTGAAAGTTGAACTTATACCATATGTATAACTAATTATCTGAATTTAAAATTTAATTAATAAATAAATCTGAACAACATCAAATTATCATAACAATATATTAAAAGTTTTTTCAATAGTTTTTTTTATTGTTGTAGAGTTTAAACATTAAAAGTTATTTTGCACTAGACGATAAGTTATTGACTTGACTTAATATAATTTAATAATAATAATTTTATACAAATAACTTTAAAGTTTTTCTAAAAAATCAAAAATTTTATGAATTTCGTTATTGACATATTTTTTAGTCAATTTTTTCTTTTTTGCTAAATCATTTTCTTCTTCATTAACATATATTATTGGTGAATATTTGTGTTCAATTGACACATATCATTAGTTTCTTACTATATGCTTGAGTTTTGATAATTTGTTAAAGGTATTATGGTAATTTGATGTTATTTAAATTTATTTATTAAGTAAATTTTATATTGTATATGTTCAATTTTCAACGATAAAAAATTTAGTTACATTATAAATACTTGCAACAAAGTGCAAGACTTTTGCTACTTTTATGTATAGGGTGTGATTAGAGTGACAAAAGTGAGATAATTTGTAAGTTTGTAATTCATATAATAAGATAAAAAATGAATAACTTTTAGAAATTTTCAAAGATTTTCAAAATTTTTCAGTGCTTTTAAACAAACCAAACGCACCCATATTTATTATTGTTTGATCTCAACAGTTGATTAAAACCATCGATTCTTATTAAATATACATATATAAAATCAAAACTTAATTGTAAAAATATCATATTAAAAAAATAAATTTATCATAAAAATATCATATATTTGCTTCAATCAATTAATTATAACTAATTTTAACCGCTACTAAGCAGCTTGACAACATAAAAGAGATGTTTGGGTCATAGGGAAATAAAGAGATGGAGATGAAAAATAGAATGGTGATATGCATAATATTTCCAATAAAATATAATAATAATGATAAAAGATAAGTACAATAAAGGGCATGATGTGGGGAAGAGGGGGGGATTTTATAATTTAATAGGGGGTGGGGATTTTATAATTTAGGTTCCATTGAGTTTTCATATTTGTTGAAAAACACTAAAAATTCTTAAAAATTATTCACTTTTTATTTCACTTTATAAATTACGAATTTATATTTTTTATCAAATTTTACTAATTTTTTCACTCTAAATGTACCATTAATAAGAGTTATATGTCCCATTTCTTTTTAATAAAAGGGATGTTTTATTGCCCTTTACCAAGAGAAATAAAGGATAGGGAGTGAGAAAAAAACTAATAGGTTGGTTTTTATGAAGTCACGTGTCAATTTTATGTTTATTCATTAAATTATGTTAGATTAATATAGATTTTTTTAAATTCATATAATTTTTTATTAACCTAAAATTTTATTTTTATAAATATAAGGTAAATAATGTTAGCACTCTAAAAAAAGTTTCTTGTATTTCATCTAGTGAGTGAACTTTTTTTTTATTTTCTATGATTGAATGCTAGAAACTTTTTTGAAAGTATTGTCTAAATATAATAACCCATCCTATGAAATAATTAAAATCATAACTTTTGAAATAAAACTGAAGAATCACACTTAGGCTCCGTTTAGAATTTTGATATTCATTGAAAAATATTAAAATTTTTTAAGAGTTATTCACTTTTTATCTCATTACACGAATTATGAATTCACAATTTTCATTAAATTCTACTAATTTTTTTCACTCCAAAGGTACTCTTAGATGGAGTTTCGTGCCATGGGTCAATAAAGCTCATTCATTCTTCATTTCAAGTTAAATACCAACCACAACTAAAAACGATTTTTTACATAGATAACAAAACCGGTTTAAACCAAAAACACAAATTAACCAAAAACAAATAATTTAGAAAGCACTCAATTGAGCATAATATTCAATTTGAAATAAAATGCAAATGACAACAATGAAAAACATTCAAGTAAGAAGGCAGAGGAATATATTTGGTACGGGTAAATGAAAAGAAATGAAATAAAATAAGAGGTAAAATGAAATGTAAGTGGAAATAGAATAGAATACTCATTCCATTTTTCTATTTAGTTGCCAACATGAAAATAATGAAAATAAAATAGATATTCAAAATTTTATAATATAATTACATATTTTAAAGAAATATAATAAAAATTACTAACATTAATTTTTTTAAAGACTATAAAAATAAACTTTATTCTTGGACTGCGAATTTGAGTTAAAAAAAAGGATTCAGAAATGAAATAGTTATTTTACAATTTAAGTTTCAATTAGGGTAAAATTTTCTTAACTATTAATAAACATATCAATAAATATTGTTTTAGTCTTTTGGGATGCCTAAAATATAAATTTAGCCCCAACAAGGGCTCAGGGGCAAAACAGTCAGTTTATAATTTGAATTCAAATCCGGTTAAAATTTGTTTAATTATTAAAAAATATGTTAAGGATTTTTTTTAACCTTTTGGGCAGCTTAGAATAAGAATTTGAACTAAAAAATGGCTTAGGGATAAAATTGTCATTTTACAATATGAGTTCGGATTGAAATAAAATTTTATTAGTTATTAAGAAACACATTAATAAAAATTTTTTTAACCTTTTGGGAAGCCTAAAATATAAATTTTGGCAAAAAACAAACTTAGGGTAAAATGGTTATTTTACAATCCAAGTTTGGGTCAGATCAAAATTTGTTTAGTTATTAAGAAATACGAATGAATATTTTTATTAACATTTCAAAAGTCAAAGATGCGAATTTTAAATAAAAAAAAATTAGGAGTAAAATAGTCATTTTACAACCCAAATGTGTAATTGAGAGAAATTTTTCATTATAGAGTAGGCACTTGTTTCTTATTTTTATTTTTTTTCAATTTGTGGATCAAATTTTGATTGTAATGGAATAGTTACTCCATCTCTTAAATTGTGGAATACTTTTTTTTCATTTTATGTGAAATAAATATTCTTATAAAATAGTATTCTAAATTAATTTTTTGATACAAAAATAAGATTAAATTAAAATAAAAATGAATTCTATTCCATCCTATTCTATTGTCGCATACCAAACATAACTCGCTACAACCATCCAGCAATCGTTTGTGAAGCGATACCAATTCATCCTTTTTGCAGTAGTGTCGCTTATCAATTTTATCAATAAATAAATTTAAGAACGTATTGTATTGAATTGTCCGATTGAATGAATACAAGAAGTCTTTATACAGGCAACAAGAAGAATTAAATTAGGAAAATACAAGCATCGACAAGGCCTAATTTCTAATTTACAGTAATATAATTCTTAATATAACTTAAAAATATAATTTTTATCCTGTGAATTAAGTGTACGTATCAAAATTTTTATTTAAGTTGAATTTTTTTATAAATTATCGTAATGTAAATTAATTATTTTTTGTAATCTTTATTGTTTTATATTAATTATAATCTCAAGTGAATAAAGATGAAATAAGATAAAAATAAAAAAAATGTTTAATTAAATGACAATAGTAACTCAACTTTTCATGTGATATAAATTAATTATATTTAATTCGTTAAAGAAATAAAACTATTTATTTAGCAAAATTAATTAATTTCTTTTACTGTAATGTAATTTAGTTAAAATAATTAAATAATTATTATATAAAGTCTAATTGAAAATATACAGAAGATTAATAATTTATTATTGAATGAATATAATTTGAGTTTAACTCTTTTACTCACAATCCATTATAACTTGATCCAAACTTATTTCTTTGTCAATTCTAATATTATACTATATTATAGGATCACAATCAAATAAAAATTGAATGTGTCACGGGCCTAGCTTCATAGTCCAGGATGGACGGCGTGGAAATATAAGAATTAAATAAAATCAATAAAAATCTAGTTCAAGTTAAATTCATATCATAAACATTCATTATAATATTACCAAATGTCCCTTATTCCTATATAAAATAATATTTGAGTACATTATCATAAATTAAATAATAATATATTCCACTTTGACTCCATCTTCAATAGCAGCATCCAAGGTCTGCACGATCAGAACATATATCATAATCATATTTATATCTTTTAAAATAATGACATTATAAATGTAAACAGCAAATTTATACCCTAGGTCACACAATTTATAATATAATAGTTTAACTCTTAGTTACAAAGATTAAATACAATTATTATTATCTATAGTTAAGATCAAACTTAAGCTACTCAAGTCTAAACTGCCTATGTATCTCACCTCTGGAATCAAGTAACCGTAGTTCCTATTTTATTATCCAATATTCACAACCTAACTCATTATCAATAAATCAAACATTAAACACCATTATAATTAACAACTACAGTGTCTCAACGCATAATAATAATTTATGAAATCTCATGCAATGGGATAATGATGGAATGTAATGCCAATGCATATTCTCTAATCTCCATGTACCCCCAGTTTTATTATGAGACGGGTGACAATTAACAAAGCACACGGGGCCATCAATCGCATCATTTTCACTTACGGCGAACGTATATCTCAATATATATTACGAGTGGGGAACTGAGTTATACCTCTATAGGTGTAAAACTCAAAAGAATCAAATTACACCCTCTAACCCTTCTGCTAGGGAAACGAGTTACACATTTAGTCAGGCATCTACTTAATCTAAGTAGGAAATTAATATAAATAACAATTGGAGAACCGAATCACGTCCCTAATCAACTAAGACTCAAGGAAACCAAGTTATACTCCTAACCCTTCTGCTAAGGACCGAGTTACAATCCCAGTGAGACATCTGCTTAGCTCAAATAAGAAATTAATATAAATATTATCTCAAGATTAATATTCTAATTCTAATAATTAAACTTTAGTCATGTATATTGACTAGGGAATCATCCAATATTTTAAAAAATCGTTGTATTATTTTTCTCAAAATTAGGGATCTTGTTCATATATATGAATCGTGCCGCAAAATGTCAATAATATAAATATCATCTCAATATAATAATGCATTCTCATTATGCTTGAGGATGATTTGGGATACACTTAATTTTTAAAAATCAATAATTAATGGTTCTAAGTAACGAATATGCTTTAAAATCTTAAAATCTACATTTTTGAAAAAATTTTCAGTTTTATCCTTTGAACCCTTGTTCGAAGGTTAGCTACCGTTCGAACCCACATTCGAAGTAACTCCGTTCAGACCCCCGTTCGAAGGGCAGTGTCTAGAAATAAATTTTGGGTTCGTTTTCCGCATGAAAACCCCAAACCAAAACACCTTAAATCTTTCATTCAAACCACAAATTCAACAATCAATTATATATAAATATATAAGTATCTTAATAACAAGTTTATCTAGCATTTATTTCAACAATAACTCAAAGAAATTGCAAGATTTTAATAGATATATGTATATATATACACAACTGTATACAGTATATTCATATCTCTGCAAATCAACAAATACTCTACCAAATCATGTAAATGATATATCAAAATCATACTAACACATACATATAAGTATGAATATAAATCCTACCGATCTCGAATCTGAAGAAAAAAGGAGAAAATTGAAGAAAACTGAGTTGAGCTTACAATCTTCCAAAGCCAATTTCTTCCATCTTAGGTAGGGGCGGATCTAGGATTTTTCTCATGGGGGGCACAATGTATAAAAATTACACAAAAACATACTTTGTATTAAAACTCAAAAGTAAGTAATACAAAAGCTAAACATTGTTCTCCATATTAAAATTTAACTTACAATTGACCCCTACAATTTTTCATATTTTGAAAATAATTCATGATAGATTCATTTGACAAGCTGCTAAATATATCTTTTTCAATATACACAACCAAACAATCATTCATCAACTCATCACCCATTCGTTTGCGAAGTCGATTCTTTACTATCTTCATACCAAAGAATGCCCTCTCTACTGTAGCAGTTGCAATGGGCAAAATCAAGATCAAAGTTAGGAGCTTGTAAACTAATGGGTATGCTACATCTCTTCTATTTTCAACCATCTTTTGAGTAATGTCACCAAACCTCTTTAAACCTGAAAACTCAACATTCAAGTGCATATCCATAATGAAATTTTCAAGTTGATCCGAAAGTGCTAAAAGCTCAATGTCTGAAAAGTCTTTTGGGTAAAATTGAGCTAATTGAATCACCTTTTGCTTGTCAAAAGCAGCAAATGAATTGGATAGATTTAGGCATGAAACACAAAATAACAACTTGGTATTTACCTCATTAAATCTGTTATTTAGCTCTTGCAGTTGCATATCTATGATAGTATTGAATAATTCAACACGGTAGTGATGTGAGTTTGTCATTTCTTCAGCTCTACGGCGTGATCTTCCTTGAACTACATACAAATCATCCATGCTAGGAATACTAATATGATGTTTCACACAAAAAGTAGAAACTTCTTCCACCAAAGAATTCCACCCATTATCCCACATCGCTTGAAATCTTTTCTTAGAAATGTCAACTAAGACAATTGAATTCCCAATATTTTACTCTTTCCGTTGCAGTGCTTGAGACAAATCATTTGTTATTCCCAATATTGATTTCATCAAATGCAAAGTAATCACAAACTCAAAGGATTGCATCGCTTTTAATAAACGCAATGCTTCAACCTTTTGATCTGAATTTGTTCCCTCCTCTACAACCACATCAAGCACATCAATTACTGAGGCAAACATGTTAATCAAGCTCATAAGAGTCCCATAATGCGATCCCCAACGTGTATCACTTGGCCGAATTATAGTACTTTCTTGATTCAAGCCTCGTCTACTTGTGATTTCTTCATTTTCTAAGCTTTCAATAATTCGAGCAACTTGTGCCTCTCGCAAAGTATCCCGTCGCTTGCACGAAGATCCAACCACATTAATAATATTAGAAATCAAGAGGAAGAGCGTGGCAATAAGGACATGGTTCTTCGCCACTGCAACAAGAGCTAGTTGAAGCTAGTGAGCAAAACAATGCACATAATATGCACACTCATTCTCTTTCAAGATAAGAGTCTTCAATCCATTAAATTCACCTCGCATATTACTTGCTCCATCATAACCTTGCCCACGCAACATAGATATGCTTAATCCATGTGCAAAAAATAACTCTTCAAGTGCATTTTTAAGGGACTGAGCAGTTATGCTAGTGACATGCTTTAAGCCCAGAAAACATTCAACCACGCATCCTTTTTTGTTTACAAATCTCAAAACAACGGCCATTTGCTCCTTCATTGACACGTCACGAGATTCATCATGGAGAACAGAAAACAATCCATCACCAAGCTCTTTAATTATAGCATTGGTTGTTTCAAATGCACAAGCTCTAACAATATCCTTCTGAATTTGAGGCGCTATTAACTTAAGATTCTCAGGAGCATTCTTAAGTGCAACATTTCTCACCTCCTCATTATGATCTGTAAGGAATTTTAAAAGCTCTAAAAAATTTTCCTGGTTGTTTGAACCATCATACTCATTGTGCCCACGAAATGGAAGTCCTTGTCTTAAAAGGAATCTAATGCAGTCAATTGATGCATTAAGTCAAATTCTATAATCGATTCTTGCTTCTTCTGTCATTTTACCAAAACTAGTTTCAATATGTTGTTTTTGATTTATCAAATATTGGCATTTACTCCAAGTTTGTCTGTAAGTACTATTAACTCCTCCCTCATGTTTGCGAAACTTATCTTTCTTCTTCCAATCCCTAAAACTTTCACTAACAAATGCATCACCACCCCCTTGATCTCCACACTCATTCTTAAAAAGATAATAGTAAAGGCAAAATACAGAATCCTTTGATATGCTATACTCCACCCACTTAAATTCATCAAACCACGTAAGATTAAATTTTCTTAACTTTCCATTGAAATCTCTTTGTGGAAATTCATGTTTACGAGGTTGGCAAGCACCATTAAGGTAGTACTTTCTACGAACCATTTCACGAATATTGGGATCATATTCGACAATCTTAGGCCGTACTCCTGGATCAGATGGAAGTTCAGGGAGGTTGAATTCTGCATGATCACTTCTTGAAGAATCTTTGATACTTGATGAGTGTGTAGAAACTCGATTGGATGGAAACTTTAGAACCTTGGATTCCACACAAGTTTTTTTTGAAGGTTCACTACTTAATGGTGGCTTTTCTAAGGAGATTTTTGTTGAAGGATCATTGGAATTCATCGAAGATGATTCTTCTTCATCACTTTTTCTTTTATAATATCTCAACATATCTAAAAAAAAAAATTAAAGTGGAGTATAAATAGTAAATATAATGTTTATACAGAAGAAAAATCACATTGAATTAAAAAAACAAACAAAATAAGTTATTTAATCACAAATCAAACATACACAATTTTCAACCATTCCAAAATCATGAGAAGTTGAAAAACAAGCTAGATTTTTGAGCATACACAACAATACTCAAATGCCAAAAATCATACGTTCGCTTTATAAAAAATACTCATAGTCTTTAATTATATACAAAAACCATTTATACTTGATACTTCACAGTTTAATTGGTTGCCTAATTAATTCTTTTAGCATAAAATAGTCATAGTTAGTCATGTCATTTTCAAATTAGCATTTTTCTTACCGAAATTGATTTTTTAGATAACACTTTTTCAAGCAAACAAGAAAATAAATAAATAAAAAATTTACTTAATATAAGCCTGTTATTAAAAAAAAAACTAATCCAAAATTTATTAAGTTAGTTAAAGACATTTTTTTATATAAATAAATTATTCATATTTGACCATGTAGGATCAACCTAAATTTTGAGAAGTATATTTAAAATTAAAATTAGATTAAAATAGAATCCATGATCTTTTAAATAGTAATTTTGGTAACAGTAATAGTTAGATTTGAATTTTGTTCTTGACTCGGTCAGCAACTTAATTAGCATCCTAAGAGCAATTAATTCAATATTGATCTAAAAGTCTTCCATTTTTCATTTTTGTATGTCAAATCTTTGAGTTATTTATTTGGTTTTTTTTTTTGCATACATTAAATTCCTATTCCCTGCATTTTCAAAGAATTCCAGCTGAAATGGATTAGGGAGAAAATTGGTCTCACAAGCCTGTGCTATTTACATGTAACATCAAGGATAATATTACCTATGTGAAGGACGATGCAACTATAGAGGAGATTAAAGCAACAGAACAACTGTATTTTTAGCTGTAATCTAACAAAACAAAAATTTGACAAAGAGTGAACTGGAAAAAAAAAAATAAAATGCTTACTTGGTCTCAATATTGCAGATTTGCTGTCGTTTCACGTTGGGTGTCGCCGGAATCAACTGGATTTACGGAGTCACGGTTGCGGAAAGCCAGAGAGATGAGAGATGCTGCTCGCTGAAGCTGGACGAAGTCATGGACTCACGGGAGGGCTGCAATTGCAGCTGGAATTGGGTATATTAGCCTATTAGGGCTTATGTTAGTTTTGTAATAACTTAAAGGGTTAGGGGTATTTTAGTAAATTTACCTATAAAACTCAAGGGGGTCACGTGCCCCCCTTGCCTCTGAATAGTTCCGCCGCTGATCTTAGGCAAAATCACCGAAAATAGTCACCGTCACGATAATCATGGCATCGAATATTATCCCGATCCACTGACCTTCCTTTTTAAGTCTAACTTTATTTCTCTTCTTTCTCTCATCTCATTTTTCTCTCTCCTCTCATCCGTATGGGAGGACCTAGGAAATTCCAAGAGAAAAAGAAAAGAAAAAGAAGAAAGGAAAAAAAAAAAAAGAAAAAATGCAGGGCTCTTGGTCCAATTTTCTAATCTAATAAACCTTTAGGTCGACACATAGCCGAGGAATAATAATATAAACTCAACTATTTAGACCCAATCTTGTATACAAATATTTAGTTGGTTTAACATCTCAAATAAATAATTAAAATAAAATACTGAATGCTATGGAATAATTTAATCAAAATTTGAATTTTTCCTATTCAATTAATTCAAAGTTTTGTTCAATTTTATTTATTTCTTAAATGCAAATTATATTTAAATCCAATTTCAATTTCTACATTTCAAAAATTTGTATATAATATTTGTATATATAAATATATAAGTAAATATAGATATATAATAAATTCATACAAAATAAAATTAAATATTAAATATATATATATATAAATAATTTTAGTTAATATAATAATAAATTTAAAAAAATATAATTTAATATTTATATATAAATATTTTCAATCAGTTCCATTCATCGAAATCGAATTAAATTATCTTGATTAATTTAGTTTATTAATTTATTTTTTATTGTTAAGACAATTAAATTCTTCTTATTAAGAAAATCAAAATATTTTAACAATTTATGTAAAATTAAAAGTACGTTTGAAGTGATAAAAAGTGAGATAAAATAAAATAAGTTATGAATTTATAATTCATATAATAAAATAAAAATAACTAACTTTTAGAATTTTTCAACGTCCTTTACTGTCTTTTTACTTTTTTTTTTTGGGTCAAACTAACTGAATTAGGAATAAACTTAATTAAAATGAATAATCACCCAAACTACATGAATCAAATTATTAGATGATTATCGGCTTGAACCGGTTGAAAAATCTCAACCCTAGGTAGATTTACACTATCGCAAGTTTAGAAGGTTTTGCAGGCGCTGTCTATATATATATATATATATTATATCATACTCACTTTGTGTTACTTCGTCTGTGGTCTAGGGTTTATCTTCGATTGGGTTCTCATCATCAGGTACGATTCTTTCCCGCGGTTCCAACATTACGATTGTTTCCCAGGGTTTCCAACAGTACATCGTTCGCCGATTACGTTTAGATTCGTCTACTTTCCTTCTTTCGTAAAAGAATTTTGGCTGGCCGTATTCAATCTAACAGCAAAAACATTTTGTTTAGATTGAATACAGCCAGCTATTTACCAATTATTGGTTTTCGGCGTCTCTCATAGTTCTGTACAAAGGGTTATCCGTTAGTGTGAAATCCAGTTGCTAGCTGAATTCACCATTTCAGGGGTTTGGCCGACGAGCTTGTGTGTTTTCTTATGGATGCCTTACATTCTCTCTCCTGCTATCTCTAGTTTTTGGGTTCTGTTTTTTGCTTCAATTTTATTCAAGGGTTGAATTTGATTTTCGGTATGTGGTGCTAGAAATCTTCCACGTTTCATATCATTTTTCCTCCGGTCTAGCTCACTTTGCATTTTTTTTCTATTTCATTTCTATAATTTTTTGCCGAAAACTAGCAAAATTAGAAATTTGCGTACAAGTTGATTGTTGTTTGGGGCTACTGGAATGTGACCCATAGAGGTATTTGCCCAAAGCGGCCATTTAAACAAAGAAATTCTCAAAATCAGTAAGTCAACAAATCATTTCCCTTATTAGGTCACTTGCTGAATTTGTCTTTAGACATCGCGTATCTAAATTGAAGTCGTTTTTTGTAATTGCATATTCAAGCAATAAAAATATAATTTTTTCTCTAACAAAAGCTGTCATTTTTGAGAAGCATATTCAGTTAAAAATTGTCTTTGCAAAAGACAATGTTAAAATCGTCATTTGAAACAATATATTTAGAAGTCGTCTTATTGCGTCTCTTTTATCACCAGCCACTTTGTAACAACCTACGATCTTGTTTCACTTTGAGTTTTGCTTCTTTAAGACCCACACGTGTCCAAAAAAGGTCTTGTATTAGGTAGATTATTGAACCCTTCATATATAGCACATCCCTCTTTCTCATCCAGGTGATGGAGGATAGAAAGTATTGTTTCTGTACCTCACTGCTTGCTTCACTCTCCCGCAGGAATTATTTCCCACATTGCTAGGGGGAGGGACTCTACCTGTAGCAATATGTTGAATATATATTATATTGAAAATTATTTCAAAATACTTTTATATTTCATATTTTATTATTATTAGTCCTACTCGTTCACTATGTTAATTTCTTAACGGGGCAGGTTTGGTCCTACCAGTAAATTATCCAACCTAAGTGTACCCTTAACTTTTGGTTAAAACCTAATGTATATATTTTTATTAAATATTTTTTATAAAATTAATTTATTTTAATAGCATTTGTTTTACATTAATTTGATTAAATATTTTAATAAATTTAGTTTAAACGTATTTAATTAATAACTTAATTTATTAACCTATATTGAATCAAAGTAATTTTATGAAATAGTAATTTTCAAGCAATAAAATTAATTTAATAAAGTAGATTAATAAAAATTGTAATTTAAAATGACTTGTTATTAAAATTAATTTAATGTAATAAGCATTTTAATAAAATTAAGCTATTTATTAGGTAATTATTACTTATTAAAAATTAATTTAATGAAATAAATCATTTAAAAATAATTTATTATTTTAATAATACTAGATTTTAATTTAAATTTTATTAAAATAAATTATTTTAATATGTAATCTTTATTTATTAAGAAATAATTTTAATAAGTGAAAGATAAGAGAAACAAAAGTTAGGCTATGTTGGGCTGAGTCTGGCGTGAGTGGCTGGTGATAAAAGAGACACAGTGAATATGTTATTTCAAGTGATGATTTTAAAGTGTCCTGTCACTGAATGTGCTTTTCAAAATGATGACTTCTGTTTGAGAGAAAAATTAGATTTTTATTGCTTGAATACATTGTTACAAAAGATGACTTCAAATTACATACACTGTTTCTAAAGACAACTTCAGTTGACTGATTCTGGAAATTTCTTTGTTTAAATGACTGATTTGGGCAAATTCCCCAGACCCATACAATCATATGGGTATTTGCGTTAGTAGTTATCTATATGAGATAATTTAAAAAAAAAAAAAAGAAAATATTGCAACTCAATTTTGCATCTTTTCTTTATATACATCTTCTTGATAATCAATTTGGATATTAAATTTAATTTTGATGGATGATTTTGGTTTGAAAATTATTTTTGGTGCCTTCAGGGGACAATTAATACATATAATGGGTGAGACTGGGAAGAGATATCGTTCCCAGAGGGATAATGATGGAGATAGCAAGAATCAAAAGAGACGGGCAAATGATAGAGATGATAGGGGTAATGATGACTTGATTGTGTATAGGATACTATGCCCTGATGGAGTTATTGGGAGTGTGATTGGAAAGAGTGGGAAAGTGATAAACTCAATACGTCAGGAGTCCAGGGCCAAGATTAAGGTTGTGGATCCCTTCCCAGGTGCTAAGGATAGAGTAATAACTATCTATTGCTATGTCAAGGAGAAGGAAGAAGTAGATGTTGATGAGGAATTCAATGACAGGGAGCCTCTGTGCCCTGCCCAAGATGCTCTTCTCAAGGTTCATGCTGCAATTGCAAATGCAGTGGCTTCAGTTGGAGATTCTGAAAAGAAGCATAAAGGCAAGGAAGAGTGTCAAATTCTTGTTCCTTCTAGCCAGTCTGCTAATATTATTGGGAAGTCTGGGGCCACTATAAAGAAACTGAGAAGCAAGACAAGGGCAAACATTAAGGTTACTGCAAAGGATGCTACTGACCCCACTAATTCATGTGCTATGGAGTTTGATAACTTTGTTCTGGTTAGTTATTTTTAAACTTGAGTATTATGTGTAAATTGTTTTCCTCATTAGTTGCTACAATGAATTTAGGTTGCAGAATGATGAATTTTGAGAGACATCTGGGTATGCACAGCTGTTATATTTTGGAAGAACCAAATTTGGTTTCTTTTTTTTTTGTACCCTGGGCTTTCTTATCCTCGTTATTAATCAGGCAGTCAATCTGTATGTCAGTGCGAAAAAATCAAGAGTCAATAAAATGATTTGTCTATATAACATGAAAAATCTATGCTGTTGAGTAAAAATCTTATTGGAAGTTGCTTGTAATGCTTTACCGTATAGAATTCCACCCCATGGTTGTGTTAGATGCATTAAGCTTGCCAAATTCTTTTTCTGTTCTTATTTTAATTTCACCAAGCAAATGCAGAAGGAAGCAAGTATAAAAGTGGGAAAGAGACCTAGAAGAATATTAATTTTGGTTTCATAAGATATAAAGAAAATGTTAGAACTTTTTACCATTTGCACTGTTTTTGTTACAATATACAATTAGGATATTAAATTGGAGAAGAGAAGACCTTCTTAAATGTTTTCAAGCTCTTTTTAGATAACACTCCTAAATTGATAGTGTGCAGCTGGGTACAATCTCTTAGTGGATACTTTCCTTGCCCAATCAAACATTGTAAATATGTATCCTCTAATAAAAATTGGATATCTGCAGTTTACATATTGATGTTCATAGTTTTATTTTTTGTTGCACGGATTTAAGGTTAATAACTTAAAAAAAAAAAGGTAAAACAAAAATATGTTTTCCATATTTGCTATATATTATGTGATATTCTTTTGCTAGGTGAATTGCATTTGGAATATATTTGAAATATCCATTTGCCTGATATATCCATCACGTATCACTTTTTTTTTTTTTTGGGTGACATCTCCATGATATTTTGTGACCAAGTCATACTAACATTTCTTTATTGGTATATTTTATTCTGTGGTCTATACTCCTGCATAGTTGTCTTTACAACTTAGATGGGTTGTTTTGTGCCACCATTTGTATTTTATTGGATTATCTGGAGTTATACGTTACAGGAACGGTCTTATTTTGGTGATATTCATATGGGTTATGAGATTCCTTTTGCACTGTAAGTAGATAACAGGTGATCCAGAAGCAGTGAAGAAATCATTATTTGCAATTTCTGCAATCATGTACAAGTTCACTCCAAAGGAAGAGATTCCTCTCGACACTAATGTGCCTGAAGCCCCTCCAAGCATCATTATCCCTTCAGATGTTCCCATTTATCCTGCCAGTGGACTCTATCCAAGTGTAGATCCTATTCTCCCATCCAGATCTGTTCCCCCTGTCCTTGGTGCTGCACCTGAACTTCCAGGATACGCTGATACAGGGAGCAATTGGCCTGTTTATTCATCTGCCCTTCCTGTTGTTTCTGGTTATGGTGGGTCATCTAGATCAGAGGAGTTAATTGTAAGAGTATTGTGTCCCTGTGACAAGATTGGCCGTGTTATTGGCAAGGGAGGGACTTCTATTAGAAGTGTGAGGAAGGATAGTGGTGCTCATGTTGAGGTTGATGATAGGAAGGCTGATCGTGATGAGTGCATCATTACCATCACCTCAACAGAGGTATGTGATTCCAGAAGTATACATGATCTCATAAAATATTTTACGATGTGTTTCTAAATGCTGTTTAACACTTTTGATGGTGGCCATCTGTAACTTGCTAGGGAAGCAACTTGTGTTTCTTTTATCTTGAATTGTCTGATGCAAGACGGCCTATGTATTGTTTAACAAGAAAAAAATGTTGGTCGCTGTTATTGTATCCCCTTTATCAATGACTTTATGTTGCTGCACCTAATCACCGTCATTTATCCATGTATGGTTTTTTAATGTTGGATTGTGTTGATTGTTGTCTGGATACCTTCTGTTTAAGTTATTCCTCTTTACATGTCTTGATCATATTGGGTTAATTTTTTTTTGGCAGGCTTCAGATGATTTGAAATCCATGGCAGTAGAAGCTGTTTTGTTGCTTCAAGGGAAGATAAATGATGAAGATGATGACACTGTAACTATCCGGCTTCTCGTTCCATCCAAAGTTATTGGTTGTATAATTGGAAAAAGTGGTTCAATCATAAATGAGATCCGGAAGAAAACTAAGGCTGATATCCGAATCTCCAAAGGCGAGAAGCCTAAGTGTGCTGGTGCCAATGATGAACTTGTCGAGGTCTGTTTCATGATTTTTTAATAAATTTTTTACTCTAATTACCATTTCACTATAGTTTTACTTGGGTTTTTCCATGACATGTTTTGTTCTGCCAGGTGGTTGGGGAAGTTGGTAGCGTTAGGGATGCACTTGTTCAAATTGTTCTGCGGCTCCGAGATGATGTCTTAAAAGTTAGGGAAGGTGGTCATAACAATTCTTCTGCAGCTGATTCTTTGTATTCTGGTGGCTCTGCCCTTTCAATGCCTTCAGTATTGCCTAGCATTCCCCCAGTTACTTCATTGGGTTATGAGCAGAGAAGTGAAACTGGGAGTGGATTAGGCATGCTTTCTTCAAGCAGTCTCTATGGATATGGATCTTTATCAGTGAGTCTACCTTTTGGCCATTTTATCTTTTTGTTATTTCCTTGGTGATGGGTCTTTAGGTTTATTTGGATTTTCTTTCTATTCATTTATTGTTTCAGTTACAAGGTTTCTTTAGTGCATTGATGACACTGTCAACACCTATTTTGCTATTATTGCTTTCTTAATATTCTTACAGAGAGGCAATAATTGGTTAATTTATTAACATGAGAATTAATGCACAAGCTATGCTCTTTCTATAATGTGAAGGGACATTGTTTGAGGAGGCCCATTTTTAAGTATCGAGGGTGTTTCGATCACACCTAAAAAAAAAAAAATCTCCAACTTTTACAAACTTCCTCAAACTTTCTCCAACCAAATTTGCCCGCGTATCACTAACATTTTTTTTTTTGGGGGGGGGGGGGGGACCAAACACCACCATTATTTTTGGGAAATTTCTTGACAAGGGGATTGATTTGAATCTCTTGGTGGATCTCTAAATATTTTATCATTCATGATTCCCTAAATTTTTCCTAGATTGTGAAATTTTTACTTTTGCCCCCCTTTACTTTAAAAATGTAATTTTGCCCCCACTAACTACAAATCCTGGATCCTCCCTTGGATGCAATACTTCATATAATTGTTCGTGCTGCTTAAGTTCTTTGTGCTTGAATAATATTGAATCATAGGTGCAAGTCAGAGTTTACAGCACTTTTTTTGACTAATAGAAGCAGCTTATTGTATTTACGAAGGGAGCAACATCCAATGCATGGTTATGTATTTGGCCTAAGGGAAAAGATAAGACACTGTCTTCCTTCTATTTTAGTCATTGATCCCTCAATATAGGTTTGTAAATTTTCGAAGTCTGATTAACTTAGTGGTCAAATCTATATGTTTTTTTTTTTTTACAATTTACTCTAGGTTGAATGAGGCAAATTATAAATTATTTCATCACTATCTTGCCAATTATCACGTTATTCTTTGTGGAATTTCTTTTTTGCTCTGTTCCCTGTATTTGTGTTTCTATTTTTTCTCACCATTTGTTTTTGTAATGAATTAATTTTATACCTTTCTCCAATTCTAGTAGTACTTATGTGATGGTCTGTATTTCTTTTAATAGATGGGAGACACTGGCTATGGATCTCTATCTTCATATTCATCAAAGCTGTATGGAGGGTCAGTATTTTATGGCCACAAATTGCTTTTGGACAAGTTTACCTTGTTTCCAAACTATTAATTTGACCTTGTCCTTATTCTGTGTGTTGCAATCAGATTGCCACCTCCATCAACCCTTGAGATGGTTGTTCCTGCACTTGCTGTAGGCAAAGTGCTGGGCAAAGCTGGGGCAAATATAGCTAACATCCGAAAGGTATTCTTACTCCACCTCTTAAGTATTGATCACCAATGAGGTTGTGCTTCAGTGTGTTCCATACAGTGGCTCACTTTTTGTTCATGATACACCATTGACATTTTGGGTATTCTGGACTTGGATTACATTTTTATTTGATTCTTGAGGCAGATGTCATAATCTAATTGCAATTCCACTAATATTAAAGGGGGGAGTTGTACTAATACCATTGACTATAATTTGTTGATTTAGGACATACGATCATTTATCAGAGCTTAAAAATCTTCATCCTTCTTGTGCTAGATGCCAAGTACTTCTATTTGCTCGGACTTGTCTCTTTCAACTGTTCATCACATATCAATCTGACATATGTTCTTTTGGGTTAATAATTATCTATAAGTTAGGTGATAAAAGGGTGGGTGCATTGAATTTGAACTCAATTCTATCCTGATCATGCTCATTTGCACTTGTTTCTCTTACAGATATCTGGAGCAGTTATAGAGATCTCAGATTCCAAATCTTCCCGTGGTGATCGTGTAGCTTTGATATCTGGCACACCTGAGGAGAAACGTGCAGCTGAAAACTTGATTCAGGCATTTATAATGGCCACCTAACTTATGTTGGATGCTTCTTGCTGTTTGAAGGTGAACTTTAGTTTAGATTTTTGGGTATTCACCCTCAAATGTTATACTCTTTCTAAATTCTTTAGATCATTTCCTGGAGAGGGCTTCATTTCTAGGTTTCATCTGCTGCGATTCTGTTTCTTCCTTTACCAAAGCCCATAATGATTATGGTGGAAGATATACCAGGGCTTTATTTTCTGTGGGCATAGGTTTTCTCTATGATGCTCAATCTATTCTACATCTGCGATTGTCGTAGAACTTGTAGGTTCTCTTCACCTATCGTAGAGTTTTATGAGTTCTTATCCGTGGTTAGTGTGGATTCCATCTTGTTCAAATACTGGTTTGCTCTATTTATACTATGATCATGTCAGATTGCTTTCGGTAATGCCCATAATTGTTGAACTCTTAATGTGTATGGTTTGATTTACTTTTATCCCCCCATACAAATCTCTTGTTCTCGGCCTCTTGAGATGAATTCTCTTTCTGATGAACGTGAATTGAACTTAGTGGTTAAATCTTCTTCTCGTTACTCTCCTGACTTGTATGACTACTAAAGATTAGTTTTAGAGACCGGAATTTCAACTTCTGTAATTCAGTGAATTAAACATTCTTTGAAGCATTGATTCCGTCCCCACCCCCTGATTTTTCATCTATAATTTGAAATTTGTGATTAACCTCTTTCTAAGAAGAATCTACAGCTAAAAAATTGAATATAAGATTCGCAGTTTTTTCAAATAGCAGCCTATGCATTGCCTTCTTTGTCCAACTTTTGCTGCCCTAAATCTGATTCTGTGCCTGTAGAAATTCAATTGATGCTTTTCATCTAAAGACCTGACAGGATTGGTTTGATGATCCTTTGGACGGTCTTCCAAATTGTCTAGAATCCTGTTAATCATTTCCTTTCTAAGTAGGGCTGCACAATTGAAATTGCTATTGACAATAATTCATTTAACAGTCGTTAGGTTATTTGAAAAAGTAGCTTGTTACCACTTTATTTTTAATTGTATCTATCATCAATTCACTTAATAGTAACTAGGTTGAAAAGTACCGTTACAACTTTCCTTCATTTAATTGTATCTATCTGTGTTCATCTCAGCATTGCCTTTGGGCTTCAGCTAATAATCAAGTATGTTTGCTTAGAAATAGCAGTATTTACCAACCACCCCTGTATTTCAAAGTCTCTGGTTTACCAATATCTCACTGAGGTTTAGTTCTTTGATTAATTAATCTAGTGCTTTGTGTTGGGATGAAAAATAGCATCAAAAAATTTTATTGCTTCCAAGCCATCAGTTGTAAAAATTAACCCTACATCCCACAACAAAGGGAAGCTGCTGCTTCTCATTGAGTTCATGTTTGCCACAATGACAGCCAATTGAATCCCTGTTTCACTGTTTCTTACTTTCTGTTTCCTCCGAGGATATTTGACAGTTTTTGATGCATCTTCTTGGTGTATATATGCTCTTCCAATCTTGGTGTTTGCTCTATTCTCGTTTTCCTTTTAGCCGATAGTTTAGTTATTGTGATTCTCTACTCCTATTCTCAATTAAGATAACAAAGCACGACCATCTGAATCATAGTCATGCTTTCATCCAACCGCTCTCTCAGTCAGATGAATTACTCTAGGCTTCCAATACTAGCTTCCAAAGGGGTAAGATGGAATTTTGGAGCCTTTTTTTGTGAGGTTCTTCGGTATCTTGCTCATCTATTTGTTTTAACATTTTCAAACTAGTATCTTAGTTTTCAGCTTGTCTTCTACTCACAATAGTGCATTTCCACTCTGACCTAATTTCTGTGGCATATCACAAAGAAATCAAGCTAAAAGCAACATAACTTCATAACAGCAAATTGAAAGATTTGCTAGTGGCCTGCTCCATCCTTTCCTCATTAGTGTTGGATCTCAATTTGCAAGTATAGTCCAGTGGGGATGTATTATCTGTCTCGAAACTATTAGTCGATGCTGTCTTTTGGCAATATAGGAATAGTTCCAGTGCGTGCTTGGCAAAGTATATGCTTAATGGTGCCACACAATGTTATTCTGTTTCCATCTACTCTGATGTCTATATGGTGCTTTATGCACTTCCACCTTGCACCATTTTTCCCGAGGCTTCTTCTCCGTCGGTTGCTCACTTTAGATGGGTTGCCTGCTTTAGATGGGTTGCCTGATAACCATTGCTTCTTGTATTGTAATGCTGGTTTTTTTTTTGGTGGGGGGGGGGGGGGGGGGGAGGGGGATGTTTGGTCTTTTGTTAAGGACTGGTTTCTTTTGTGCTTGGATATCTCTTCTACTTGTGGTTTGCTTCTAGTATTGATGGGTGGCTGTTGATGAATGAAGTTGAGGTTGTAAGGTGTAGAAGGCGAATTTTGTAATGTGTTTTTTTATTGTATTATATTGTTCAAGGATATATATGTAGGGGATGGTTAAATGTAGTTGGAACATTGTAGATTATGAAAGATGATTATGATGAGATGAATTTGATTTCCAATTCTTCGTGGTGTGGTTGTTATTATTATTATTATTATTATTATTTATCAATTTAAGGATATACTTTATATTTATTTATTTTTTATTGTGCTAATTAAATCTTCAAAAAAACGTATCCCTTTCACTCACTCTCGTCTCTTATTTAAATGTACAACACACATATTCTCTCTCTCTCTCTCTATATATATATATATTTATATATATCTCCATATTTAATGCATATCATCATATTACTAACAAAAAGTAATAAATAGCTTTGTTATATTTTCGAATTTGTTTTGCTTAATTTGACTCTTTTTTTTTTTTTTTTTTGTAATTTCATGGAACTCATTGTCATCTTAATTATAAATCAAGTACTTTATTGCTCAGTCTTTAATTTAAAAAAAAAATGAAATGTATAATATTAAAATAATTATAAATTAGTATGATGTTATGATAAAGTATTATTATAAAAATTTTACCGTACATTGTTTTTAATTAAATCTTCTAATTATTTTGTATATATTCAGAGTCGCCAACATTTTAATGTGGTTGTTTCAGGAAAAATTTTATCATTTTTATTTGAGAAAAAAAAAATCATGTGGCCCACTTAAAATATAACCCGTTTCTCACTTTATTCTTTTAACTGTGAATTGTCTCTTACTGCATTATAGGTTACGGTTTTTTTTTTTTTTTTTTTTGAAAGGTGCATTATAGGTTACCGTGGGTGTATTTAGAGTTGTATAAAATTATAAAAATTAATGTTTCTTATTTTGTGTAGTGAGTGGAGAATTTAAATTTTATTATATCATAATTTGTGTTTGTAGAGATTTGTTAAATTTTGTATTATTTTATTGCACTCCAAACGTTGTCTGTGTCTCGTTTGGAGGAGTAAAATTAGCAATAATAATAATAATAATAATAATAATAGTTTTTGGTGTTTTACGTGTTTGATTAAATACCAAAAGTTGGTGTTTTACATATGTGGTAGCTTGTCAACACACTAAATTTTGCTTATCTGGCGAGGGGTATAAGGGTTATTTTACTTTAATTCAATTCAAAAATAATCAAATTTTTTCTTTTAGATACGTAAAAAAGTTGTCAAAAGTTACTAAAATTTGTCAAAAATTATTAAAAATTTTACTAAATACATAAAAGTTGTCAAAAATTACTAAACAATTTTACTTATTTTACCAAACAAATCAAAAATTTTTACTTACTAAAAATGGTCAAAATTTGTGACTTCCAAACAAAACCTAGAAAAGAAAGAAAAAAAAAAAAAAAATACGATCTCCCTCTCAAACCATGAGTCGTAACTCACTTTACCCTTTGAAATAGAATTTTGTGTTATATGGCAATCTTAGTTGAAATTTGCCCACATTTACGTTTAGAATCTTTAGACAAATGTTGAGGGAGACACGGTTGAGACACAATAATAATAATGCTTTACTTTAGATTGTCATGGAATCATTAATATAATTATTTATTAATAGACAACATCATATATTAACCCCGTTTGATTTGCAAAAAAATTTTAAAAAATTTTATAAATCTCTATTAATTTTATATCACATCAACTTTTTTCTTTCACTGTACGCATTACGAACTCTTAATTTATCTCACTCCAAACCCACCCATTTTTGTAATACCAAGAATGAATGAATAGGTTGATAGATCATGTTAGCCCATGAGAGAGAGCTCAGAAAACTTAGTTAAGGAAATTGGGGTCTGGCCTACTTGTTGTCTAGGCATTATTTGTGGATCCCTTAGCTGGATTTGATTATTGAACTGTGATAGCTAATAATTAAAAGTAATGAAAATAATACATTAGCTATATATATACATATATATATATATCAGTTATTAATTTATTATTTCACATTTTACCCCCTAAAAAAAACTTTATTTCAATTCTTGAAGATGACTTCTCAAGACTCTCTCTAGCATGTAGGGCTTGATTTATAATAAAATGTTAGATTAATATATAACATTAAAAGATTGGCATCTGCGAATGCATGTGCAAGTTTATGTTGTTGTCACCAACGCGAAATCGTGTGCGCTAAAGGCTTGTTAGGAATTCCAAAAATAAATAAATAAATAAATAAAATAAAAAATAAAAAAATTTGAGTAACTTTTATTTTTTTTGGACATTTGGAAACATCTCAAAAGTTACTAAAAATTTTTAAAAATTTTTACAACTTTTTTACTAAACAACCAAAAATTCTTAAAATTTTTTTCAATTTTTATCAAAACACTAAAAATTACTAAAAATTTTAAATTTGTACCAAATGCATAAAAAATTGTATGTAACAATTTTTGTCAAAATTTTACCAAATGTTTCTAAAAATTTCACTTCTAAGCGGGCCCTAATATGGATAAATGTTTAACAAATGAAAATCCCCATAATAAACAATTAAATTATATATATATATATATATATATATATATTTTGAACAATAATTTATTTATTAATTACGCAATCTTTGAAATGACCATTTTGAGTCATTTTGAAATTGAGTGAAACAGGAAGCTAATATTCTCTATAATAATATACTATGTAATTTTTTAAATTATTGTGTATTTCCAAAAATTGGGAAAATAGTGTAATCTCACCCATGCTGATTTGATACGGCGAACTGAGCTTTGAAAATTTTTATATAAAGGAATAATTAAAAATTTTGGAAAAAAAAATAAAGGATGAGTATTTATAAATTAAAATTGGTATTAAAGTTTTTACTAAAATTATACTAAAACTTGGTTTGAATACGAAAAAGTTGATTTTTAATTTTTGTAACTTTTTTTACATAAGTTTTTTTTACCAAAATTTAATTTTTTTTCTTTTGTTAGAAGATATAATTTTCAGGTATGCTAATCCCATTTCTTAAAAAAAAAATAATTTGAAAAATTTACATCTGTTTGACTAAAAGTTATCTATTTAAAAAAGAAAAAGAAACAAAAAAATTAATTTTTTTTTAACTTTTATCTAAATAAATATAAATTTTTTGATTTTTATTTTTTATGAATAAGATTGACGTGCCTAAAAATTACAGTTTCTAAAAAAAAAAATTTGGTAAAAAACATATAAACATATAAATTTTGGTAAAGAGGCGCCATTGGCCATGATACATGTTGATATTAATTACAATTCACTCAGCGGTGGATTAAATCGTAAAAATCATTGTAAACTATAGTAGGAATGTAGTTGTTTCGGAGCACAATAATTTACACTATTGCATATTTCCACAGTATTCTTTTTTTTTTTAATGAAACTATGTGGTCAAACAATTGGAGAGCTGAAGCTAGCATTTGATCTAAGCTAAGATATGTATATATATATATATATATATATATATGAGAAACTAGCTAGGTCATAGTTCAAATTTAATGCCATCCACCCCAAAAATTGACTTTTCCAAACATGGAATTAATCAAGCAATTTGAAGGAATTGGAAATCACCGTACTGTTTTAGGATATGTGTATATATATGCGTGTATATATATATATATATATATACATGAGAAGCTAGCTAGGTCATAGATCAAATTTAATACCGCCCACCCCAAAAAGTGACTTTTCCAAACATGGAATTAATCAAGCAATTTGATGGAATTGGAAATCACTAAACTGTTTTAGGATATGTGTATATATATATACATGAGAAGCTAGCTAGGTCATAGATCAAATTTAATACCACCCACCCCAAAAAGGGATTTTTCCAACATAGATTTAATCAAGCAGTTTGATGGAATTGGAAATCACTGTGCTGTCTCTCCAAATTAAATTAGATATATATATATATATATTATATATCTCCATTTTTACCAAAGTTTGATGCCAACATGCATATGAATCTAAAGCAATGCAGTCTTTTTCGAATTATTTAAAAAATTATTTTGCACCCGGCAATTCTTTGTTAGGTGTGGAGCCACTGATACCACTAGTTGCTACACTTTATATTACTAATGCTTGGTCAAATATTGTTGTGTAAAACATACATATATATATATTTTTATATATGATAAGAAATTGTATCTCTCTCTCTCTCTAAATATCTCTCTCTCTCATGTATGTATTTGTTTGGGTTTAATAATTAATGCTAAAAACATAAAATGCTGCAATTTCATGTCAATTAAGGACCAACGAGATATGATTGTTTTCAGGCAAATTGATGAATTCTAAGTGCCATGTAGACAGAGATTATTATATACTTCTTTTCGAATAATAATGCATTTGCGTCGGATGTATTTGTCACGTCATCAAGCAGAGCTCCAGCCACCCCCACTCGCTTTTTTGTCCACTTCATTCAACCACTGAATTATATACAAAAGCCACTGTAGTTAGTTGGTGTCATACATCAAATCATTCTCCTTCGATCGAGTTTGTTGTTATTTTGATGTAACATGTTGTTATTCATGCTATCATTCTCCTTCAAGTTTATAATTGGTGGGAGAAACAAAAAATTAGGGTACCCTCCAAAAAGATAAGGGGACCAGCATGACCAAGAAGAGCAGGCGTAGATATATATATATGTAAGGATCAATTTTGGGAGGAACGCTCCTTAGGTTTGGGCACTTGCTAGATGTTACCAATAGCAACCTTTGGTTAGGTGCTATCCCATGTATCATATATTTTGGCTTTGTTTGAAGCAATGGAAAAAAAATAAAAAATATAATTTGAGTAATTTTTGATATTTGACATGTAATCACTAAATTACGTTTTTCAAATATAAATAATGAAATTTTTTGAATTTTGTATCAATTTTTTAAAAGAAAAATGTCTGAACAATTGTTTTAGATCCATCAGAACGATTTTATATCAGAATTTATTGAAAGTCGTTGAAAAAATTTTGAAATTTGAAGAAAAATTAATGAATTTGTAGAATGTTATTAGAGTGTGTAAAAAATTTATTAGGGTTTATAAAAGTTATTGAAATATATAAATACATATAAATTTATAAAAATTTTATAAAATCTTAAAAGTACAAAATGTGTTAAAAAATTTTTAAAAACGTGTTTTAGTTTACCACCAAATGTTCATTTACAGTGACTATTGCCCAACCATTTGAATACTCAATTGAATTCCTTGCCCTTGCAAGGGGTGTGTGGGCACACCTTTAACGAGGGGTCTCAACTCGGAGGGCATGGGGTCCGAAGGGGGCGGTGAGTCTCCCCATTTTTTGATTCGCTTTGAATGGATTACATTATGAGTACTGCATTTGTCATTTTGCTTTAAATTTCTAAAGGGCTTGTCCAAAATTATTTCTATATATACCTATATATTAAACGGTGAGGCGGTGGGGCAAGATTGACACGTGTCTATTTTTAAGTAACACAGAGCTTTTGGCCCCCCCCTTTTTTATGGTATGCTGGTTTTTCCGTTTGGAATATATTTTTGGTATTACTGTATATTGTTTTACTGTTACTAACGCGATATTTGGAGTGGCAAAAAAATAAAATAAAATAAGATAAGATAATTTATATGTTCGTGATTCATATAGTGAGATAAAAATGAATCACTTTTAGACTTTTTTAAAAAATTTTAAAATTTTTTAACATTTTTTAGTTCACCAAAAAACCCCTAAAATTTCGTTTCATAAAATTTTTAATTTTTAAAAAACTAAACATAAAAATTCGTCTAATAAATTTATTTTCAGTTTTCAGTATTCAAAAAATTGAATATTGTTCTCAAAATTTTTTAAAAATACGAAAATATAGAAAAAGTATTTTTTCAAACTTTCATTTTTTTCATAGTCACTACCAATTATAATAATTACTTACCATCGACCACCACCGTACGTCTACTACCGCTATCCACTTCCAACTATTACAAATCGTCAATTGTTACAACCACCATTGTTGCCATGTACCCATTGCCAACTGCCATTGCAGGTTGTCATTCATATCCGATCACCGCCATAACTAATTCCAGTCAAGGATGGACCCAGAATTTAGATTTTATCTAGACTGAACAAAAGTTCTAAAGACACATTGGTTGAATTAAAAAAAAATTAGACTAAACAAAGAATTTAAAGGTAAAGTAAACTGAATTACAAAAATTTAAGGCGAGGTAAATTTGACAAAAAATAATTTTTGAATTAAAAAAATTTTGGGCTGGACACCTTGGCGTCTGGATTGCGTTCAAATAGTAGTAAGAGTTTGAATGACGTTCGAACAAGATCAAGCATTTAAACCCCGTCCAAATGATATTAACATCTAAACTCGATTCGAACGAGATTAGGCGTTCGAACACCATTTGAACATAAACAATTAAGAACCAGTTTTTGGGTTCATATTCTTTCCAAACTCTTAACCTAAAACTCCTAAACCACCAATCAAGCCACCAAATCAACAATGTAACATATATAAACATATAATAACATCAACAGGATGTCAATCAACTAAAAATCCAACTATAAATTCATGGATTCTACCAATTTTTAACATATAAGTGTATATATACATTCATATATATACTAACACACATATATCTCAAATCTCAACCAAATCAATTATATAATATATCAAAATTATGCTAATTACAAGCATAAAGGCATAGGTTTGCCCCAACTACCTTAAATTTGTAAAAAAGAGAAGAAATAGAGAAAAATTAAAAATTATCTAACAATCTTCAAAAGCCTAAATTTTTTACCTTCAGTCAAACCAACGAAAATAGTCACCACTCCAACAATCACTCCGTTGACTTAACCCTAGATCCACCTGATCTCACTTTCGAGTCTTCAATTTCTCTCTCCTCTCCCTGTCTCCTCTACAAGGAGCTAGAAAAGAGAAGAAGAAAATAAAGAAGGAAAGAAGAAAAAGAGGAAGAAAGGAAAAAGGAAAATAGAGTTGGGCTCATGACCTAGCTCTCCTGTCGAAACACAACTTTGAGCTAAATTTAACTTAAAAAAATAAAATAAATCTAATTATTAGAAACAAATTACAAATTCAAATATTTAAATAATTTAAAATTTTAATAATTAGTTAAAAATAAATATTAAACGAACAAGTGGTTCCTCTAACAGAGTTATTGAATGACTTTTTTCCCCCCTAGTATCTTCTAACTAGTTGTTATTTTTTACTGCAAAATTAATATTAATTAAATTTTCGAGTCTATAAGGTAATTTATTATATAATAATATTAGTGATAAGACCTACTCGAATACAAGATTACCATCAACTGACTTATCTCTTTATTATACTCTTGCTTGTAACCCACGATGCCAAAAAATTACGACTGGTTTCGGTTTGGCGGGCAAAGAATTGTTTACTGGTAATGGACCAGACGACCCTCCAAATCGAGGTGGCAACTCTACCTTCCCACCAAATCTCTTGGCCAAACAAATCAATTAATCAACCCCACCATCCAAATCCTTCAGTTGAATTTGTGGAATTGGGAGGCAAAACCTGTTTGACAGAACGATGGGCGAAATAAAATATGTTACCACTAGATTATATATTTATTTCATGTGTGTGATGTTACGATAATTTACTTTTGAGTAAATTTGACTTTGTATCTGAATTTTTACTTTATAACCATCAAAGTTACCTCAATATATTAAAAATTTTTTTGCTTATTTTTCAATGGTCATTAATTCAAATTTTTCATAGCCTTATTCGATTGTTAACTTTAGTTGATATGTGTATTAGTTCCTGAATTAAAAAAAAAAAGGAAAAAAAAGTAAAAACTCACTTTATAACTTTATTTTTTTAAAAGTTTTTATGAAAATATCTCTCAAATTATTCCTCTATTTTTTATTTACTCCTCAAACTATCAAACGCATCAATTACTTTTTAAACTATCAAATTCTATTCTATTTCAGACGATCATTAACTCTATTTGTTAATTTTAACGGAATTGATGGTGATTGTTAACTTTAGTTTAAGGGTGTAATAGGTGCATTTGATTGTTTGAGCATAAAATACAAAAAAAGAGGGGTATAATTTAAGTGATATTTTCATAAAACTCTCGCTAAATTTAAGATTCATTTGTAATATTTATGATTTTTTTTTCATTTATCTTCAATAGTTTTTGTTTTTATTTTTAATTTTTAGTTATTATTATTTTGAAATAAAAATAGATTCATGTTTGGTAATATAATTTTGTTTGTTGTAATTAATTTTATTTTAATAAAATATTTAGTTTTATTATTTTTATAAAATTAACTAAATTTAGTAAAATATATTTAAACTAATTAATTTAATATTATATATTACTTTTTAATAATAATTAATTTTAATAAATTATATTAATAAATAACATAATTTACTAATAAATTAATATTTTATTTATTAAAATTAATTTGATGTAATAAAATTATTTTAATAAAATAAATAATTTTAATAGGTAATTATTAATTACTAAAAATTTAATTTAATAAAATAAATTATTTTAATAATAAATTCTTATTTTAACAGTAATATTAATTTAATAAATATATTGTTTTAATATGTAATTATCATGAATTTTAATTTTACTAAAATAAGTTATTTTAATATGTAATTATTATTTATTAAAATATAATTATAATATAATAAATAAATTATTTTAATAATAAATTATTATTTTATTTATAATTAATTTAATTTCAATAAAAATAAATATTTAAATATGTAATTATTATTTTTTAAATAATAATTTTAGTTCAATAAAATAAATCAACTTAATCATAAATTTTTTAATTTTAATAAATTAAATCATTATAATAATATGTTATTATTAAAAATAATTTTAGTTTAATAAAATATTCAAATAAAATAATTCATTTTAATATGATGCCAAAAAAATGAATAAAGTGTTAAAATTAAAAAACATTTATAAAAGAAAAAATTTTTTATGAAAATATCTCTTAAACTATCTTCTTTTTTCTATTTGGTCTGTAAACTATCAAACGGCACTTATTAAATTCTTGAACTATCAAATTTCATTCTATTTGGTCCGAATACTAATTTCATCTGTCAACTTTAATAGATGGAGTTAGTGTTTTAGATGGCGTTAATGTTTGGATAAAATAAAATGGAATTAATTAGTTCAAGTATATAATAGGTACATTTGATAGTTTGAGAATCAAATAAAAAAAAAAAAGAGAGAATAGTTTGAGAAATGATTTCATAAATAACTCTTTTTTTAATAATCAAGAGTCTAAACTTTTCATTGCTTGTAACGTTTTAGTGATTTCTTTACTCCTACACTCTTAACATTAATTTTTCACCTGGCATAAACTTTAGGGGCAAACAAGTTATTAAGAAATAACATTACAACAAATCAAATGTGTAGGCTTATAATTGCTATTAAAAAATAAAAATAAAAATAAAATTGGTCTTAAAGTGAGATTTTGAAAAAAAAAATATATAGGTAAAGTGAAATTTACTCTTTATTTATTGAATGATAAATCTCACACCTGATAAATTATATCTTAAATTAAATTATGCTTTATAGTACTAAACTTTTGATTAAATCTCATTTTGAGCATAACATTTTAATCGTAATAATTAAAAGTTTAAGGTATTAAATTATTGCAGTGCAAACTTTTCGTTAAAATATCTCCCGTTAAATGACTATGTGATTTGTTATTATATTACCATATGGCCCTTTTAATGGAATATTTGCTAGTAAAAATTCACAGAGAGTTAATATTTGAACAAATTTTTAAAAGGTTTCGCTCTTAATTATTACAGTTAAAAGGTAACACCTTAAAGTGAGATATGATAAAAAAAAAAAAAAAAAAAAAAAACTAAGGGGTAAAAATTATAATTTATGTTATGCTTTAGAGTGAAATAATTTATTTTTCGTAACTAAATAATTTTCACATTTAATTTAACAAGATTGTCATCCGAAAACCTTTTCATTTTATATGATTTTTTTCTAAAACAAAATAAATAAAATTTATTTTTGTTCAATATTTTTTGGGTAGGTTATTCACATTTTTTAAAAAATTTAAAACAATATCTACAAATTGAAAAAATTCACGTACAAACAAAATAAATTAATTTATGTGAAAAATATAATTTTTAATATAGAAACCATATGTTGATAAAGTTATCCAAACAAAACGACTCATTAGTTGGACTGTGATGAATCAATTTGAAAAGTGCTAAACACAATTTATTTTTTTGAACTTCTTATAGTTTGCCTATATCAAAATAAATAATACTTTTGGGGGGTAAATTAGATTTCCCTTTTCTTAGTATTTAGGTAATTATGGTTAACACTCACAACATTTAGAAGATATACTTATATTTCTTATTTTAAAATATTGTTAACATTGACCTCATTCTAGTAAATTAACTATTAAAACTTAATATAAAATGTTAAAATGACTAAAATTTTAAGTGTTTTTCTAATCTTATCCATTCATCTCATACATTTTCATCCATTTTTTTTACAAAAATTCCAAAAAAAAAGTAAAAACAAATTTTTTTTTGAGGATTTTTGTGAAAAAATATAACAAAATGTTAGAGAGGGAGGGGTAAAATAAAAAAAAAAAAAAAGATAAAACTTTAATTAGTTTGACATTTTATATTAACTTTTAGTGACTGATTTTATAAGAAACGGGTCAATGTTGACAACATTTCAAAATAAGGGAGATAAATATAACTTTTAAATATTGTGAATGATAAGTATAATTACATAAATGTTAAGGAGAGATAGATGTAATTTACCTAACTTTTTGATGTTGCAAAATTTAAAATACAAAAAATGCATTTGGAAAAAATCAAGAGTTAAAAGAATTAAAAACAATCGAAAAAATTAAAAAATTAATATTTTCTTAAAAATTGTTTATGCTTCCAACAGAGTATAAATTGGTCGTTGAATTCTACTTTTTTTTTTTTTTTTTGTTGGGTGATTTGGTCGTTGAATTCGATTGACATTTTCAAGGAAACAAAATTTCCATACGGTATATGTTTTATTTTTACGATTTGGTCAAATCTCTTACTTCTTCTTATCATCATATTGACCTTTTTGTCTTGTTGGACACGTGTAACCCATCGGTTGCGGATTTTCCCATGATCCCAAGGTACATGATTTTTGAGATGTAATGCTTGTCCAATTGAAAAAAAATTAAGGCTTGTTTCGAGAGATTGAATGATGGGATATAAATAATACCATGAGATGATATATAAGATTAGATATAATAATCAAATCAAACATTTTTCCACTAGGTAGGGTCGATTATATGAATTTGACGACATCAATCAAATCTGTTTAGGGACATGTCTTCCATTAGATCCAAGTAGACAAGGTTATGTTTAACAGTTTCTTTCTAACTACTCTCGGGTCTTCCTCTTCCTCTCTTACTCTAAACAATCTCCACACTTTCACACCTTATAACAGGTGCCTCCGTTGAACGCCTTCTAATATAGCCAAACCATCTTAATCGATTTTTTCTCATTTTATCTTCAATCGGTAATATTCTTACTTTGTCCCTAATCTCCTCGTTCCTAATCTTATCTCTCCTTATAATCCCGCACATCCATCTTAGTATTCTCATTTCCGCAACTGCTATCTTCTGAACATGATTATACTTTACTGCCCAACACTCTGATTTATATAGCAACGCTGGTCTTACCGTCAATTTAAAATACTTTCCTTTCACCTTGAGGGGGACTTTTCGATCGCACAAGACCCCCGAAGCACTCCTCCATTTAGTCTACCCTGCCTGAATCCTGTGACTTACATCAATATCAATCTCTCCATCTTGATGCACCATAGATCCAAGGTACCTATAGTTTTTTTTCTCTACAATCTTTTGTGTGCCAAAACTTATTTTTATGCTACCAGTTACTCTACTTTGACTAAACTTGCATTCCATATATTGTGTTTTGTATCGACTTAACCTAAACCCTTTTTAAATCTAATGTTTTCCGCCACAATTCTAGTTTAACATTCACTCCTTCTCTCGTCTCATCTACTAAAATAATATTATCTGCAAATAGCATACACCACAGTATCTCATCCTGAAAATATCTTGTAATCTCATCCATAATTAGAGCAAACAAATACGGGTTTAACGCTGAGCCTTTGGTGTAGACCAATCGTGATAGGAAACTCTTTTGTCTCTCTACCAGTCGTCCGTATAGATGTTATGACTCTATCATACATGTCATTTATCGCTTCAATACATGCGACACATACTCCTTTCTTTTCCAATACTCTCCATAAAATTTCCCTAGGAACCCGGTCATAGGCCTTTTCTAAATCAATGAACACCATATGTAAATTTTTTTGACATTCTCTATACTGTTCCATTAACCTCCTCAGGAGAAAGATAGCCTTCATGATTGATTTCCCAGGCATGAACCAAATTAATACTTTGAAACGTTTGTTGTCATTTTTAGTCTTCTCTCAATAACTCTCTAAAATACTTCCAGAGAGAGTATCAATAACACAAAATCTAGAATACCATGCCCTTTTTGCCAAATAAAGAAATATGCAGCTGTTTTTTTTATCGTATCATATAAAATTGAAATCGACTTAAATACATTTTATTTTTAATTATTTTACAATAATAATTTTATTTCTTTTCACAATAATAATTTTTGCAGTATGAGAATATATTTAACACGTGTACACGTGTAGCCCCACCACTCCCAGATCGACAATCGACCCCCAAATTCACAAATTTTGAAGAAAAAAATTAAAATAGTATTATAAATATTTATTTATATCATATTATATATATATATATATATATATATATATATATAAAGTAGAGTCTGGTAATGCCGTTATGTCATGTAAGATTTAACTTGCGTTATAATTATGATACGCAATACCTAATTATAACTATCTTGCATTATATAGGGTTTAACTTGCGCAACGATTGTAATGCGTAACACCTAACTATAATTATCTTCATTATTTTATAAAAAAATTAGTATTTTAAATTATTATTACTTATTTACAATTTTTAATTTTATTCAAATTAAAATGTTGATGGATATCACTTAATATTTTTATTTAATATACTTCTATTTATTATATATAACTTCTTATTTTTTATTTTTATTTTTATTTAAAACATATTCTTATTTTTTATTTTTTTCTATATTTTAATAAATTATTATTTAAAACATAATAACAATTATTGTTATTATTAAACAAGATAATGTAAAAAAAAATTTACCCTATTAAATAAATTTTTTAATAATAAATATTATTATTATTAAATAAAATAACGTAAAAAAATAATTAATCAATTAAATAAAGATTTTAATTTATTAACATAAATTTATAATTATAATTATCTTAATTTATAATTATATAATCTAACTTGAATTAATATTATACATAATTACAAATTATTCATAATTTTATTTAAACTAGAATGTTTGTAGATATTACTTGATATTTTCATTTAATTGACACTTTTATTTAATTATCATATAACTTCTTATTTTTAATTTTTTATAATTTAAAAAATTATTATCTAAAAAATAATTAACCTGTTAAAATAAAGATTTTAATTTATTAGCAAGTAACATGTCTTTTATTATTTTTATCATTAGACAAAATTAGTGATATATTTTAAATTAAACTGTAATGTTATTTATTAAAATTATATATATTGTAATATTATTTATTAAAAACCAAACAACATTATAAATAAAAAAATAAAATTAGCAATGAATAAATCAATCTAATGGATTGCCACTCAAACTTTTATTGGATTTGAACTTTTAATTGGATCAAAATAGTATTATAATCGAAATAAGATAACACTCCCAAATAATATTCTAATCTAAATAAAATAAAATTATCTTCGATACAAAATTTATAAATAGATACAATTTTTTTTTTCACTCAAATTTCTTGAAGACTTTTTATTACAACAATTTTCTTTTCAACCTTGCAATTTTTTAGGTGCGTACTTAAATTTTAATTTTTCAAAGTTTTTATACGTAATTGATATATATTTTGTTAGTTTTTATATGTAATCGATATATATATATATATATATATATATATATATATAAACTTTGATAGGAAGAGTAGAAGCAATAATTTTAATTGTTTGATTATATAAGTAAGTGTTGTTATTTTTTAACTTTTTTATTTTATTTTATTTTTATTTATTAGAATTTGAATTTAATCAAATCGTTACTATTAGTACTATCAATATTTTAATTTATTTTACGTTTATTATAAATAATAATATATATTATTTTTAAATATATTTTCATAACTTAATTATTTTAATATATGATAGTACTGTTAATTTAATTATATAATATAATAAATTCGTGCATAAAATCACATGTGTGTGTGTGTGTGTGTTAGAGAGAGAGAGAGAGTCACTGCAAGTAATCTCATATCTTCTACGCGCATCCCCTCTCTCTAGACAAAACCGTGGATCCATCTCATCCTCTCTCTCTCTCTCTCTCTCTCTCTCTCTCTCTCATGCCCACGCAACGCCATGCCCAGACCATACCACGCCGCTGCCCCTCAATCTCGCTTTATAGCTCTCTCTCATCTCTCTCGCCCTTCTCTGTAAGACCAAATCTTCTGAATTTATCCATTTTTCATTTGGGCACGATCTCTCTCTCTCTTTGTTCACAATGTTCTGTGACTTATCAGATCTAACCCCACCAAAACCCTCCAGCCTCCGCAGCTTGATCTGAAATTTCTCTCACTCACAGATCCCTCCTCGCTCTACATATATAGGTCTGCGCGTGGGTGTATATTATACAAACACGCATAGGTTTCTCCCGATGTCTTCTCTTCGGACAGATCTGACAACCAGAGTTTACCCAGAGCCGTATGCTTCGGTGTCTGGGTTCGACCATTTCGATCGATTGCCCGATTCTCTGCTCCTCCTCATCTTCAACAAGATTGGCGACGTCAAAGCCCTAGGTCGCTGCTGCGTCGTTTCCCGGCGGTTCCACAGCTTGGTTCCTCAGGTGGAGAACGTCGTCGTCCGCGTCGACTGTGTCATCTCCGACGACGACGCCTCCTCGGTGGCTGGGTCGTCGGACAAATCCCGCGGGGCGTTCACGTACCTGTTCAGACTCGTGTTCGGTGGAATTGTCAAGCCGCTCCAAGCCCTAGGCCAGTTCTTGGGCCCAAAGAGATCGAGCTCGGGTTCGTCGTCGGTGTACGCCGGCGCCGGAGCGTCGGTTGTGGACGACGATCTCGATCAGGGCGGGGTTACCCATCACTCGCCTACCCAGGTATTGAAGAATTTCAACGAGATTCGGTTTCTCCGAATCGAACTCCCCAGCGGCGAATTAGGAATCGAAGACGGCGTGTTGTTAAAATGGAGGGCTGATTTCGGATCGACGCTTGATAATTGTGTGATTCTTGGAGCTTCGTCGGTGATTCACGGAGCTTCGTCGGTGATTCACCCAGGTCCAACGAAGCATTTGCTCTCACAGGACATCAATGGTGATGGGCTTTGTGGGAATGTTAATAATCCCAATGGGGGAGAAGACAATGGCAGCATACCCGAATCGTTTTACACGAATGGGGGTTTGAAACTGCGAGTTGTATGGACTATCAGCTCGTTGATTGCCGCATCGGCTAGGCATTACTTGCTTCAGCCAATAATTGCAGAGCACAAGACTCTTGATAGCTTGGTTCTGACTGATTCCGATGGGCAAGGAGTGCTTTGTATGAATAAGGACCAATTGGAGGAGTTGAGGGTGAAGCCTTTATCGGCTTCTTTGGCATCAAAGAGGACGCTCGTTCCGGCTCTGAATATGAGGCTGTGGTATGCGCCACATTTGGAATTGCCCGATGGAACTGTTCTCAAAGGGGCAACATTGGTTGCGATTCGGCCCAGTGAGCAGTCTCCCTCGAAGAAGGAGGTTTCCGATGGGTCTTGGGTTTCGGCTGCTTTTGAGGAGCCATATGGGATGGCTGCAAAGATGCTGGTGAAGAGGAGAACTTACTGTCTTGAGATGAACTCCTTCTGAGGTAGTTTTCCCCTTTTGGATGTCTGATGAATAGGTACAGACAGATCATGTATTCATGTTTATATATATATATATATATATATATCAATCGATATGTTTGTATCTTCAATTAATGAATATGTAATATTGCCATTGAAATTATAGGAATTGAACTCAAGTAGTGTAGATCTCTACTTAAAAGGGAAATGATATGGAAGTAACCAATCTGTGCTTGTTTGGTAGCTTTTGGTGTGTTCTTAGTTAATCTGATGCATATCTATTGTTTGAAGAGGCCTCAGCAATTAGTTATTTAATCAAGCATGTTGTTGGATTTGCAATGAAGTTTGCCATATTAGGTAGAAGTATCCATGTGAATACCTCTTGTGCCTGTGGTTTAGACAAATTTACATATGGTTTATAATATTTTATTATCAAAAAAACAAGGTAGAATGCAGTATTAGATGAAGAATTACATGCTTTATCTGTAGGCTCCAGTGAAACTCCTGGAAAATGTTTTAATCATGGTCTGTGAAGAAGTTATGAGCTCTAATTATTCAACCCATGATTTGAAAATTTTCCATTTGAGTGAACTCTTTCTTGGGAAAATTAGAAGGCATTTTTTGGTTAATGAAGCACGATAGCTAGAAACCGAGATGAGAGTTTGGAAGATAATGTAGATATACCAAGACTGTTGCCAAGGCCAGACCTAGATGAGGCCACTCACCTGGAAAATTATATTTATACCTTATTATTTTTGCTCATATTCATCTAGAAATTGTATCTTTGCTCTCATTTTTTTCCCCGTGTTTTGCCTCAGCTCACCTTGAAATTGTATTCTCTCAATAATTATAAATCCCGTGTCCTCCAGTGACTGTTGCACTCTTTGCTAACCAGGCCCCAGCTTATGGTGGTGAATGAAACAGATACGATGTATGACTGAATTAACTCTCTTATGCCTGCATATTTGGAATTTTCATGCAATTCTTGATGGAATAGTATCGTTTGACTTGCTAGACTTAATTTGAATTTGTTCTTGATATGCAGGTGAAATGCCCTTTGTATACGAGGAAAATTTGGGTTTGGAAGGCAGAGAATTATACAAAATTTTGTTCTTGCAAGTAAACCTGATGTGAGTACTGAGTTTGGCCAACTCCAATTATGTTTTGTACTTGCAGCTGAGAAGCCGGTCCTCTGTTGATTATGGATGGCTATGGAATCTCCCCATTTTGTTCTTGAACTTACGGAAGGATCATGGATGGAAGAAATGCATCTGCTGTTTGTTTTTTATTCTGGGCATATGCTGTAAGATTGCAGTTCTTGAACTGATGGATGGATGGATGGAAGGAATGCATCTGCTGTTTGTTTTTTATTCTGGGCATATGCTGTAAGATTGCCCACAACGCAAACTAGGTTGATGTTGTAAGAACTCTGAGTTTGTAATCTTATACAATTATTAATCATCTCTATATATGTGAATACGTAGGATTGAATATTTAAGGCTTTTTGTTGCCAGTTTTTTGTTTTTGTTTTTTTTTTTTCCCTTTGCGCAAACCGGGAAATATATTATGTCAAAATTACAAATATACTTTTAAAGTACTCATAATTTTTGTGCCCGACAGAGATCAAACTAACTTTTTAAATAAAAAAAGTCATTAACTCAAGCAGAGTCAGACACTGTTTAGACTTAATTAAACAGGTTTAATTTTTTTATTCAAGCATGACTCGTTTATTAAATGAATAAATTCAAAATAAATGATTCTGCTTATTCAGTCCTACAATTGATAATTTATGCAACATTTTCCAAATTTATGCCACACTTTCCCATCATTAATTGAGCACACGCATTAAATTTTTTCTAACTTGTGTTTGTATCAATAATTTGTCAATTAAAAAAAAATGATGTGGATTCAAAATAACTCATCATAATTGATTTATGCTCAAAAATTTTACTAAACATTCAAAAATTGTTAAAAATATTTTGTCAAACACACCAAAAATTTTAACAACTAACGTTTGATAAAAAAATGTTAAAGTTGCTAAAATTGAACTCCCAAACAGCCCCTCAGCCTAATGTTATAAATCCAAGAGAAAAATTCAAAACCTGCACGAATGCTTCCTTGCAATGCATGTTGTAAAGAATCCGTGTCCCCAGCTTTTACAAACAATAGTCAAAACATTTCATAATAACAAACTAGTTCAAGATGTCTGACTTTACAATTTTTTTTTTGGGGGGGGGGGGGGGGGGGGAGAGAGAGAGAGAGAGAAGTTGAAGCTGCTTCCTCTATCTATCACTTGAGTGATAGTAGCGACAACTGCTCTTCGATGGAGCAATCCACATGACAAGAAGTTCTGCAAGAGAAAGGGATGAGAATGAGACCAAGGCCCCGCTGCTCCATTGGGGAAGGGGACGAACGTCTGGTGCTCCGATACTCTACTGCATCTTGGAGAATAATGTTTCCTTGCTTATCAATGCAGTAGAATGAGCCCAAGAAGAATCGCCCGTCATTTACGCCCACCAGCATTCTTCGAAACAGCAGTTTCTTAACCCGAGCCACAAGGTTCGAGCCATTTCGGTCAGTATCATCTAAACCTCCCAACTGATTCAAGAATGCGAGAGCTTGTTCTCCTTCAGTGTCCATCTACTTGATCCAAGGAAATCCTGGATTAAATTGATGTAGCTTGCAATGCAGGCAGAAAACCAACAGTTTCAAGCTTCGGATGAACAGTTAAAACAAAAAAGACTTCCGGTGTGAGGAATAATCTTGCTCTGTGGAATAACTGGACGATAGCTACTTGAACTGGTAGCCAAGGTGAATAATCATAAATTTCTCTTATGAACCTTCACAGAGAAAGAGAGAGAGAAGCAAAAAAATATTGATGCAAGACAGTTATATTTTTTCCACGTGGTGTTTTGAAGGTGGATTAAGAATAGTTAACAAAAGCAGGAGGAAGATAATTTAAATTTAACCAAGGAACTGGCCTTGTATATGATTGGAGACAAGCATAGTTAATTCCGCCAAGCGTTGCTAGTTCAAACTTCAAATAATACCCATAAGATAATCACAGATTCCAACAGGAAAAGTAACACTTTAGGGAGCTTTAATGATATTAATCACATGCAAAAGATTATTAGCAGAAAAGAAAAGGGGGGGGGGAGAGGGAGGACAACCTAATGTACAAGACTCCCGTATTGCGGAGTCTGATGATGGTCAAGCACCCCCCATAAAAAAAATCTAAATAACACGAGAAAAAAAAAATACACTACTAATGGAATTCAGTTATCCCATTGGTGCCAAATAATGAAAATCACACAATATTTCCAAAGAAATCCTTCATATGAGAATTATAAGGTAGGAATAAAGGGTAAGAAAGTGAATAGTTTTAAGAGAGGGAAAAGGCAACTACTCTTGCAAACTATCATAGGGAAAGAAGCAAAAAGGAAATGGTGGGGGAAGATCAACACTATACGTGGACAGATATAATCTAGTTTCAATGAGAAAATGTATCTCATTTAATCAAATAGAAGCATGGAAAAAATGCAACCAAACCTTGTAATTCAATTATCTATAGTTGTCAGTTTCAGTTCAATTTTTTTCTTGTTTTCCCATGAATTCTTATCAACAAAACAGAAAATTGTGAAGGTAGAGGGCTAGAAAGAAAGAAAAATTATCTGAACTGTGGAGAACTCCTAACACCATCAACACAAAACTAAATTCGAAAAACCCCTGAAAGAATTTGGAAGAAGAATAGAACCCAAAAACAGAGATAGAGGGGAGAAAGATTGGAACGCATCCAAAAGAAAACATACAAAAGCCCATCAAGCCGCTCACATGGTGAATATTTCACCTAGCCACTGGATTTCGCACTAACCAATAACGCTCTAAAGAGAACTATGAGGAACCCAAAATATCCCAGAGTTTACAACAGTGAAAATTTGGTAAAAAGCTGATTGCCTACCAATCAGAACTAATTAAGCAACATGGTCTCTGAAATCAAAGGATTGATTAAAATAATAAATTAAAATTTTCAACAATCTCATACACAACTTGAATTATCCAATAATTTTTCATAATTGAAACATAGCTGGTGCATTATTGATCATGCAATTCAGATGCTATTTATACTAAATACAAAACTCTAGAAAAGTTTACAAATACTTGCACAGGCCTCTTCCCATTTAAGAAAGTGAGAGACCCTGTATAGCATATAAAGCTCATTCCTCATTCATTCCAATTGATAACAGGGTCTATCAAATTCAACCATAGAATTTTGTAGATTTCTATTACACATGACAACATAATAGAATCAATAGCTACATTATCATGCATTCTCTGTTTTTTTCAAATCAGGATATTAGAATATACCCAAAGTTGAATTAGAATTCATAAAAAAAATGCCTATTTCCCAAATCACTTGAAGATCTACTCAAGGTCAAATATTTTAAATTCCAAAAGCAACATATTTAAATATAACAGTCAAATACAGCCATAATCTTCTCTCCTTTTCTTTCTTAACATTATTGCATTCTTTAGGTTTGGATTAATGTGAAAAATGTAAACATCCAAAAGGAGAAATTTCTTAATAAAAAAGCACAAGATTGAGCCACACAAAATCTCTTATGTTGTGTCTTTTAACTCTTTAACTCCCTTTAATAAGTAGCCATCAGGAATCCTTTTACTGAAAGTTCTAGAACACAAAAACCACACCACCAAATTCAAAAAAGAAACAATTAAAAAAAAAAATTGATATGCCACCAATGAACTAGTCTATAACCAAACATGAACTAATTTGAAAACTAGAAAAAAACAAGCCGAAATCCCTTGGTTTCCTTTGTCACCAAGGTCTGTTATTTCTACCATATTGTCGCAAAGAGAACGCTTGTGCTAAAAATCCGAGTAATGTTTATGACTACTTGAAAGACCAAGCCGCTGGACATAGCAGGGAAGTAAAGAAACCAGACAAATAGCTCAAGCATGTGAACATGCACATATATTTGACACTTTGCCTATGTCAGAAAAGTTAGAATTTGTTTGCAATAATCTCTCACATTGGCTGCATATCAACAATACATATGTATAAATATACATCTTTTATCAAATACATTACAAGTATCATTTAATTATTTAAGAAGTGATTCTTCCCATATTTGACTATGAATACAAAAAAATGCAAAACATGCGATTGCATTATGAAAGCTGAAAATAAACAAAGCAATAGTTAACTATAGCATAAACTCCGCCTATGTTATTTTTCATAGCCGGTCCCAAGCCCGGATAAAGGAGGAGGGTTGTGTTAGGTAGTCGACAGCCAGCGTAAAATTTTGTCAAATTTTTTTATGGATTTTCTAACACCTAATGGTTGTATAGATGCTCAAAGACTAAATGGTGGCACTTGAAAGGTAATAAGCAAACAGCATTAAGGGAAATAGTACTAGAGGAAGACGTTTGAACAGTAAATGAGAGTGCAAATATTATGTGGGATAAGATAGCAAAGTGTATTAGGAGGGTAGGGAAAGAAATCTTAGGAGAACCCAAAGGGAGTGCTCCGGCACAAAAAGAGACATGGTGGTGGAACGAGGCCGTCCAAGATAAGATAAAAGTTAAGAGGGGAGTGTTTTAAATCTTGGCAAAACGACCGAAATGAAACGAACTTGGAGAGGTATGGAGAAGCTAGAACAGAAACCAAAAAGGCAGTTAGTGAGGCTAAGGCAAAGACATTTGAGAGTTTATATAGACGACTTGACAATAAGGAGGGCGAAAGAGAAATATTCAAGCTTGCTAAATCCAAAGATAGACGGACCAAGGATTTAAGCCAAGTTAAATGCATTAAGAATGAGGATGGAAAGGTATTAGTAAAGGAAGAGGAGATAAAGGAGCGTTAGAAGAGCTACTTCTACAAATTATTTAACGAAAGCAATAGTAGTGACATACAATTGGGGTAGTTTACCACTTTTAGGGAAGAATTAAATCTTATGTTCTATAGGAGAATCAGTAGGGAAGAAATAAAAGAAGTATTAAAAAGGATGAAGAGTAGGAAAGCAGTTGGGCCAGATGGTATCCCTATTGAGGTTTGGAGGTGCTTAGGAGAGGATAGCATGAGTTGGTTGACAAAACTTTTTAATGTAGTGCTAAAGAGCAAGAAGATGCCTGATGCATGGAGGAAAAGTATCCTTATACCCATGTACAAGAACAAATGAGATATTCAGAACTGTGCGAACTACCGCAGTATTAAATTGATGAGCCATCTGATGAAATTATGGGAGAGTTATTGAGAGAAGACTAAGAAGGACAACAAACGTTTCAGATAATCAATTTGGTTTCATGCCTGGAAGATCAACCATGGAGGCTATCTTTCTCTTGAGGAGGTTAATGGAATAGTATAGAGAAGGTAAAAAAGATTTACATATAGTGTTTATCGATTTAGAGAAGGCATATGACCGGGTTCCTAGGAAGATTCTATGGAGAGTATTGGAAAAGAAATGAGCGTGTGTCGCATATATTGAGGCGATAAAAGATATGTATGATAGGGCCATGACATCTATACGGACGACTGGTGGAAAGACTAACGAATTCCCTATCACGATTGGTTTACACTAAGGCTTAGCGTTAAGCCCGTACTTGTTTGCTTTAGTTATGGATGAGATTACAAGATATATTCAGGATGAGGTACTGTGGTATATGCTATTTGCAAATGATATTGTTTTAGTAGATGAGATCAGAGAAGGAGTGAATACTAAGCTAGAATTGTGGCGAGAAACGTTAGAGACAAAAGGGTTTAGGCTAAGCCGATGCAAGACGAAATATATGGAATGTAAGTTTAGTCAAAGTAGGATAACGGGTAGTATAGAAGTAAGTTTAGGCACACAAAAGATTGTAGAGAAAGACAAATTTAGATACATTGGATCTATGGTGCAACAAGATGGAGGGATTGATACTGATGTAAGTCACAGGATTCAAGCCGGGTACACCAAATGGAGGAGTGCATCGGGGGATTTGTGCGACGGAAAAGTCCCCCTCAAGATAAAAGGAAAGTATTATAAGGTGGTAGTTAGACCAGCGCTGCTATATGGATCAGAGTGTTGGGCAGTAAAGCATAATCATGGTCAGAAGATGGCAGTTATGGAGATGAGGATGCTAAGATGGATGTGCGGGATTATAAGGAAAGATAGGATTAGGAACGAGGAGATTAGGGGCAAAGTAGGAATAGCACCGATCGAAGATAAAATGAGAGAAAACCGATTAAGATGGTTTGACCATGTTAGAAGGCGTCCAGCGGAGGCACCTGTTAGAAGGTGTGAAAGTATGGAGATTGCTAGGAGTAGGAGAGGTAGAAGAAGACCCAAAAGAAGTTGGAAAGGAACTATTAAAGATGACCTGACCTACTTAGATCTATCGGAGGACATGCCCTAAACAGATCTAATTAGTGTCAACAAATCCATATAGCCGACCCCACCTAGTGGGAAAAGGCTTGGTTTGGTTTGGTTTAGTTAACTATAGCATAGAATTGTCTAATTATGTAAATGAATTAAATGTATTACCTGGGTGAGTGGTCGGATCAAAAGGGTGCAATGGAGCGATTTGATTGGTGGCTGCTCAAACGTTTTAAGAATATGGAATTGGGGAAATTAAAAGCAAAGCTTCACTGGGGGAGAATAGAAACATGCATCAAGTTCATATGAGAATTATAAGGTAGGAATAAAGGGTAAGAAAGTGAATATTTTTAAAAGAGGGAAAGAGCCCCCACTCCTGTGAACTCTCATGCAAAAATAAGCAAAAAGGAAATGGTGGGAAAGATGAAAACTATACTTGAACAGATATAATCTAGTTTCAATGAGAAAATGTATCTCATTTAATCAAATAGAAGCATGCAAAAAAATGCAACCAAATCCTTGTAATTCAATTATTAATAGTTCCCAGTTTCAGTTCAATATTTGCTTGTTTTCACATGAATTGTTATCAACAAAATAGAAAATTGAGAAGGAAGAAGCCTAGAAAGAAAGAAAAATTATCTGAACCACGGAGAACTTCTAGCACCATCAACAGAAAACTAAAAATTAATAAAACCCTTGAAAGAATTTGGCAGAAGAATAGAACCCAAAAACAGAGATAGAGGGGAGAGAGATTGGAAAGCATTCATAAGAACACATACAAAAGCCCACCAAGCCGCAGACATGGTGAACATTTCAACTAGCAACTGGATTTTCACACTAACCAATAATGCTCTAAAGAGAACCCACGGATACGAACTCGTGATCGAATACAAGTACAGTCATAGATACGAGATATTGTAATTTTGAAAAATGAGGATAAAAATAAGTTGGGATAAAACAAAAATAAAATAAAATAAAATATATTTTTTATTTCAAATATTTTTGAAGATAATATCTACATATTAACAAAAGAAAAATGGTATAAACAACAATTACTAAGCATGAAAAATATCATTCAATCCAACAATTAATATCATTCTACACAAATATCAAAAAGTATTGAAGGCAATTACAATTACAACATCCAAAAAAGAAAAAAAAATTCAACTTCTAAATTTTAGTTGTTCCGACTTCAATCAACTTATCAGGGGACGAAAAAAGAAAAATAGATAAGAGAGAGAGAGAGAGAGAGAGAGCAACAGGAAAATAACAGGGAGAGAGAGAAACAAAGAAAAACTCACCACCGGAGTTCGAGCTGCACAGCTGGTCTAGGTCGCCGGCCGTAAGTTGAGGGAAGACGAAAGCCGACAGCTTCTAGGGTTTTTGGTTCGTCGATGGGGGCAAAATCTCTTCCAGGCACCTTTCAGGTTTCTTTTACGTATTTACAGTTTGACCCCAACTCAATTTTGTTTTTCCAAATTTCCCCAAGCGAAGTTTAAAATATTATAGTTTAACCCATTATTTTAAAAACCGGACTGAACCGGCCGATTCAACCGGTTGAACTAGGAATCGATCCAAGAAACGGTTCGGTTAACCAGTAAAATCTGGTGAGACCTTGAACCGGTCGAAAATCGGTGACCCACCGGTTCAACCGGGTTATTTTTTTAATTTTTTTAAATGGTAAAACTAATACGCACCAGCTTAGAATCGAACCTGAGTCTATTTTGTGGTAAAGTACTATTATTTCACTGAACCACTAATACTTGTTATTTTTTTATTTTTGCTTGGTTTTACTTATATAATATATTAGTTTTAAGTAATTTTATTTTACAATACATTTTGTTGACATTTTTTATCAGTAAAACGAAACAAAATATAAGAATATGTGAAAGATATAAGTTTTTAAAATTATTATATTATTTTAATATATTTTTATATTTTATTTATATATTTAAATATATTTATGACGTCACGGTTCAACTCCGGTTCAATTCCGATTGAACCGACGGTTGATTCACGAACCCGTAACCTGATCATTTTTCCGATTCGATGAACGGTCCGATTTTTAAAACATTAGTTTAACCCACGCCGTATCTCAAAATTGTCCATCCTGTAAGGACCCAAGGCGCTTACATAGCACAGCTATGTCAGCTGTGGACATCAAGTCGGACAACACTGAATTAAAATTTAATAATTTAAATTTATTTATATATTTTTAATCTAAAAAAATATCAACTCATTTGAATCGTTAAACTTTAATTTAATAATTTTTGATTTTGTAATCACCAAATTGACATCGCTAGATAATGTCAGCCTTTTCCTTTTTCTTTTGCATATTAGTACTGCCCAAATAAATAAATAAAACAAAAATCTGGACTTATCTTTTAGCAAATTTGGTACTATTCTCACATGTTTATATTCTCTAATTATCTGATACAAGTGCGACATCAAATTTAAAATGGTCGTGCCTCGTAAAAGATAACTATAGGAAACCCAAAATAGCACAAAGTTTACAACAGTGAAAATTTGGCAAGTAGCTGATTGCATGCCAATCAAAAACCAAAGATTGATTAAAATGACAAATTAAAAATTTTCAGCAATCTCCTACACATTTTCCTAATCCAAATTAGAAGTATCCAATAGCTTTCATAATTGAAACATGCTTGGTGCATCATCGATCATGCAATTTACATGTTATTTATACTTAGGGCCCATTTAGAAGCTTAAAAACTAACAAAAAAAAGTATTAAAAGTTACATTTTGTAATTTTTGATGCGTTTGATAGAACTATAATTTTTTCTACTTTTTTGATTTGTTACAATAAAAAATAAAATAAAAATTTACTACTTTTTTTATTTGTTACAGTAAAAACATACTAAACACACAAAAAGTTACTACTTTTTTATTTGTTACAGTAAAAAGTTACCAAACACCTAAAAGTTACAAAAAAAATGTTAAAAAATATATTTTGTTCCACCAAACACAAAAAAAAAAATGTAACTAAAAAGAACACACAAAAAACTATCAAAGTTTCACTTTTTTTTTTCTTATTTTTGAACCTCCAAACGGCCCTAAATATAGAACTCCAGAAAATTTTTCAACTACTTGCACAGGCCTTTTCCCATGTAAGAAAGTGAGAAATCCTGTATAGCATATACAGAGTTTTTGGAGTCTTAAAAAAAAATCAAAAATTTTTAAAAGTGAAGTTTTATTGGAATTTGATGTATAAAAAATTATTGTGAAATGATTGTTGAATGTTTAAGTTTGATTTGATATAAAATTGTTAAAAATTATATAAAGTGACATATGGTAAAATTTTAGTGAAGAATTTTAAAAATTTTTAGAGTTTTGTTTAACTTTTTGTATAAATGTCAGATTAACTTTATAAAAATCAGCCAAAACTCGTTGGAACGTACCATTTTTGGTTCGTACCAGCAAACTTTAATAATTTTTCGGATTATTTAGAATTTGAAAAAGGTGAAACTTTTAGAATTTTTAAAAAATTTTTAAACTTTTTTGAAACTCCAAATACAGCCACAACTCCATCCCCGTTCATTCCCAGTTGACAACAAAGGTGAGGTAGAACAAAGAACAAAATTAAACAACAATTAAATTAACTATCAAATTCAATTTAATATCATTTAAAAAAAAATTACCGATCCTTTTACAATCCTAACTATTATATAGGCTTGGTATGAAAATCAAATCCAATCAAATTCTAATATTTAAGGAAAACAAATTAAATCAACAATATTAAAAGAAAATAAATCAACTAACTCTCTAAACATACTTTACTCCGGACTAAACTAATTTAATTCAAATTTCATCCCCTCCCAACATATTGGTAGTGAAAATGCCTATTATGGTCCTCATCACGCTTCGAGGTGAAAAAAATTCAGCTCCACAAAGAGATGGTGAAAACACTAGTTCAAAAGCATAGAGTCAAGGCATTCAAGCTTGTCCTTTAAAATTCAAATAACATCAGAGTTAGGTCAATTCTTCTACCGAATAAGGAAATGCTAGAAGTGCCCACAAGGAGAAATAGTGACCTCAAAGTTGAGCACATTAGTAATTTGCTCAAGAAGTGATCTCAACACTAGTAGAGTGGCAAGGACCAAAATTAGAACAGGTGAGCTAGCTAGGTGACCAGTAGGAGTATCTATAGAGAAAATGGAAGGCTCAAATGTGTATCAATAAAGTAATAAATTCTTCATATTAAAAACATGACTAATATTCATATAAGGAAGTAAATCAATTAAATAATCATTCAGTCCCAACTTACTATGAACACAAAAAAGAGTTTAATGGCATGAGCATGCAACTTCTTAAAATAATGTTTAGGTATAATATTTCAAACTCTTTCAAGATTGCTCAAACTTGTAGCAAACTTTGCAAAACAATTCAAAATATATCGATGCTTAACCCGGCTCATTTACAGCATTACCATTTTCCCTTCTATCACTTCAACCCAAATTTACATTACCACACCAAAACAGAAGAGAACACTTTTTTTATTCTTTATTTTTTTTTATTTTTTCCCTCTCTTTCTTGAGAATGAATAAAAACAAACGCACATATAATTAGGGATGTAAACGGGTAGGATACCCATCTAATTAGTCAATCTCATTACCAAATTCGTTTATTTTTGCTTTCCATTATCGTCCCAAACCTGTTTATTTTTTTAATTGAAATTCCAAACCCGTTCCGTCCTAAAACTCGAAAACCCGTCTCAAACCCGCAAAATCCGTTTATATTTAATAGGTCAAATTACCTGTTAAGTATCTGTTAAATACCCGATTTAAGATCAAAGATAAAAAAAAAATTAGTCATAAAAATGTTAAATTTATTAAATTAAACAAAGTCATTGGTCAAAGGACCTCTATTTTTCTTTTTTTTGGAAAGGTAAAAGATATATACTCTAAATAGTAAAAATAAATGTACAAAATATACATGAGCAAACCCGTGAAACAGTATAATAAGAATCACAATATAATAGGAATCACAATTTATAAAAAAATTAAAAACCCAATATAGAACAATTCATGAGATGTGAAAATAACATACAACAAATCATAAATTAAACAAGTTCAAAAGAATCATCCCAACAAAATAAAGAGCAACCGTTAACAAAGTATCAAAGTTACAAACCATTAGTCCAAGCAAGATACCAGCAACTCAAACTGTTTCATGAAAAAATTGGAAAAATCTAATAAAAGAGAAAATGGAGACAATTTAAACTAAAAAAAGAGTTTTTTTTTTTTTTTTTTTGTAATTAACTAAAAAAAGAGTTAAACAATATGGATGTCTACATGTACAAAGAACTTTTAAATTACTTAAAACGTTGAATGTATAAATAAAATAATAAATGTGGTGAAAATGGTAGATAAATTAAGATTTGGATGGCACGCTGAATTCTTTTGAATTTCATTTCTCAACTTTGAAGCCGACAAACTTATGAATGCAAAAAGACGTGGGCAGTTGCAACATTTTTATTCATAGAGTCTTTCAAAAAAATATTTCAAAATAAATCAATCTAAAAAAAAAAAAAACATTTACTTGAAGAAGGTCACCCACTGATTAGAGAGTTGGAGAAAAGAACAATGGTTGTCGGCGATTTCAACAGCACGATTATAAGTGACGGGAGATAAGACTAAATGGTGTTTGATTTTCAGATTTGGGGAGTTGCGGCTGCTAGTATATGACATTATATATTAGGGTTATGTTAGGGTAAACATGAGTGAAAGTTCATAAATGACTTTGGCTAAAAATTTAAAAAATTTTTATTTTAGGGATAAAATTTTAAATATATAAATATATATTTTATTTTATTAAGCGGGTACTTAACGGGTACCCTATAAGTATCGGGTACCCTTTAAGTATTAACGAGCATCGGATATCAAATACCCTATAGGCAAATCCCAAACTCATCCCAAACTAGCATGGGAATTAAATTTCAATCTCAATCCCATCCCAATCTATTACGGTATTTCTCAACAGATTTTATCGAGTTCGGTCAAGTCAGGTACCCTCATATACCCGTCCCATTGACATCCCTACGTATAATTAATAAATCCCACTTCAAGAGCTGGTGCATAGTTAAAAAATAGAATTTGAATAATTGACTTTTTAATTAATTACACAACATATTTCTTAAAAACTTTCACCCAATATTCACTCTCGTAATTCGAATAGTAAATTTTCACCTAATATTCACTCCCATCATTCGAGTAGTAAACTCAATTTATTCCAATGATCCCTCCTTTGTTCAGAATTTAAATTTTTCTTAAAAGTGAAATTTGAATATAAACTTCTGTAGAAAAAATATTTTGTACGTCAAATTTTCTAATTGTTTGGCCAATATCTAAAATTACTCCTAAGAATAGAGGCAGCCTTACATGCAAATGTAATAAAAATTTGAAGCAAAAGTGAGATTTGAGATTTTAAAAGGTTCTCCCAAAATATTTATATTATATATATATAATAATATTTTTAAAATAATGTAACAATAATATATTATACATAGATTATATTTTGATCGACTAATTACATTCAAAGAGTAATACTACATATAATATTAACCAAAAAATCTACTAGAAGAAGTGCAGGGGTCTGTCAATCCAAAAGAAAAAAAAATTCCATTAAATTATTCTTCATTTACAAAACTATCATTATTAAGTTGAATAACATTTTTTATTTTAAAATAAAAAACTTCACATTATTCTAAAATCCCTTTTTAATAATGCTAGTTGAATATATAGCAATACCTTGTAAAAAAACATGTCATGTATTACTACAAGAGCAATGCAACGCTACCATGATTTTTAATAGAAGAAAATGTGCATCTGAACAAAGTGGATGCATTGCGGACTAATCGCATATAAATAATTATCAATTAAAAATAAAATTTTGATTACCAAAATATACCATTCCCACATCAATCTTGTACATTTCTCCAGCTAAAAATTTTAACGGACTAGGATGTTTCTTACCAAAAAGAAGAAATATTCCAGGAACAGAAAATGTGATTCAGCTTCATTATACGTACAGGTCTGCTGTAGCAATGATGGATACATATATATATATATATATATATGATAATTCCAAAATCGAATAGACTGCAGAATTAAACTGCAGCCTTTTAAGATTTTTGTTTGTCTCATCAAAACACAAGGAACACATTACATGCATAAATACATATGCATATCCGAATTCACTAATGTATGATTTCAAAATGAATAAATTGCAAGCCTAAAGAAATATTAGGAGCATAAGTTTGAAACTTCCCAAGGCAGAGAAGGGTTGGGATTCACTGGCTGCTTGCTGCCTCTCCATCTTCAGAATACTGCATCAAACAATGGAAAAATAAATAGTTTGAAGTCCTGCTGCTTTTGCAACAATCTAACAGGGTGACTGTATATGACCACATTCATATATATATATATAACATTAGTAGGTATTTTATTCAGTCAATTGGTATTAAAAACCCTCTATTTTTTTTAATATTTTATTTCAATAGCAACAAATATATACAAACTCAGTTATGCATTTACTACCTGTTACTGATGGGTAAAAGAAACATTTCAAAAGCTTATTATTCACAAAACTATATGGACTACCATTCACAAAAAACTAGTATATTTATGAATTAATTTGTTGACATAATTAAGAGACACACTCGTAATACTTACCATTCATAAGAACAGACTTCAACAGTTTCCAATCTGCTAAAATGGTTGCTCAAATGGTGGAACAAATCAAATCTACTAGATATCAAATACAAAAATACAAGGAAAAAGCACCTCCACTGCTAATATTTTCTCAACCATGAAGGGGAGAACATTCCAACAAACATAAAAACCTTAATTTGGACAAACTAGAAACCATGCAAAAGGCTTATAGCTGGATTTGAGTTTAGGTTTTGGAATTTTATTAGTGCTCGTTTGGAGACCCAAAAAAAAAAAAAAAGACATAAAAAAGTTACAAAATATTTTCAACTTTTTCCAACTTTTTTTTTAATTTTATTCACACAAAAAATCTCCAATTTTTGTCAAATTTTTATGTACAATTTTTACTTTCTTCAATTGTCACCAGCTTTTACTAACTTTCTCTAATGTTTTCATACTTTTTGAAATATACACACCAAACATTTAATAACCCAAAATTTATCTATCTTTTGTTATTGTTTTTTTTTAACCAAAATTTGGCACTCCAAACATGTTCTTAATTGTTTCTCTCCTTTGAAAAGTGATGCATCTACATTTTTGAAATACATTATTGTGCATCCTAACTTTTTTAAAAGAAAACCAAAATGAATGACAATACAAGTTGCACCCCATCTGTCCTTTCCAGACACCATGCCAAAATTTTACCACTAAACAATAATAATATCTTTGCATTTGCAGGTACACTTCCAAGCTCAAAAGACATGCATATTGAAGACTTTTAACTCAAGGGTTTTGTTTGATTAGGTACAATATTGATAATTGTCTTTTATTGACTAAATAGTTAAGGTCTAAAACTATAACATAGGACTTTTATTCTACCGTTCAATTGTGTAACTTGTTATACAACTAAAAATCAACTAAAGTGTTATCAGACCCGGCCCCTTTAACCATATGCTAAGTTCAACAAACATTGTTGCATGCGAATTATTTCAAGAATAGCCAACCCTAATTCTCGTAAGCCACGTTTGATTCACAAATTAGACAAGTTATCTTAGTAGCAATAGTCCTTTCCAAATTAATTATTTTGCTAGATTAGTATTATCCCACATTTCATAAAATAGAATAAAATACTAAATAAACCTTTTGATTATTATATGTTTAAAGATGTTTAAAAGTATATAACTAAAATCATAAGCTAATAAAATTATTAAAATATGCTATCTCTTGAAATTAAAATTAATATAATTATTTTTAAAGTATATAAAATTATATACAAATAAAATTATTAAAAGTATAAAATCCCTATATTAGCTACAAATGAAATTAAAATTGATATAATTATTTTAAAAGTATATAAAGATAAATTTAATAAAATTAAAATTTCTAATTTTTTTATTTAATAAATCGAACTATTTTAAGAATAAAACCAAAAGTTATAATTGAGAAAACCTTGAGGATAGCTTTGACATTTCAATCAAGTACATAGGGCCTGTTTGGTTGCCATGCTAAAAATATCAGCTTTATCCGTCTTTTTCCAACTTTTTTCCATCAACATTTACCAAACATATTAAAAAAAAAATTACTACACACAAAACTACTATTTTTTTTTTCAACTTTTTCTAATTTTTTTCAATTTTTCTTTTAACTTTTATAAGTTTTTACCAAACGTAAAAAATGACATGTAACAACATCAAAACAAAAATTATAAAAATTGAAGTATTTGATTTATCAAACACTCCCTTCGGACAACTTAATCCCTTGTACAAAGGACTATTAATTCCACTTGAACAATTAATCCAGACTTACTTTTCAATCAAAAGTGGGACAAAATGACAAAATAAGATATTCAATTGAATCCGACCTTTTCCTAAAAACAAATGGGCCGTAGTATGCCAAAACAAGTAAAAATTAGGCATCAGCATTAAAAAAATGACAGTAATATGAGAAAATTAGTTATAATAAATTTGATGCAACAAAGGAACTAAACAAACCAAAGTTAATTATTAGAGCCTGCTCCAGTTAGAAATAATAAATTTACTGCTACAAAGGAACTAAACAAACTAAAGTTAATTAGAAGAGCCTACTCCAGTTAGAATTCCATTGTCCAAACAATTTATTAAATCTCAAGGAATGTTTGATAAATCACGATCTTGTGATATTGAGAACAAGAACCCCCAAGTCACTTTTCAGAATAAATGTTCACAGGCCTAGAATGTATTCAGTATTTAGGAACTTCTTATTAATATCTTGGGGTTGACATTCTATAGGATAATTCGGATAGAATTAAACAACCTAATTGAAAACTGCATAATTACCTATAGGGATCACAGATTACATCCATGCAACTATGCAAGATTTGTCTGGTTCAAATATGCAAGTTTGTCTTGTTCAAACAAACTTTTAATCATACCAGCGTGGGTTATTAGTTTTACTTTTTTTCTTCTTATCTTTCTTCTCCTCCTCAACTCCCTTCCTTTCATGTGGTTTCTTTTCTACACATAATTTTTTTCCCCTCCATTGTCCTTTTCTATCCATCCTTAATAAAGAAATTATTAACAATTATCTTTTAAAAAAAAAAAAACAAATAAAGAGTATTTGAGTCATTAAAAAATCTAAATTGCCTATCAAAATAAAAAAAAATAGCGAAATGCCTCCTTTTATATATTATAGTATAGATGCTCTTACACTGAAGTTATTTAACTTAAGGGAAAAAAAAAAAACTGCCTTTCAATGAAGCCTCTTTTACTATTTTATAAATTTTATTTTTTTTTATTTTTTTTCAATAAGCAGCACATGAGTTCAGACACAAATAACCACATTCATTAATTACTTATATAAGCATCAACATATATTCTACCAACATTAGAGATAACTAACTTAGACTGTATTGACAAAATAAAAATAATTAAAATTTATAAATATTTATCTCCCCACTTTAAATTTCATTAATTTGAAGAAGTATAAAACTCTAAAATTTTCAACTTGTTTATATTACGAAGTTGTATAATAATGAAATCAAATCATAGGGATTTGATTCGGTTTGATTATGCACCCCTATTATATATTTATATACATATAATTAATTAATAATAAAACAAAAAAAAAATCCTTTTTTATCGCATATCATTGTTTTTTCTATTTTTTTTATTTCAAATTTTTACATTCCTTGTCTATACTTTTGTCCTATCCATATTCCTGACAAAGACTTCATCATCATGCCAATATCATCCTTGTAATCGACTCTTAGACAATTCATTACTGGCTGCGTTTATTGAGGGAAGAAGAAGATGTTACTTAATTGTTTACTTATTAATCAAAATTTCATTGACCCAGAAACCTAATTTTGTTTGGGAGCAATATATTAGATCTAAAATGTTTGACAACAAAGGAAAGAGCACTTGATGTCAAGGATATTCGAATCAGTGACTCATGTGTACCATTTACGTTTTATTTGAATTATTCATTCAAAGCGAAAAATATTTACATTCTTTTATTAATTTTTCTACTCTATAATAATTTTAATGAAAAACATTATTGTAGGGTGGAGAAACCTAACACGAGTAGTCCCTACATTCAATTACTCTTATAAATTAAAATTACTATAACTATATATCGATAAAACCACTATCTAATTGCATATATAGCCATATATATATATATATATATATATATATATATTTTGGCTGGACTGCATGTTTGCTGAGGTTTATTGTAGGTCTATCACCAGAATTGAATAAATTCTAAGAAAAAGCTATAGGATATTTACAGTCCGCCGTTCCACTGTGCAGCAGTAACTTGATACTGCTGACACACACATACACACATAGTAGTAATCGGACATAAGCTTGAAAGCCATAAAGTTTTGAAAAATTTTAAATTTATTAGTCCAATGGAATCCCACCACTGGTAAACATCCCTCTTAGTGACTTAGCACCTCGCCGGGCCATAAATATGCTAGAAAGAAGGGAACCAGGAAAAGAGCAAATAAAGAGACCAACCAGCCGATCCCCATTCACAGCAATCCGCCCAATGTATCAGAAAAATTAAACAATATCATAGATAACGCTGTCTATAAAAAAAAAAAAAAAAAAACGTTGCTTTTTGTGATACCAAGAAAAGCAATTCATGTGTGGAACAACAGAAAGAAGCCAGAAACAAGGAAGCACAAATATTAATGGAGCATATGAGTTTAATATGCACCAAAAAAAAATTGAAATTTGTTTTGGGTTTTTGTAAACCTTACCAGAGAAGAAGACGGATGCTGAGAGGAGCAAGCTAGTCCTTTCCTTTCCCTTTCTGGTCTGATTGCCAGAGTGGTAAGCGGCCATCAAGTCCAGCCCGGAACTGATGATGATGATGGTGGTGGTGGCGGTGATGATGATGGTTCTCCTCCACAGGTGAAGCATTTGGAGCCGCAGACCCGAGGAGCAAGGGTAGAATATTTGATCCGTCTATTGGAGATGGCCTCTGAAGAAGGTGAGGCAACAGCTGAGACGGCGAATTGGACTGAAGGGTCCCCCTGTGCAAACCAGCAAAAAGGCTGGAAGAGATTGTGAAGCTGAGGTTGTTGTAATCACCACCACCACCAGATGCAACCGGGATGAGATGGTCTGGGACAAAAGAGAAATGTTGGAGCTCCGGATGTTGATCTATATTCATCATCATCATCGATTGTGCAAGAGAATTTCCCAGGTGAACTTGCCCCGAAAACCCAGACGAGTGGTGGTTTTGAGCAACGAGTCCCGGGGCAATGTAATCGATTGGAGGAGTTGATCCATTAGGATTAGTGTTGTTGCTGTTGATGACATTGTTTAGCCCACAGCTGAGCAGTTCAGTGAAAGAACTTTGAGAAATAGAGTTCACATTTGGGCTATAATCTTTCTCCTTTTCTTTCTCTGCCCTCCTCTCCCTCGCCCTCTTTCGGGCTTTGATGCGACTTTCAGACCGGGATAGCGATAAACCGGACCCCTTGCTTGTCTCCGAATTGCTACTACAAGCTGATTTCGGCAAAGAAACATGGAGCTCGGGCTGCAGCAGCAGCTGCTGCTGATGATGATGATGGATCGAATCACCACCCAATTCCAACTCCGCAGAGGACATGATCTTTTCGTCGCTGGGTTGCTGGGGAGTGTCCGGAAACAAAGTGTTGATACAAGGAAGCTCGTCGATTGACTTGGCAGCAGCCTTAAGCAGCCACTCTACGGCCTTGCTGGGCTGATCGTAACCCAGACGATCTTGAAGATCGTAGAACTGAATGGCGGTGGTGACAGAGAGGCGAACACGGCGGTCCCGAAGCCCCTTTGCGGTCAAGACCTTGCTGTGTCGATCTTTGCCCCCGGATGCTCTCGAAACCCTCACAATCCTCGACGACGGCCACCCACAAAACCGGCCAAAGCCGCCGCCCCATTTAATCTCTCCGTCGTCCTCGTCATCTGGGTGTTGCTCTTCCCCCTTTTTTTGCCCTATTTTGCTGCAATCACCACCCCTGCCATTGCTGATCCTCGGAAATTTGCATCCCTTCATTTGAATCTCGCCCCCCTCCATGCCGCTTTCATACCTTTCTCAACTAAAACTGAAAGCAAGCCCCCTTTTTAGAGCTTCCCACTTCTATAGAGAGAAAGAGAGGGACCTACATGGGAATCTAAAATTAGGGTTTTAGAGAGAGAGAGAACTTACAAGTAGAGTAGGGTGTAGTGGGTGGGTGTGAGGGGCCTGTATGTGGGTGGCGGTGTCCTTTGCATTGATGGCCATTATCCACACAGTACTTTGGGTTCTGTATATATATATATATATATATGTATGTATATCTATAAAGCTTTGCAAGGCTTCGATATATCGAGTTCAGTCGCAGACCGGCAATGTCAGGAGGACGCTCCGTTTAAGCTTTTTTTGTTTAGCAGTGCTTTCAAATGCAAAGCAAATCAAATCTCTGACCATGTGAAGGGTAAAACCAAAAACCAACCCAAAATTAATGATAAAGTATCAGATGCTGAAAGATGTACAGTGCTTTTTACTCTCTAGTTATAATAACTAGTACATTGAATTATTCATATGGCTATCCCGAAAATGAGTGTAGAGAGAGAGAGAAAGGATTTGTTACCGATTGTTTCTTCAGAAGATTATTACACAATATATAAAACCAAAGCTATCAGATCTGTGCTTCGGATCCTGCAAAAACATGAACTTGGGCAGATCACTCAGAACGAAGTTGTATACAATCAAAGCTCTCCCTTTCTAACTCCTGAACGTTTTGTGGATACTTGAAATTAAGTTCCAATAAATCCAAAACGAAAACAAAAAGAAGACCCAACATTTCGAGTAGTTAGTGGAAATTCTCATCAAAAGCACAAATCAAATTAACCCACGAAATTTGAAGATCAACTCAGGCCTCTCGATTCTTTGTTCAAACTATGGAAAAGCAGCACCATTCGAAAAAAAAAAAAAAAAAAAAACTAAGCAAGAGAAGTCAACAATACGAAGACGGATCGAAGAGCTTACGAGAAGAGGAGAGAAAAGGAGACCCACTTCGAAGTCTGTTACCCGAGTTTCTTGTACCGCTATTCTCGAGCTTCGAAGTTAGTCTCTCTCTCTCTCTCTAAACCCTTAGAATGCTATCAGGAGAAAAAAAAAGTAGAGAGATAGAGAGAGAACTGTACATTTTTCTCTGCGTTCCAATGTGCACTTTGGTTGTCTGCATGTCATATGGCCATTAACGGACCTTCGATTTCGACAGAAATTGAGCTTGGAGAAGTGATTTATCTCTCTAGGGTGTTAGATTCTTTAAGAGAGAGAAAAGTGATTGTGATGACGAATGCTAGGGTTTGCTTGGCTATTTACTGTCTGAATTTTCCAGGAAAAATCTGAAATATGAGACACAGCTCGGGATTCAATGCCCTAAGACTTCCCGCATTCAAACAAATCACCGGACTTTTACGGGGAAAAGACAGACACGGCGCCGTTCCTACAGTAAATTTAAAATTTATATAAAAATATTAAAGTACGTTTTAAATGGAGTGCGCAAGTGTGTACTCGATAAAAATTTGGTAAAAAATTACAATATAAATATAAAAATTTAATATAAAAATAATATCACTGGAATTAGATAAAAAAAATGTAAAAAAGTAAGTAAATTTTGTTAGATTTTGATAATTAATTTTTAATAATCAAACACCCCTAAAAGTTAAACGATGGGAACGGTGGTTAACTCCTTACTTTTGTTAATATTTATAATTTTTTTTATATTTAACTATCTTTTTTTAATTTTTTTTATTTTCAATTATCATTTTTTGTAAAATATATTTAAAAATGAAATTTCGTTAATTAAAACTAATTTTGATTTCAATAAAATTTTTATTCAATTAATTTTTAATAAAATTAATTAAATTTAATAAAATATATTTCATATTATTTAATTAAGTTAATAAATATTTCTAAATTGATTAATTTAAAGTTATAAAATATTTATTTTTAATAATAATTAACAATAATAAATTAAATAATAAATAACATAATTTAATAATAAATTAATGTTTTACTTATTAAAAATTAATTTAACAAAACAAACCATTTTAATGATAAATTATTATTTTGATAGCAATTTTAATTTTAATCAAAATAAGTTATTTTAATATGTAATTCTTACTTTTATAAATAATTTTAGTCTGATAAAATAAATCATTTTAGAAATAAATTATTATTTTAATTATAATTTGAGTGTCAACAAATCAACAAGTCCTCCTACTAATCTATTTGACCAAGTGTAGGAGCGCTTTCATCATGGTCAGACTGGGTTTGATGATGTTGATGCCACGAGTTCTATGGTTCGTACCCTAGAAATAAAGACTACCGGCTGGACGATATTCGGCCGAACGTCCCTCCGATGGTCAAGTTCAAATGTGTGTGGAAAAGAGAAGGTTTGGAAGAATATTGTAGAGTTTTTCTTAAGTAAAAATAATACTTACCTCTCTTCCTTATTCCTTATGTATTTATAAGTTCATTGGCAAGTGTCACCTATGTCCGGTCATCATGAGCAATGACGCGACGATGTCTGGAACCACACCGTATGGTCATGATTGACGTGACTTGAGTCGTAACTGGACACGAATGCAGATATCCCCTTTGTGCTTTTTCATTAACGAGATGCGACAAGCAGTCGGCTTCTCAACTACCACCTTACCTCCCCGTTGGATACGAGCCACATGTTAGGGATGTGTGCACACCCCGTAACCAGGATAGGGATATGCCATGTGTCCGGGGCCCCTCTAACTACCCCCAGCTCTTATGTGTGTGACATGTTCGACACACATAGGAGAGCTAGAATCACAATTGAGTGTGTGTATATATGTGTTCGGATAATACCTCACTTGATAAGCACTTTTCATATGGTATACATATGGGTCTGGCAAACCACACGTGCCATGAATATGACGGTTGGCAAGTATTAGTGGGTCATAAATAACTTAGCTCAAGTGTCACTATCGCAGGCATGCAGCGTGTAGGGCATATAAAAACTCTTTTTGATCATAAATACAGCGTGCTATCTTTTCGACTATCGTCTTTTCACCTCCTCTCTCTATAACTACACATCTTTTTCATCTGTGAGGATTTTTTTTTTATATCTTCAATCTCCCAAAACTTTCTCAACCTCCGCATTCTCAAACCTCCTCTTGCCTTTCTTTTCTCGAGCTCATTTTGTGTCCGACCAAAACTTCCCTCGCTGAATACATTTAGGTGAGTGTTAGCATTTATATTTTTTTCTTGTTTTCTTTTTTATTCTTGGGATGGGGAAACTTCTAAATGCTCTTAGGAAGCCGGGAGGTATGGAGGCCTTTAGGGCTAGGCACCAAATCCCAGACTCCGCTCGGCTAGAATTACCCAAGGCCGATGATTTTAGCATATCTGAAAACCGGAGGTCTAAGTAGACACGTTGCTCGTTAATGGCCATAGAGGAATGTGGAGTAACCCTTCTGCTCCAGTCGCTTATTCGACGCTTCCTCTCTTTGGTCGAAATATGCCCTAGACAGTTAGCCCTGAATGGTTACAGGATCCTGGTGAGGACGATAGAGCTAAGTAGGATCTTAGGGGTCAACCTAGGTCCTCACGAGGTTCTTCACTGCTATGCCGTAACCCCATCAAAAAACAACAAATATTATTTGAAGTGCCAGGTAGAGGATAACCTTGTGCATGCCCTCCCTAATTTAAGCAAGAATTTGTTGGATGACCACATTCTGGTCGAAGGGTATTGGCAGTAGTTGTCAGGGGAAGACAGGCATGACAATGTTTAGAGGACCTTGGGGGGTGTAGGTAGTTTTTTTTTTTTTATTGGACACTAATACCACTTTTTATACAAATAGGCGATTTAACAAACGGTTTGCCAACCCTTGAAACGTCGACTTCGATCAGGTCACCGTAGTCTTCACGTATAAAGAAGAAGGATTGTTCAGAGGCCTAGCTCAGATAGCACCAGTTCTACTCGGCTATTGAGCCACACATCAAAGTTACACAACCTTCCACTAGAAGTCAACGAAGATCAGGTCAATGAGTTGGTTGACTCTGAAGATTTTCTAGTCGGCATCCCCCAAACGGTGATTGTTGTATTTGCCTTTTCCTCTAGTTCAAACAATATGCCTCCCAGAAACCTCCTCGCGACGATGAGGAAAGGCTCGAGTGGTAAGGGCAAAAAAGAGGTTGGTCGAAAGTAAAGGCTACTACGCCCCTACATTCATCTTCACCCCCAGTTGTCCGAGGTGGAGTTACAATAAAGAAAAGGCTTACTACAACTCACAACGCTTCGAGTAATAGCCGTCCAATCTTACTCAACAGTGAGACTTCATCATAAACCTGATGATCGAGACCTAGCTAATCACGACGGGAGATTCTGCTATTTCCGACCAATAGGTTACGTTGTTGATTGCCAACGCTAGGATGCTCCCCAATGATTAGGAGCAAATCAGGAACTTGCCCGACGAAACATGGTTCTTTCAATTGGTACAATGCTTTAGATTATTTTCTAGATTGCTTTTTTCTATCCTTTTAAAAATCTCTATCTAACTTTTTTTTGCAGGCCACGGAGTTCTTCAAAGATGCTGATCGGCGTTTTACACATATCTCTAATAGTCTTGACAAAGCTGAAACGGCAGCCAATGCTTAATGTGTCTGAGCTAAAAAGGCCAAGGATAACGTGAAGTCGATATGCATTCAAAACGAAAAGCTCCTGGAGAAGAACAAACAATTAGAGGTTGACCTTGCCACAATACAAAGGGGTTATAAGGTCGTTAACAAGAGGATGGCCAAGGCTGAGGCCAAGTTTTAGGAGGAGCGGAGGAAAGCCTATTCAAAAAGGTACTAGTGATGACTACCAAAAGTAGGTATTCATCATGGTAAACACGTACAAGCAGAATGGCTGGATCGATGCCCTCAACAAGGCTAGCCATCCTTCTGATTCCGAGCTTTACACTTTCTTCGAGTGGCCGAAAGACAAGCAGAAATTCCTCCCTTAAGATAATGAAAGAGATGAAGAAGACTTGTTAACGATAGTCGGGGAGAATGCTGCCGATCAGAGCATGGGACTTGGCAGTGGTCAGGAAGAGGCTAGCAAAGAGGCCGATCGAAGCCTTTACAGGACTGACCAAACCTCCCTTCCTGTTGAGGGGATTATTGATGATTCAAGGGAGGTCAGTCAAGGCCACGATGTATAGTTTTTGTTCTTTCTATTTTTTTTTTCTTTCCTTCCGTAGCTCTTAAGGGGTTGGCCCCCTTTATAAATGAAAGAACTTTTTAACTTTCTGTTTTAACCTGTTGTTTTATGAATTAAACATGGTTATCTCATTGTAAGCTGAACTTATAAATTAGTTTTTGTAATTTAAAGTGGTCATACCAAATCTGAGTTGGGACACATCATATTTTAACCCGAGAATGAATATAAGCTGAGCCGCATGGGGTCCGAACTGGAAAACGAACCAAAAATGGATATCAGCGGGTGAGCTCTGAGTTGGGATGCTTGTTATATTTTAAGCCCAAAATGAATGTAAGCTCAACTGTGTGAGGTTTGAGTTGAGACACTTGTGATATCTTAAACGAATGTAAGATGAGCCGTGTGAGGTTCGAAGAGGGACACTTGTCATATCTAAAGCGAATGTAAGATAAATTGTGTAAAGTCCGAGTTAAGACACTTAAGCACATGCAAGATGAACCGTGTGAGGTCCGAGTTGGGAAGGGGGTCTTCTTGCTTGGGCAACCGAGTTGTGCCCTTGTGCTAGTTATGGTTATGGCTAACTTAAGTCCGTTAAGCAATCGAACAGTGGCCTTGCGCTAGGTATGGCAGTGGCTAACTTGAGTAGGTCAAGCAGCTGAACAGTAACCTTGCACTAAGTGTGGCCGTGGTCGACTTGAGCCGGTCAAGCGACCGACCGTGGTCAACTTAAGCGAGTTAAGTGGCCGAAACGTGGCCTTTTGCTAGTTATGGCTGTGGCCAACTTGAACGGGTCAAGTAGCCGAACATGACTGCTTATTTTGCTAGTGAGGGTAATCTACCATAAGTACTTGAATTTTTGAAACAAAAAGTCTTCATTTCATGATTCAATTTTACATCACGTCACTTTTAGTGATAGTGGATCTTCAAGTTGATGATGTTCCAAGGTCTCATAACTTCTTTTCCCTACATATCCTCTAGGCGATGGGCCCTATTGCCAACTACTTTAATAACTTTGTATGGACCTTTCCAATTTGGACCAAGCTTACCATTAGTCGAGTTCTTTGTTGCTAGTATTACCCTCCTGAGTACAAGGCCGTCGACGTTGAAAGGCCTTGCTCAGATATGTTTACTATGTGATAAACAGGTCTAAATTTCTTTCTAATGCCATATTATTGTTTTCTTGTGAAAAGGCCAAGGTTCAAATTGTAAGTATGCCAATCTCCAGAGGGATGACTGCCTCTGTCTCATACGCCAGTGAGAATGGAATCTCTCCTGTTAATTGATGTGGAATAGTTCTGTAGGCCCATAGTATAGTAGGTAGCTTTTCTACCCACCACCCCTTAGTTTGCTCCAAACATTTCTTGATGCCGTTTAGTATGATTTTGTTGGAGACTTTGGCTTGATCGTTACTTTAAGGGTATACTAGTGTAGAGTAGTGATTTTGAATCCGTAAGTCCGAGCAAAAATTTTTGAATACATCGCTGTCAAATTGCGTGTCGTTATCTGGTATCAAACTCCATGGGACCCCATACTTGATGACTATGCTCGTTCATATGAATCTTCTGGTATCGGAATCTTTGATGGTACTAAGTGACTCGATTTTATTTTGTGAAGTAGTTTGTTACTACGAGTAACCATCGTCGTCCTTTGGGGGCCTTAGGTAGTGGCTCGACTATGTCTAGCCTCTACTAGACGAAGGGCCAAAGAATAGTTAGGAGAGTCATATCTTGGGTAGGCTAATGAGAAATCAGGGCAAATCTTTAGATGGATGGTGTTTCTCTACATGTGCGGCTACCAGTAGCCTTGTAACATTGCTTAGGCTGACATGGATCACCCTTTAGTGTATGCTCTGTAACTACCCTCACAAAATTCTTTCAACAAGTTTTGTACCTAGTTGGGGTGGACACAAAGTGAGTATGAGCTGCTAAATGATTTTTTGTATAATTACAAATTGAGGGATAACCAAAATCTAGAGGTCTTACTTTTGATCTTGATGGCTTCCTTCTTATCTTAGAGCACTACCCCGTCCTTCAGTTATTGTATGATTGGATCCATCCAGCTTGATGTAAAAGAAACTATCCGTATGTCATGCTTAGACTCACTTTGTCGTTTGGTCGCACTTAAAGTAGCCAAGGCATTTGCTCAGCTATTATCTATTCTCTCTATCAACGTAAATTCCACTACTTTAAATTTCCCAATTAACACGCAAGTTTTCTGATAATCTTTTGTCATGTTATCTGCTAGGACCTCGTATTTCCCATTAAGTTGATTGATGACTAGCTGTGAATCCGAGGATAGAATGATTCTCTAAGTGTGTTGTCCCAGAGCTAATTGAAGCCCGATCAACGTAAGCTTGTACTCGACTTCATTGTTGGTTGCTCGAAACCCTAATTCAACAACATGTTTGTAGACTATATCCTTGGTGAAGTCAGAACGACCCCAGCTCCAGACCCTTCTTTTGTTGCAGCGCTATCCACTTCAAATTTCCAAGTTTCTTTGCTAATGGCTTTAGTCATGTTGCACTATTCCACATCAAATGGGGAGATGAACTCGGCTACAAAATCTATGAGCGCTTGTCCCTTGACAACCGTGTGAGGTATGAAACTGATATCATATGATCTGAGCTCAATTGACCACTTTACCATTCTATCGGACAGGTCAGCTTTTCTGAGTACAGATTTGAGCGGATGCTCCGTAGCCACTTTTATTGGGTGAGCCAGGAAATAATGTGACAGCTTTCTTGAGGCAACAATTGATGCTAAGACCAACTTTTCAATGGGGAGGAACTTATGTTCTAGACTGACCATAGTTTTACTAACAAAATAAACTGGTTGTTAAATTTTGTTTTCTATTCTCACAAGGACCGCACTAACTGAATGTCTGTATACTACTAGATATAACTGTAACTCTTTTCCGAAGAAAGGAGTAGACATGAGTGGATGTGAAGCTAGGTAATTTTTGAATTCCTCAAATGCTTTGTTGCATTCCTCATCCCAATGCAAGACGCGCTACCCCTTCAATAGTCTGAAAAAGGACTTGCATCAGTTAGATCATCGATTGATGAAATGATTTAACGCTGCTGCCATGCCTATCAGCCTTTGTACCTCATTCACTGTGGTCGGTCACTGCAACCTCTAAATAGAAGCAATTTGATCGGGGTTGGCCTTTATGCCCTTTTTGGTCATTAGGTGTCCAAGAAGCTTCCCTGAACTTACCTCGAAAGCATACTTGACTGCATTGAGTTACAAGTCGTTCTTCTTAAAGATTTCAAACACCTTCGTGAGATCGGACCAGTGGTTAGTCCCCACTTTGCTTTTGACAACCATGTCATCAATCTATACTTTCATTGTCCTACCGATCTGATCGCTTAACATTTTTGTTACCATTCTCTGATACATAGGGCCAACATTTTTTAGTCTGAACAGCATTACTTTATTGCAATATAATCCTCTTGGTGTGATGAACGCTGTCTTCTCTTGGTCCGATCTAAACATGGGAATCTAATGATAACCTTTGTACGCATCCAAAAAAACTCATCATTTCAGGCCCAGTAGTAGCATTGACAAATTGATCAATTTTTGGCTGGGGGAAGGGATCCTTTGGACATGCTTTATTGAGGTCAGTGAAATCTACACAGACTCGCCATTTACTATCTTTTTTCTTTACCACACCATATTTAAAAGCCATTCTAGGTAATTGACTTCCTAGGTTGTGCCTGTCCTCGAGCAGTCTTCCGACCTCCTTAACCACGGCTTCTGTATGCACGAGTAACGATCATCTCCCTTTTTAGATGACTGGTTTATGGGTTAATAAGACACCAAGCCTATGACACATGATTTCAGGGTCAATACCTGGCATCTCATACGGAGTGCATGCGAAAACCTCAGAATTCTGCTTCAGTAAATGTACTAACCCATATTTTTCATGATCGGGTAGGTTCTTACAGATCAAGAAAAAAAACCTTTCCAGGTCTGAGTCAAAGACGGGAATGGATTCCAGTTCTTTTACTGCCCTTTCGTCAAGACTTCTACCAACATCCTCCAAGGTTAGCGTATCTTCTGCTCCTGCCACCGATTTGATTTTGTTAGGAATGTTTGTCGAGCCAATAGTAATGGAATAACATCTTTTGGAGATGATTTGGTCTCCTTTGATCAAGAACACCTTTCAGGGTGTCGAGAATTTGATCATCTGATGGTAAGTTGAGGGGATAACTTTCGTCTTGTGTAGTCATGGGCACCCTATTATGGTGTTATACGAGGAGGGGACGTCTACCACCGAGAATTCCATTTGCAGTACTATCGGCTCGACTTGAACAGGAAGTGTAACCCTCCTGAGGGGCTAGATAGGTACTGAGCTAAAACTGATTAGCAGATAGTGGACTAGACTGAGGTCGGATTCGAACAAACTGAGCTCCTTGAAAAGCCCATAATATATAACCTCTGTCGAGCTACCCTGGTCGAATAGAATGTAACTTACTTTGCAATCACTGACGTCTAAAGTTACTACTAAGGCATTGTTGCGTGGTTATTGAACACCTTCCAAGTCGCTGTTTGTGAAAGTAACCTTCTACTCTGACTTTCATCTACTCTTTTTACGGCCTCTAGATGCCGAGCTCTCCACATTCATCACATGACTAAGATAGGCTGCCCTTATATAATCTATCTGAGATCTATTCTTTTCCTCCTGAGACTCATAGCTAAGGTGTATCGCGTTTATGATTCTTTGAGCGGGTCGATCATTACGTGGCCTATCATCTCTAGGAGGTCGAGCAGCTTGTCCCTTCTCATTTGTTTGGTCGTCAATAAATTCATGTAGATACCCCGCACATACTAGTTTTTCCAAGTGATGTTTAAATGCTTCACATTCTCCTGTACGATGACTTTTATCCTGGTGGTATGCACAATAGAGGGACTAGTCTCTCTCGGATGGATCTTCACCCATTTTGCAAGGTTATACGAAGTAAGGCTAGTCTTTAACCTTTGGCATCAACTTGAAGATTGGGACTTTAAAGATCGTTTGGACGGCCCCATATACATCCTTGCTATTCTGCTATCTGGTTGACTTTTTATCTTCGACACGAGTTTTTGCCTTCCATCTCTCTTTCTTCAGGGGCTCTTTCTTTGTGCCTCTGGTCTCGTCATCAATTTTAGAATATTTCTTAATACGGTTCATCAAATCAGCAAGATCGTCGGTAGGTCGTTTCGTTAGCAATTGCCAGAGTTTATTATCATGTGTTAGGCTAAGTTTAAAGGAAGCCACGGCGATCTGCTGGGAGCATCCTTCTATTTCATTGTAAGCTTCGAAATATTGCTGAGCATAACTTCTTAGACTGTCGTTGTTTTGCCTCCTTATGGTCATTAGTGTGTCAATCAAGCGAGATTGCTTGCTATTGGTGATGAAGCGAGCCATAAAGGCCTCTGCTAATTGAGCCTAGCTATATGCTGATTAAGCCTGGTTACAACCTGTTAAGTCATCGTAGGGCAACTTCCCCCAAATTAGAGGAAAAGACTCTGTATATAAGGGCGTCATTGAAGCTCTAGAAGGACATTACCTACTTGTAATGACGTACGTGTCCTAGCGGATCAATTTTACCATCATAAAGAATGAACTTCGAGGAGTGAACTTTTAGGGAGGTTCCATTCTTTTGATATCAGTAGCGAATGGTAAGACGGTAATACGGTTGAGGGCCTTTCTGGCCAGGCGGTGGGTGGAGCAATCTGCTCTCTGCTTATCATGGTTGGAGAGTTGCTTCAGCACCCATTCTTTTAAACTACTGCCATTTTCTCTAGGTTGTCTACCTGTTGAGGGATGATTTTGTTTGAGGTGAGCTTTACTTTCGTGTGAGTCCAAGCTAGATTGCCTTTCCGTTCTCCCTTGAGATGTAATGGAGTGATCCGTCGATGGAGGCCACCTACTTTTCCTTTGAGGTTCCAGACTCCTCCTTTGGGAAATGTGCCAGGATGGTTCACGGTATTTGTGTCTATGAGGGTCGCAATGAGAATGGCGGCCCTCATTTTGAGCTTGTGACTGTTCGGTGAATGGGCCCATCTGATTGCACAGGATCTCCAACTTATATTCCCTTTCGTCGTATTTCTGCCTGGAATTGACTCAGAGTGAGCACATTTTATACTAGGAGCTCGCGATTAGCACCCCTACATTGTTCTGACCATCGGGTTGTTCGGGCCCCTTGGAACTTTCGTGCTTAACAGAAACGGGCGACTGTTCATGGTTAGCAGGTCTTGTAGATATTTCAGACCTTATTTTATGAGGGTCTCGGTCAAGTCGATCTTCTTTGATGCTTCTACTCATCTTGGTTGCTTGTAAATTATAAACTTCGTGGGTGTATGATTACGATTCCCACGGACGACACCAATTGGAATATAAAAAAATCAACAAGTCCTCCTGCTGATCTGTCCGATCAATTATAGGAGTGTTTTCGTCATGGTCGGACCGGGATTGACGATGCTGATGCCACGAGTTCTGTAGTTCGTACCCCTGAAATAAAGACTACCAACCGAGCGATATTTGGCTGAACACCCCTTTGATGGTCAAGTTAGAATGTGTGTAGAAAAAAGAAGGTTTGGAAGAATATTGTAGAGTTTTTGTTAAGTAAAAATGATACTTATTTCTCTTCCTTATTCCTTATGTATTTATACGTTCATTGGCATGTGTCACCTATGTTCAATTATCATGAGCAATGATGTAATGATGGCTGGAACCATGTATAGTCGTGACCGACGTGACTCGAATCGTAATCGACCGCGGATGCAGATATCCTCTTTGCACTCCTTCATTAATGCGATACGAGAGACAACCGACTTCTCAACTACCACCTTATATCCCCCATTGGATATAAGTCATGTGTTAGGGATGTATGCACACCCCGTAGCCAACATAGAGGTATGCCATGTGTCCGGAGCCCCTCCAATAATTAATTTTATTTTATTAAAATAAATATTTTAATTTATAATTATTATCTAGTAAAAGTAATTTTAGTTTAATAAAATAAATAATTTTAATCATAAATTATTATTTTAATTTTGGTAGAATAAATCATAAAATATTATTTACTAAAAATATTTTTTGTTTAAAAAAATATTTTAATATGATGTAATAAAAATAGATAAAGTATTAAAATTGACAAAATATTTATAAAAAGAAAAAAAACCAAAGTGAAAATATGAATTTTCTGCTTACATTTTTCTATTTGAACTTTTAAATTTTTTGTAAAAGAAAAAAAAAAGTAAAAACAAATTTACTAAACATGTTGATTTGCTGTCAATTTTCAAAACTTTACGAATATAAACATGAAGATGATAAACAAAAACATTACTGGCCTCACATTTTGACCACTTTTATATCATTTAATTAAGGGTATATTACACAAACCTCCCTAAATATTTAGGTAATTACATATTTCACCCTTCACCATTTAAATTAATATTTTTAAAATTGCGGTAATATTTGTAATAAATAATAAAAATCTATACATTTATTGAACACTGTATAGATCCCTTAATCTCTTTTAATTAGTGATTTTTATTCTTATAGGTTATTTTTACAATTTTTAATATAAATTTATATTTAAATTCTTTACTAGAAAAATTATGTTTTCATAACTTCAGGCATGGACAATACCTAGTTACATACACATAGAGGTGTTCAAATATCCATTCAACCTGCTCAACCCAACCGACCCGACCCAAACCGATGGTAATGGTTGATTTCGCTGATTAATTTGGGTAGATAACGAGTGAAGTTTATAATTTTTAATTTTCATTGGTTCGGGTTTCGGGTTTTCAATCTTCTCAACCACAAAAACTGACTCAAACCGATGCAGTGTGCACTATGTATAACTTGCACTCAGCAGATTTCATTTTATCTTCAAAGGAGTGGCACGTGGTGTAATCTCATTGGTGAATGAGATTACATCCTTATCTTTTCACGTAAGAGAGAGAAAATTTTATCTCCATTTGACAACCTTCGGTCCTTTCTATTATTTTTCTTACTCCCTTTCCTTTCCATCTCTCTTAGTCTCAGCCACACCAACTCACAAACTAAAAAACCTTAGATCAATAGATCTCAAAATCAAGAAGAAAAGAGAAAAAAAAACCAAAGAAAAAAATTCGAAGCTTGTGTTTTTATCTTTTGGTCAGCAGATTTAGCATTGACTCTCTGCCTATAAGTTTGTCTTTGAATTTTTATAACTCGAATATGTGTGTTTTTTAGTGAGGTTTTTTTTGGGGGGGCCGAAAATAGAAACAGAAATAGAAACATGCATGTTTCGTGGAGCATATTGAAGATTGAGATCAAAATCTTTTTTTTTTTGTTTTAAGAAAAATTGTCCATTAAAGAATTAGATCAAGTTTGTTTTTGAATTTTCATGGCTCAAATTTTATGTTTGTTCATCTTATTTAAGTTCTTTCTTCTCATACTTTGCACTGTGCTGTTATAATTGTTTTGTTTTATAGTAATTTTTTTAGAAGGTTTTAATTTTATGGGATACAAGGATTTCTTAGATGTTGGTTGCTTGATTTGTCTAATTTTTTAAGTTTTAGATTTCTGTATACGATCAGATTATTGTTTCTGAGAAGGGTTTTGGTTAATGAAATATCTCACGGAGAGAGGTTCTGTTTTATGAAATCAGAAGGTTAACTCCTGTTCGACTGAGATGCATTCTATCCTTGAAACATTGACCCCTATTCGAAAATTGTTTCTTTAGCACCAGCTCAGATGGATTGTTTTTAGGTCAAGTTTTTTTGTATGGCGGGATAGTGGGGTTATCAAATTCTAAACTTAATAAAAAAATTTTGTATAAATATTTTTGTGCTTGTGAATTTGTGATATACATAAACACACACTCACATTATTAGTGTAGTTTAATTTTTTTTATAGAATTCATTACGGTAAAACATGACTATTTTGTCGTTTAAAGGTTGTGGAGTGTGTGCCACACTTTTGTATCTGGGTTGTCATTGCCATTATAAGCCCCATGACCAAACTACTACTCCAACTACAACTACCCATACCATTCAAAAACCTCCAATACCACCCACATCAAATGTGGAGGAAGGTAGTAAGGGGAGGGAAAAATCTATAGCATGGAATCATTTTGAAAAACTAAAAGGTGATGATGGTAAAACTAGGGCCACGTGTAAATATAGTCAAAAAGAATATCTAGCTAATTCAAAGAGCTATAGAACAAGTAACTTATTATGTCATTTGGCTCAATATAAAAAGTATCCTTATAAGGGTATAGATAACAAAAGACAACAACCATTGTCTTTTCATCCTGAAAAAGATAAAAAAGATGGTGTAGATCTCTTGGCAACCAACTTTACTGTAAAAGCTGCTAGAAGAGCTCTTGCTGAGATGATTATACTTGATGAATTGCTCTTTAGGTTTATGGAAGGAATAGGTTTTAAGAGATTTTGTAATGTCTTACAATCTAAGTTTAAGACAATTCCCTCTCGAATCACTATTGCTAGAGAAATTGTGGGCATTTTCAATAATGAGAAGGATAGGTTGAAAAAAAAAAACTTTGAAAGGTCCTAGGATTTGCCTTACTACAGACACTTGGACATCCATATGTTATATATGCCTTACTGCACATTTCATAGATGATGATTGGAAGCTACAAAAAAGAATCATAAACTTTTGCCAAGTTGAAGATCATAAAGGAGAGACTATTGGTAAAAAAATTGAAATAGGCTTGCTTGAGTGGAACATTAGTAGCATATTTACATTGACTGTAGATAATGCTAGTTTCAATAACACTACCATTAAGTTCTTAAAAAGGAAAACAAAAGATTGGAAGGGAGTTATTTTGGCATATGAGTTCTTGCATTTGAGATGTTGTGCACATATCTTAGATCTTATAGTGGGTGATGGTTTGAAAGAACTAAATACATCTATTGTTTGTGTACGTGATGCTGTGAAGTCTTCTCCAAATAGGCTAGAGACTTTTAAGAAATGTGTGGAGAAGGAAAAAATTGAGTCCAAGAGTCTCTCGGGCCTTGATGTACCAACTAGGTGGAACTTTACCTATTTGATGTTAAAGGTTGCCATAAAGTTTGAAAAGGCCTTTGAGCGATTAGAGGAAGAAGACTCTAATTGATGGTCTTACTTTATGGATGATGATATTGTCGAAGGAAGTGATAGAATGAAAAGGCCATGGGGGCCTCCAACTAAGGATGATTAGAACAGCTGTAAGATATTTGTGAATTTCCTAAAGCTTTTTTATAATGCAACAAAGCAATTTTCAAGGTCGCTTTATGTGACATCAAACTACTATTTTGATGAAATGTTTGTGATTCAAACTAAAATAGAACAATTAGTTAAAAAAAAAAAAGATGACCTTTTGTCTTTAATGGCAAGAAATATGAAACTAAAGTTAGAGAAGTATTGGGGAAATGGAAATAAAATAAATATGTTATTGTATATTGCTGTTGTGCTTGATTCCCAAAAGAAATTGAAGCATGTCAGCTTTCTGTTTCTCACAATTATTTGAAAACCAATGTAGTGGAAGAGATAACCTCTAAAGTGAAAGGTACTTTGACTCGTTTATATGATCATTATGCTGCAAATGATGCAACAAGTGTTGAAATGCCTAATGCGAGTAAAGCATCCAAGATAGTGATAGATGATAATTGTGATGATCCACATTTACTGATAGCCTCTCAATTTAGTACATATTTGGAGGTAGAATATTCACTATCATGCAAGCCAGAAGTAGATAAGTACTTAGGAGATTTTTGTAAGGGTTCAAAAGATGAGAACTTTGACATATTAGAAGACAAATTCCTTAAGTATCAAGTGTTGTCCCAATTAGCACATGATGTGTTGGCAATGACTATTTCTACTGTAGTTTCAGAATCAACATTTAGCACAGGAGGGCGCATACTTGATCCATTTTGTAGTTCACTATCTCCTATGATGGTAAAAATTCTTATTTATGCTCAAAATTGGCTTCAAAACAATGTTCTAATTTCTCTTTGCAAGGCGATGGATGATATGGAACAATATAATCAATATGACTCTAGTTAATTATGTCTTTTTTTAACTGTATGATACTGCAAATTGTTTGAAACTTTTTACTAAATATGTCTTTTTTTTTTTAATTGTAATGACATTTTTAGTTTTCCCTGAATCAAACACAAATTCAAGTCCATGCTCAAGTAAAAGCACTATCACTGTTTAGTATATGTTGTTAAGTAAAAATTCGATAGTTTATTATCACTGTTACAAATACTTAGTTTGAAATTTGTTACATATACTTAGTTTGAAATTTGTTTTAAATCTAGGTGCAATGATAGCTATAGAGTGAATTTTGTGCCATTCTCTCATAAAAACTTTGTATCGTCTTTTTAGGTTACTTTGCTAGCCTCCATAAACAAAACATATTAATCTTGGAGTCATAATATTTATTTAAATCAATGTTTTTTTTTTTTAACATTAAGGTGGAAGGCAGCATTATAGTGAAATTTGTTATCTCTTTTGAAAACTTTATGCCTTCCATTTTTTTATAAGTTCACAGACCTCCATAAATAAGGCATAGAAATCATTAGACCTTTTATCATATATTTTAATAAATTTTTTTGTCTTACCTTTAAGTACATGATACCAATGGGGTGACTTTTGTGTGAATTTTTCATTTTGATCATACTTCTTAGGTTGCATAATGTATACTTGATTTTGGGTAAGTTTCTTAACTATTATATAATATGTAGAGACTTGTTTCGTGTCTTCCATAATTTCTATCACTAAAGTATGCTATTGAAATTAAGTTTTATCATCTTCTCCAATTTGTGCAATTTTTCCACAGAACAGAAAGAAAGACCTATTTTTACTATTGGAATTCCCAATCATTAATTTGACTTATAGCCTTCTAAGTTTTGGTACTGTGTTCTCTTTATAAATTGAAATCATGTCCTTTTTTTTTAACTTAGTTCTTGCAATAAAATAATCATTAAACCATAACCATTAAGCCCATTTTGATAATTAAGTTATTGATTAGCACAAGATGTAGGTTGTTGCTCAGGAAATGTGGATCATGTGTGCGAGGTTGCTGCTTACTATGTGTTGTCTGATTTTTGCTCTTGCTCCTTGCTGTGGTTTGGCTGCATTTGGCTGGTTTTATCAGGATAATTTGGGGCTACAATGTTATATTTTTATTACATTCTTGACTACTGGTTTTTTTTACTTGTCTATTCGCAATTTTTTGAAAGGTGCAAGGTTAGGTATATGCTTTTATGGAGTATTTGCTGTGTTCTTATCGTGCCTATTAGAGATCATTTGTGCAGCTAAAAGGTTCAATTGCTCACTGTAGTTTGCTTAATTTGCACTGATTTGAGTTTCAATGAGGATGGTAGTTAGTTGTATCAGATTGTATGATATGCTGGTTGTCAATTAAGATTACCCAACTAATTCTTTTTGCATACACGGACGTTAGCTTAGGATTATTTTCCTTTGCATATTTGACTTCAGTGGCATGCATTTAGGGTAAATTTCTTAGAATTAGTGTTGTTTTTTAATTAGAATAATTAGTTGTTGACTTTATGCTGTTTTTGCCAGTTTTGAAGCTAGCTTATGTTGACAATGTTATCTAATTTTGTTACATGTAAAAAATCGAGATTTTTCCTCGTCAAAAGCTTACAAAGGACTCAATCTATGTATCAGCGTTGCATTGCTCTACACATTTTGTTATGAAACAAAATCTAGTTCTTTTTTTTGTACAGTATATAGTTTTAAAATAAATTTGTCAATACTTAATGGTAACAATTAGTTTTAGTCCATTATTTGACAGGAACCTAAATTAAGGTGTAAACTACAAACGCTACATCATTGAACATGTTATGTCGAAGTTTGGTGCCCTGGTTTACTATTAATGCCTACTGTTTGATGCAAAAGAATATGGTGTTGGTCCAGGTTGGATGGTGTTTGGTGTGCATGGTAAATGAAGCAAGCTGTGATAGCTGCTAAATTCTATTTTGCTGATACAGAGTATTTGATGTGTTTGTGCTGACCTGAGTATGCTTGGTTTGATTGGAATGTTGAAGCTGAATTGTTTTCATAGCTAAGGAGTTTCTGATTGCCAATCTGAAAGGCGATCTAAAATTACCTTGACTAAGGTATATTCCAATGACTAAAGTTTGACTGCTTGAGTTATTTAAATGGGTGTGCTGCAAATTTCTAGAAGGATCAATTGTAATTTCACTTGGTATTTTAGAAAGTGTGTTCCATGAGATATGTGATTAGGCTTCTTATACCCTTGCTTTTTGTTTTTTCTTGAACAAATCGTCACTTTCTAATCCTAATTGAAAGTTATTTTATTTTATTATTCATTTACTTATTTATTTATATATTTTTGGGAGGTGTTGGGACTATCTTCTGATTGATAGGGTTTGCAAATTTAGCAAAATTTTATCTTTCACATTGAGATTTTAGTGATACTTTTGGAACTTCAATTAAGTATTCGTTTATCTATCTTGTTCTTTGTGAAATTTACTTGAAACTTCCTGAGATGGGAATTATGGTTCACCTCAAGTACATCTTTCATCTTTCTGCTAGTGGCTTACAGTGGGCTAACTAGAGTTGCAACAACACTCCAAGATTTCATATTTCTTTGTCTTTTTATTAATTTATCATTCTTATCACTAAAAAAATATTATTTCCAATCTGCTGACCCGCTAATCCAATCTAACCCAACCCACCAACTTGACTAACCCAACCCGCCCAATCCGTGGTTCGAAATTGGTTCCATTTTCTCTCCACCGGATTTGAGCGGTTTGGGTGGTGGGTGAATACCCAACCCGGCAATCCGACCCGTGAACCGCCCTACATACAAGTTTGGACGGAGAAAACGAATTGATAGTCTCACTGTCGAGACTGAGCGCATTGCCACTCTCTAGGTCTGTTACAAATAAACAAGTGGGAAAGTAAAAAACTGAATGATGCTATAGACTGAGGAGAAAAAATTTTGCATGTAATTGTTCTGTTCGAGTTTCATGCAGCTGAACGCTTCTTAGTGAACAAAAACCATACATCAGACACGTTAGTAAAATGATGCATAGAGGAATTAACGCTGAACCAGATCTAGAAATTGGTTGAGTAAAAAAGTTTGGGTTAGATTAAAATTGGCCAGCTCTAATTCTAGCCAATTGGGGCCCAAGCCCAACTAGGGAAACCCAATCAGATAAAACTGAATACAAACAAAACTCAATTAAATTAAAACAATCAAGATTTTCTTTTAATATTGTGTACCTGTAATATTTATAATAAAAAATAGATAAAATTTGAATAATTATCGGTTGACATGAAAGTAATAGTACTTAATAATTTCAATAATAAAAGTGAATAGATATATGAGATTATATATAGGGATAATCAAATCTAAACTAATTTATTATGAAACGGTAACGATATAGCCAAAGTTACGCTAGTATTAATCAAACTAATATTCGAACACATTTTCAAAATTAAGTAACACTAAATTGAATTCATCACTTTGGTTTTAATATTAACAGTGCGACTGGTATGGGATTAAAAATTAAGAGAATAAATGTTATGCCATTAACGGTTAATATTTTACTCTTATAACTTTTTATCGTTTTATATCTAAAAAATTAATATTTAACATCTCAAGCGGGGATTTAAATGTTAACAAATTTAAATTTTCATAAAGTATATATAATGCGAGTAATCTAAAAAGGCAAAATTTTACTAGGATAACATTTACATCCTTTAATCCCATACCAAACACAAATCAGTCTTCGTTTAGAGTGACAAAAACTCTAAAAAATGGTGAAAAATGCTAAAAAACTCTAAAAGTAATTCACTTTTTATCTTATTATTTGAATTATGAACTTACAACTTATCTCACTTTATCTTATTTTATTTTTTTTTTTTTTTTGTCACTTCAAATGCAGCGTTAATAAGTAGAAGTGGATCGTGTAACTAATACAATATTTTCCAGTAAAAAAACTATCAATTGACGGAGATTGCATAAAAAGGTAATTACCTTACTTAACATAACTGGATACAGAGAATGAAGGAATAAAAAAAGAAAAAAAAAAAAAAAAAAAAAAAAGCTTTTCTCCTCATTATCAGCTTGGATTTAAACCGGCACAAGATCTTGTAACCGCAGATAAGTAACCCCATCAATCAACTGTAGGACTCGGGAGACCTCACATCTTTGTCCAAACTTAGGATAGGACTCCCATATCCTTTTGGTCTTCAGGGGCACTCTGCAACGAGGATAGTTTGATGAAAATTAGCTCTGCGCAGGATCTAGGGGTGTACAAAAAAATGGAACAAACCGAAAACTAAACCAATCCAACCACTTCGGTTCGGTTTGATTTCAGTCTATATCAAAATTGGTTCCATTCCAAGTTAAAAAAACAACCACCCAATATTTTCAGTTCGGTTCTCGAGTTAGTAGACAAAAAACAAAACTGAACAAAAATTGAACCGAAAATAACTCAATCCGAACCAACCCCAAAAATATAATATATAATTACATATAATATATTATATAATATACATATTATTATGTAATATTATATATAAAATAGTTTTTCTGTTTTTGATTTGAAACTAATTAAACAGTTAGTGTTTGCTTTTTCTTCTGTATACAGGTGAAACCTTTTGGTGTCTTCATTTATATACTTATCAAAAAAACAAATTATCAGCTGTGACATGAGCAATTTATCATAATCCACATGTCCTAATAGATTAAAACAGTAACTACTACCGAATGATATTATATAAAATATATATAATATTATGTATATTATAATATTTATAGTGTTATATTAATATATAATATATTATTTATTTGAATGCTTAGGATTTAAAAATAAATAAATCGGTCAACTTGAAGCCAACCCGATCCATCCTGATTTAAGCTAACCCGAAAACCGAACCAACCCAACCCCATATTTTCAGTTCAGTTTGGTTTGGTTCCAAATTAAAATCGATTCGGTTTCAGGTCTAAATTTCAAGAACCGAAAAAAATTAGTTCGGTTCTGAGTTAGGTATCAACCCAAACCAAACCGACTCATGCACACTTCTAGGAGGAACTGCCACTTCAACAACAAACTTTACAATATATGGGGAGTGGCACCTGATTTGAAACCGGGTGAATGAACTTGGGGATTCCAACACTCGACGGCTAGTTTAAACTTTAAACTTCTTATCACATAGACCATATCCATACCGATTATAAATTTGCCACGCCCACTTGAACAGACCGCAAAAATGATCCTCAGAGTGGATTAGATGTTTGGCATGAGAAGGGAACACCAGTCCTGTAATAATCATGTTATGGTCTATGAGCATATATAATATGGGATGTTGGTTTATATACATAGGGTTGGTTTCCTCCCTCATAGTAGCTACTTTTTAGGAGGTGAGTTCTCCTAATATATGTAACAAAAATCTCGAACTCCAGCTACCTCAAATGTTTTAGTGGTCAACCTCAAAGCCTTGCGTCCGTGTTTGGTCGATGTAGTTCACCATGAGGTCTGCAGCAGAGCTGAAAATCATAGTGGCATATTTAGATTTACAGAAAGCACCAAAATTTCATGCATATCGCAACAATGATGATAAAGACATGAATTGATGATGACAGGAAAACAATAACTAAAGAGATGTAAACAGAGAGATTGAATGAGGTATGCAGATGAAGCAAATCAAATCAAATAGGTGAATGTAGAAGGGGCCAACACGCAAATAAAACATAAAAGTAGAAAGGAATAAAAAGTAAGATGCTTGAGAATATCCCATGATAAATAATCAATAATAGTTTAATCATTCTTTTTTTTTTTTTTTTTGGCCAATATAAGAAATCATTTTGTCCCTTTGTAAACTCAAATATGAATCCTACTCATAGTGTAGCATCTGGTGTTCCCGTTTCAAGTCTGACTAAAAAAATGGAAAAGAAAACAACTGTGCCAATATTAGAAATTGAAAATAACATGAGCAAAATTGGATAGATTATCAACATAAGCTGAGTATAGTGGCTGCAATATGTCTTTTTTTTTTTTTTTAATTATTATTACAATAGAGGGCACCACCCAAACATATTTCTGTTTAGAAATGCATTGCAAGTGTAGAATTTCTGAATCACCTTAATGTCGGCACGTTGTCATCTTTGTACTTAGAAGGCTTTCCAATGTCTCATTGCTAGGAACAAGGCTGCAAATCGGAATGGCCTAAATAATGCATCAATATTCCAATCTGCAGGGATATTTGTTCTCACAAGAAAAATATTAATACAGATTACTTGCATTGTTTAGTATCAGTTCATTTTAATCAAGGTATAACATTGAATATCCATACTAGAAAGCAAAGGGAAGCAATCGTTAATACCTTCAAGATGGCAATGGCCCCATAAGCTTCTGCAAGAGAATCAGCTTTTGCTATAGACAAGTAAGAATTGTGTGACTTGGGAATGTTTCCTTTCAATTGGTGAATCACCAAGAGCAGTAAAAATGCCAGCTTTCTTAATGTTTTGCCTTTGTGTCATCCATTAAAGCATGTTCCTTTGAATTCCTCATCCATCATCCTAATGTTATCATCAACCTTAAAGGCTTGCATCCCATGCTTCTGTTCAACCCAGCTATATCCTGGATTTTTGATGACCTGCTTATCATTCATGATTTCCCTGACAGCCTTAGCTTCTTCCCATCTTCCCAAGGAAGAATATATATTAGCTAGAAGCACATAAGGGGCAGAATTTTCAGGGTCCAGGCGGAAAAGCTCCTCTGCTGCTCTTCTTGCTAAGCTTACATTAACATGAACCCTACAAGAACTAAGCAAAACTTCCCATATAATTGGATCATCTTTATATGGCAACTTATCTAGAAGTACTTCAACTTCATGGAAGCGACCAGCCCGGCCAAGAGCATCTATAATGCAGGTGTAATGATCCAAAAGTGGATCCACTCCATGTTCAAGCTGCATTGAATTGAATATTTTAATGCCCACATCAACCAGTCCTGAATGGCTACAAGCAGTTAAAACAGCAACGAAGGTTATCGCATCTGGCTCCTCACCAGATGTAATCATGTCTTCATAGAGAGTAACAGCCTCATCTCCACGTCCATTCTGCGCATACCCATGGATCATCTCATTCCAGGTAACAGTATTCTTACAAGGCATCATATCAAAATATTTCTGGGCCCAATCAACAGCACCGCTTTTAGAGTACATATCAATTAGTGCACTCCCCACAAAGACATCATTTACATATCCATGTTTTGCTATCAGAGCATGGAGCTGCCTTCCCTGAGATAAAGATGATAATTTAGCACAACAACTCAAGGCAGTAGCATAAGAGAATTGGGTGGGGAATATTCCGTTTCCTCGCATTTGCTTAAAGAAAGTGAATGCCTCCTTGTCCAGAGAATTTATAGATAAACCTGCTATCATAGAATTCCAACAGACAATATCCATTTCAGGCAATCCATCAAAAATGCATTTTGCCATCTCAATTTTATTGCACTTTGAATACATCCCAATAAGTGCGCTGGCAACATATATATCCGTGTGAGATGAGGTCCTTAACAAGGCAGCGTGGACCTGTTTCCCACCCTCCAGAAGCCCCAACTCTGCACATGAACTGAGGATAACAGCCAAAGTAGTCCGATCAGGTTGGATACCACGAAACTGCATCTCTCTAAAAAGCCTTATTCCCTCCTTATGGTTTCCAGTTTGCAAATACCCCGAAAGTATTGCATTCCATGAACTCAAGCTTGGGCATTCCATTCTATCAAATATTTGACGCCCACTTTCAATATGTCCAGACTTGACACAAGCTGCAAGCATATTGATGTAGGTGACTTCATCAGGTTCAAATCCCTGACACTGCATCCTTTGCATATATTCTAGGGCTTTATCAGTTTGGTATTTCTGGCCATACCCGCCAATCATGATGTTCCAAGAAACAGTACTAACTTCTGGAAAATTAGCAAAAATCAACTCAGCACTATCCATGTCCCCATTCTTTGCATACATATCCAGTAATGAATTACTTAAGTGAAGATCCTTTTCGAAGCCAAGTTTAAAAGTGAGGCCCTGTATTTGTTGGCCATGTAAATTACTTGAAAACCCACAAGTCTGACCAGTGAAGCCAAATTCTCCAATTCCTCCTTTAGCACAAACACCCAGAACACTTGACAATGAAATAGAATCAACAGGAATTCCTGCCCTATGCATTGATCTAAACAAGCTAAAAGCCTCCTCAACTCGGTCACACTCTGCTAACCCTCCCATCATTGCCGTAAATGACACCTCATTAGGCTCAGGCAAGTCCTCAAAAGCCCGAATTGCATCCCCTATATCCCTGCACTTCGCATACATGCCCAACAAGGCATTAGCCACGTACATATTTACGTCAAGACCAACTTTAACAGCAACACCGTGGCACTCCATGCCAGAATCTACATCCATCAACACACCACAAGCACTCAGAACGCTAGCCAATGTGAAACGCGTAGGCACAAAACCTTCCAGAATCATCGTATGATAAACATCCAATGCTTTTTGTTCGTACCCACTTCGAGCTAAAGCACTGATCAAAGTGTTCCACGAGACCGTGTTTCTCTCGGGCATCGCGACAAACAACTCATGTGCATCCTTTAACCTGCTAGCCTTACAATAACCGTCCAACATGGCGTGCCAAGAAAATATGTTTCTCTGCGACATTTTATCGAACAAATGGCGAGCCGCACTTGTGTGACCACATTTAGAATAGAATTCGACGAGGCGGTTCGACAAGAAAGTGTTGGTGGAGAGGCCGTTGCGGAGTACATAACCATGGAGGAGTTTGCCTGATAGGTGAGCTTTCTTGTCTATGCAAGACTGCAACAAATTTGCCAAATAGGTAATGGCCCTGCTTTCCATTGTCCTCTCGTAAATCAGCCACACGGTCCAAATTTTAAATTAGAGAGACGTCACGTACCACAATTGTGACGGCACACAGGGCTTTGGTGGAAAAAAAATAGAATAAAAATATAAAGATTTAATATAAATGTGATATGTGGTAAAATTTAATTAAAAAAAATTGATAAATTTTAATGAGTTTTGGTGAGTTTTAATTTTTTTTTTGGGTATACCCAACAAGACCTAAATATGCAAGCCTTTAATCCTAAAAATTATATATATATAGAGGTACCTTATTTATTCCAGAAATTCACCAGTCAAAAATTAACACTTAGGGACCGTTTGGCTCATCAGGAAAAAAAATAATAATATTTATCAAATTTTTCAAATTTTATCCGTCAAAGCAAAACCAACTCTCTCCAACTTTTTTTTTTCAATTTTTTTTTTAACTTTTACAAATTTTTATTTATCTTCATTTCTATTTATTTATTTAGTTCAGTGAATTGTATTAAATTGACTCGACCTTATTCTTTAATTATTTAGGTGGCATTTGATTTACTTTTCCATTTTCTGTTTTTGTTTTATGTTTTAAAAATCTCAAAATGAGGAAATAGAAAATGTTATGTTTTCTTTATTTGGAGATTTTCCTTATTTTTTGTTAAAAACTCTCAAAAAGATTTTGTACTATTTTTTATTTCATGTGTAAACTCATTTTCAGTTTTTAAAAACAAGTTTTGAAAATGCAAGTAACTAAATAAATTTTGAACTATTTTCTTTATTTTTAAAAGTACAAAATAAAAAATAGCTCAAAATAGAAAATAAAAATAAAAAAAATAAACCAAATGACCCCTTATTTATTTTTAAAATATTACATTATTGAAAATTTGTTATTTATTCGTAGTATGGAAAAATTGGGTGCTAAATGAGAACAGATTTAGACTTTTTTTTTCGAGGAATGCATTAAATTTTATATTCAAATATTTTTATTTATTTAAACATCACTGAAAATCCAATTAATTCCTTATGTAGCCTACAAGTTATAACACCTTTGAGTGTAAGTATACATTTGCGTATACGTATATAGATAAGTGCACATGCTGCTTTAGCGGTTGAGAAGCCGATTTTCCTTAATTTGAATTAACCCTCATGTCGTTCATGACAGTTTTTTTTTTTTTTTTTTTTTTTGTGAAACTGGACAATTTTTCTTTGATTTTTTGAGTGTGTTTGAAGTGACAAAAAATGAGATAAATAGAAAAAAAAATGAAATAATTTATAAGTTCATAATTCGTACAGTAAGATAAAAAGTGAATAACTTTTAATAATTTTTAAAAATTTTTAAAATTTTTTAACGTTTATGAGTAAATCAAACAGACTCTTTATTTTTCAATCAAACAGACTTTTTATTTTTCAACCACCCTATTTGGAAAAGCACAAAGAAAAATCTACGTAAAAAATTTAACTGGAAATCAAAGGTCACAGAGCAAATGTGAATGTCATCACAATCGGAGTCCCAAGTTTTTGAAGGTTGAAGTTTTACATGAAGAGTCTTATTCAACTCCCAACTCTGTTCTGCCCACATGATCAAAGCTTATAATACCTACATTAAGCATCAATTATTCGATAAATTAACGGTATGTAATTTTCACAAGAACACAGCAAATAAAGTAGCTTTGAGGAAAATTGGAGATGAGAAAAAAAGAAGTTTAGGGATATAATTCTTTACTTTTATTCTCAAGCAGTTCCCAAGACATTTATAAGCCAAATGAGAATCCACGTACTACAAAAAGATAACAACTGAAAAAAAACTGACGCATGGAGGCAGTTGCACATACAATGGTGAACTGTATCCCAAGCGTCCATTTATTGAAACAACCTACGCTAGGTCCTATTCTTGTGGAGACATGATGCTCATGCTAAGGCCGACTCTCAAGCAGGTCCTACTCCTACGGCAGCGGTGAACATATCAATTAACAGCAATTGAGTCCCACCTTTTTGAAGATTCAAGTTTTACATGAAAAGTCTTGAGTAACTCCTAACTCTATTCTGTCTGCCCACAAGATCAAAGCTTAAAATACTTACATTAAGGATCAATTATTCGATAAATTAACAGCAATCTTTCTGTATATATGTATCCCCACATTTTTGCTTTAAATTGTTCCTACATTTTGACCCTTCTCTGCTGCTGCAGGCTTAGTCCTCTTCTCCCAGAACCTCCACTGCAGACCTCTCTTCTCAAGCATATTCTCAATATCTTCAATGGGAAGGCCCTTCGTTTCGGGCACGCAAATGAGGACGAAGATGAGACCAACAATGGCTATGCCACCGAAGATGAGGAATGTCCAGGACGTCCCAATGGCCTTCGTCAACGACAGGAAGGACTGCGCGACGACGAGGTTGGAGCTCCAGTTTACAGTGGCGGCTATGCCCCCGCAGACCCCTCGGAACCTCAGGGGGTAGATCTCGGAGTTGACAGTCCACGGGACTGTGCCCATCCCGGGAGAGAAGAATATGATGTAGAGTGCCAGTCCAATGAGCGCAAGCCATCCGTATTTGCTCGGGCATCCCCTCGTGTACCACAATCTGTCGCCTCCATGACAGATCTCCTTCTTCACCGTGTCATTTGAGATCAGGCAAGCTCCGGGATTCAGCTGCAATTAGAATAATTAATCTCTGATTGATAACTTTATATTTGTTGTTTTTCTATTTATGTTTACAAATTTTTGAAAACTAGCAACAAAATTCTAATCGATGGCTATATTAACAATAATCAGCCATGCACCAAGCACAATTTGAACAAACCATTCAATCAAGAGCCTAACAAAGTCTATGAATTTTGATCCTAATCGATGGCTATATTAGCAATAATCGGCCATGCACCAAGCACAATTTGAACAAACCATTCAATCAAAAGCCTAACAAAGTCGACAAATTTTGATCATTTGCAGTCTTTTTGAGGACGTGAAGAATGCATTTTTTTTTTTTTTTTTTTTACCTTATGAGCAGACGAAGCACAGAACCCACAATCTGGAGACGTGGCCCTCAAGCACTTCATACAATCCCAGGCAGGAGAAGCCCCAGCAGAGCTGTAATCCGGGCAAGCTAACCCAGTGAAATTAGCCGTTTGGACAGGGCTGACGGCCGGCGCATTCGCAGTAGCCTCATGAAAGACCACCGACAAAAAGCCGAGCGCGACTATAACGCCACTCAAGCTGATGACCGCAAGCTTCCTCCTCCCAGTCCTGTCCATTAAATAGATGCTCACAATGGAGCCGCTGGCGTTAAGCCCTGAAGTGACGAGCGAGAGGAGAAGCGCGGTTCGGTTCGAGGCGAAGCCGGCCAGCTGAACTATGGTGGGGCTGTAATACATAACGGTGTTTATGCCAACAAATTGCTGGAAAAACTGGAGGCCGACGCCGGCTACGAGTCCCCTTCTTACTGCCGTGGTTTGCAGTAGTTTGGCAATGCTGATCTTCCCGGCAGATCCTCTTTCTTCAATCTCTGCTTCCACTGATTCTTTAAGAGCTTGAATCTCTGCTTCCACTTCTTCCGGCGGGTATATTTTTCGCATTATGGTTTTGGCTTCTTCTTCTTTCCCCTGTGTAAGTTTATCAACATTTGGTTGATAATGTGAGAAGTTGGAAGATACATATAAGATAAATGTGGCTTAATTATATGTTACGAAACACCAACATTTCGAAATAGGCCACCAATTATGTTCGTACATAGAAATATTTATCAATTGTGTCGCACACGATATCTTATTATTTTATTATTTTTTTCTTCAAATATATTGTTCAAACAAATTTTATCTTATTATTTTATTTTTTTTTTCTTCAAATATGTTGTTCAAACAAATTTTATCTGTATACTAATTTTAATCCGTATTCCTATTTCTTAGATGATGAGATGTGGTACCAAAAAAAATTTTGGGAAGTAATTAGTGAAAGAACCTTGCGATAAAGCCAGCGGGGGGATTCTGGAAGTAGAAGCATCAGTACGAACTGCACCAGAGCTGGAACTCCGGCAACGCCAAGCATCCACCGCCATGTCCCTGGTGCCTAATTTCCGACGACCACAAACTGAATTTTAATGAATAGAAATTTCATTAAACATAGTACATCGTAGTGGAAACAACTTTCGTACCTTTGTAAAGGCCAAGTTAATAAGGTAAGAGAGAAACTGTCCTCCGGTGATCAAAAACCCATTGGTACTGACGAGGGCACCCCGGACTTTGGTCGGAGAAGCTTCGCAGATGTACAGTGGTGCCGTCATGGACGCCATTCCGACTCCAAGTCCCACGAATACTCGTCCGACGATAAGAAGGGCCGGGTTTGGAGCTGCAGCCATGATAATAGCTCCGATGAAGAAGAGGAAATCAGCAAGGAGAATTGCAGTCCTTCTCCCGTACCGGTCATTGAGCCACCCGCCAACGGCAGCTCCGATGATCGCTCCGGCAAGTGCCATGCTCACAATACCTTCCTGTTGAAAACATTACCATACAGGGCCTAAATATATCTTTTAATATATGAAAAAAAATTATTCATTTTCTTTTATATTAAATATATATTCATTTTTTATTTATATCTATCTAAATTTTTCATTTACAAATAAATTAGAAATTCTAAGATATTTAAAAAACAAAAGAAATAAAGAATTAATGACATAAATCCATAACGCTTTTTCCTTTCTGTTTATTTTCAATTTTTTATTCAAAATTATAATTTATTTTATTGTGTTTGAGCGATGGACGCATGCACATGAGTGAAGTTTCCAAAATGCGTTCAGTTTTAAATTAATAAATTAATTAAAAATAAAATAACAACATTTATAGAAATACTCAGGACGCATATATATATATATATACTCTGGACGCATATAATTATATATATATATGCCACCATTTAGTGAATATTTTTGGTGTGATGAATGAGAATTTTTCAAGGGGAATGGGAACCATCAGTTCAATATTCTAAATACAAGAAAAAAGTCATATTTCTGGTAATATATCTTTAATTCCCAAAATAGGATATAAATTAGAATTTAAGGTATTTTCTTTACAACAGACACTGATCATTGACAGGGTCGGTTTTTGGGTAAGGCCTAAAGAGGTCCCAGCCTAAGATTCCAAAAAAAGGCACAAGGTCCCAAAAAAAGACCCGGGCGTGTTTGTTTGAGGGGTTGGATGATAGGAAATAAGTAATACTGTGGAGTTTACAGATGAGATTGGATAAAGGATGGAATTAATTTTTACGTAGAATTATTTTTTTGGTGTTTGATTGGTGAGATATAAAGTGAGATAAAAGATATGATTTGATATGTGATGTGATAGGAAATGATTTTGGACCTTTGGATATTGGAGGAAAACAAATCCGGCCATGGGGGATTATTAATCCCACACCCCCCGTCGAATTACTCATCCGGCAAAACCCCGGATACCAAATCCAATCCCACGGGACCCACGGCTAATCCAAAAGCCAAAACAAACAACACATTTGTGAGGTTCACGGTATTAGTCATCCAATCCCACGTTCTCATCCAACAAACAAATGCAGCCTACTAGTATTTATAGTAAGGATAAGGTATGAGTCTTTTTTAATTCAAAAATACTTATCTAGGGGGCGTTTAAAGTCCCAAAAAAATAAAAAAAAAAACTAATGGATTGGATTAATGTGATGTAAAAATGATAAGTGACAAAATATGATTGGAGAGATTTGAAAACTTTTAAAGTTTTTTGAAGTTTTTTGATTTTTTTTATGACTCCAAACAAGCCCCCAATAACTTGCAGAAAAAATTAATTAATTAGAATTGGTAAAATTTTGATTTTTTGGCAAAAAATTTTTTTAGTAAAAGTTCAATTTTTAGGATTGGTCTCGAGTTTCGAAAACTCTGGATTGGGCCGGATCACTGAAGAATTCAAAAAAGAAAATTTTGACTAACAAATAAATATAAAATTATATAAATAACTGCTAACCAATTGTAATTACCCCCCGGGGATAAGGCCAAAGTTATTTGAATCCTTTTTAAGTAAGTGCTTTTTTCATACTTTCGAGGCAACCGTTTTAACTCATGCTAAAATTATTATTCATATATAGTGTAGTTCTCGAAAAAAATTATTAAAATTATGTCATAATTTTTAATATTTATTACTAAAACAAGTTAGCCGGTAAAAAAGTCTTCTATTATACAAGCGATATTGCCACATCATTGGCCAGTTAAGCCCATTAAAAAAGTGCAACTTTCATTTTTTTTTTTTTTTTTTTTTTTTTTTGAGACGCGATACTTTAATAGGAAGTGGAGTGTTTGATAAAATTTTGTAAAAATTAAGAAATATTAGAAAAAATTAAGAAAAGTTCGAAAATTTTGATAGAAGTTAATTTTGTCTTTGGTTGGAAAAGTTAAAAAAATTGATAAAAATCTTTTTTCAAATGAATAAATTCCTTTTTTAGATGAACCAAACGCCACCTTAATCATAAAAAATTTTAATCATTTATTTTATGCTTATGCTCACAATAATTGCCCAAATAGAGGTTAAAGGCCATATATCATATACGACACAACTAGAAATTGGCCATGTAGAAATATAATTTGAGCCCCAAGTAACTTAAATATAAATTTATACAAAATAAACTTACATGAAAAATTATAAAAATAAAAATTACTAATAAAAAAATTTAAAGTATCTACACAATATTTAATGTAAAATTTTATTATCATATTTCTAAAAATATTTTTAAAAACTTTTATAAAAAAATATTTAACAAAATATAGGAGGAGTAAGAGAGCATGTTCTCATATGAAGTGATTGAAAAGACAATTAAAATGAAGAAAAAAAAATAATCTTAACGATTAAATAAATCTAACGATTAAAAACATGTCAAATTTAAATTCTTTAACTTTATTATTACATAGACGATGCAAATAAAATAATATAAAGATGTATATTATATAGTAAATTTATTTATAAAAACTAATTATTTTTATTTATTTAAATTAAAAAATCTTTCAAATAAAAAATTCAACAGACGGAACCCAATGAAAAAAACATATACCCGTTTATATATATATATATATATATACACATGTTTTATACACGAAAAAAAAAAAAAGATAAAAAAGAAGGGTAGAACTGCAGACTTATTTGGCAACTTTTCTAAGATGGACCGTTCCTCAGAGTCCAATCAACCTCCATGCCGGGATTGTGCAGGAGCCGGGTGGGTCTCATCACAGAGTTAATTGTCACGAGACGCTGACTGCTCTCTGGGAGTCTAAACCCAGCCACACCCCCTCCCTCCCCTTTTCCTCTCACATGTCATGTAAGACAATTGTCCCACTGTAAATGTGTTTTATCGTATAAATGGCGATGCAGAGACCTATTCATTGTACTTGTCGATCACTCTGACAAGGCCAGTTTTGAGGGCCATCACATCAGAGTAGCAGAAAGACAAGGGTATTTCAGTCCATGCGAAAAGACTCAGGGGTATAATTGTCCATCTGGGTTTAAAAATCCCAAAGAAAGGACAGACACAATAGAAACAAAAATAAGGCCACATATCCTGTATATACTAGGGGCACCGGGTTGGATAAGGGGGGCATAACCCTGTAAGGCCAGCTTTTGGGGTCATCGCGTTAGATAAAGGGCATTTCAGTCCATGGAGAAAGATTCAGGGGTATAATTGTCCATATGGGTTTTGGAAATTACAGGAGGAGAGACCCAACTGAAATTTAAAAACAATCCAGTGATGAGTTCTTGTGCATCTTGTATCTGTGTATGGAAAATTGGACTCACCTGTAAGACAGTCTGCCTATCCACCGATTTGAAGTCATCTCTGATATACAGAAGAGCTCCTGATATAACTCCTGCATATATATATATATACACACACACATATATCACCATGACAAAGAGCACATATCAGAGAAGAAGCAAAAAGAGAGAAGATATGTATGTGCCTGTATATATGTATAGACAGAGAGAGAGAGAGAGAGAGAGGCTGACCAGTGTCATAGCCAAAGAGAAGACCGCCAATCCCAGCAGAGAAGGCTAGACGAAGAACATATGGGTTCCTCCATGCTAGGGAGAAGCAGTCTCTGAAAGCTGATGCGTCTGTTGGATGTATAGCTCCCTCCATAGCTCTCCCCAACAACAAAGAAAAATGAGTCTCTTTCTCTCCTTTCCAGCTTCTCCGGACACACCCTTATGGATTTATCTGATTAAATTCGAGACTCCGTGACGGACAAACATGGATTGTTTTACCAAGAGCGCAGAAGAATTTGGGAGGGACAGGGGGTTTGGGACCGTTTCTATATATTTATAGAGAGAGTGTGTGCCTAGAGAGAGAGAGAAAAGGGGGGCAGGGTAGGGATGAGTGCATATGAAAAATTGTAAATGGAGAAATACTGATAAGATGGGACTCCTGCAAAAGTCAGGAGTCAATTAAGATTGTCTGTTTAGGGCGCTTATTTTTCGGACTCCCAAACACATCCTAACGGAATTGCGTGATTATCTTTAAAAATTAAAGATCCCCAAATTAAATCTCGATATTTTTTTTTTTTGTAAGTAATCTCGATAGTTAATATAAAACTTATCTAACCCTTTAATTCAAAACTTTTTTTTTCCTTTTTTATCTTTTTCTAAGTATTTTTAAATTAAAAAATCAGATCAAGATCATAATAGTCAAACTATTACGATTTAACTTGAGTTATTTGAATTTTAAAAGTAACTTTAAGAACTTATTTTATCTTAACGTATCCGTTTAATTCGTTACAATTTAAAACTTTTAATCATAATATTCATTATTTACGCAAGCAAATTTAAAAATATAACATGCATGTGTTTATCATTATTAATTTTCATATTTTATTAAATTATAAAATAATTGTACGTCATATTTTTGTTTTCTTGGTAATTAATTGTACGTCATATTGCAATGTTAATTTATAAAAAAATTATTGCATTAACAATATATCCAAATTAAATTTTATAATTTATAAGATAAATTAGGTTAATCTTCTATGATATTTCTTAAAAAATCAGATAATACGTCAAACGTTCATAAAACTAATTTAATCTTTTTTACTTTTTTAAATTTTCTCAATAGATTTGTGTGTGTGTCCTTTTAATAATTAAAGAGTATACAAAAATTTATTGATATTAAATATTTTATATGAATTAATTAAAAATTTCTTACTCGTAACGTAAAAATTCAAGTGCTTATAAGTTATATCATTTTATAAAAGAATGTTTAATTAATTCATATAAAATTCATCTTTACATTAATGATATTTTGTACAACTCTTAAACCACAAGTAAAATTTTGCTTAAAAAAGTTAAGAAGTTTAGAGTAATTTTTCAAATGTAAAAAATGATATTTAATTTTTTGAAGAAATATTCAGAAATGTTACTATAATTAATCCTAATTTACAATCACGCCAACCTGGGTACATGTGATCGGGCCCCACATCCATTAAATACATCACCGTATCAATTTCACCAGTTTGACTGTGGCTGTTATTTTTCTATTATTATTATTATTATTATGGAAACGTTTGACGTAATAAAAAAGAAAATAATTTAAAATAATTTATAAAATTGTGATTCATATAATAAAATTAAAAATAAATAAATTTTAAAATATTTTGAACTTTTTAAAAATTTTACTCAAAAAAAAAAAGAAACTTCAGAGTAATTTTTTAAATGTAAAAATTTCTTACTAAAAAAAACTTACCAAAAAAATAACTTACCAAAAAACTTATCAAAACAAAATTTTTAAATGTAAAGATTGTTGTTTAATTTTGTAAAGAAATATTGAGAAATGTGCGTATAATTAATTTTAATTTATAATCCCGCCAACATGTGATGGGGCCCCACATCCAATAAATACGTCATTAATACGTCATTGTATCTTTCTCACCGGTTCGAATGCGCCTGTTGTTTTTCTTCTATTATTATTATTATTATTATTATTATTATTATACATTTAGAGTAGTAAAAAAAATAGAATAATTTAAAATAATTTGTAAGTTATAATTTATATAGTAAAATAAAAAATAAAATTTTTTTAAAATTTTATAATATTTTTCAGTATACCAAACGGATTATATCACTCCAACTCCCAGATAGGAGTCATTTGGATAGGTCAAAAAATAAATTCTCTTAGGTGTCTTGTATATCCCATTAATTGAGACACTGGGTTCGTCACGGCCGGCTCCTTAGCTAACTGTTACTCCAACGTCAAAAGTTTGGACTTTTGATCACCCATGATTTTATATATATATATATATATATATATATCTAGAATGGACAAGTGTAGCTTGATCTTGCAAGATTGAGAAAGCAAACTAATCAATTGCTCATCTAATTTTAATTTTAAACATTAATTTCTCTTCTCATTTGTCTTGTAATTCTTACCAATCATTATAAGATGTACATAATTATAAAAGAATAATAATTACGTGTATTATACATGTCTGATTTTAGGTGCGTTTTGCGCGCTAAATTTCTTATAAATTTTTTGAGAATTTTTAAAAGTTATGTACATTTTAGGAGTATTTGGAGTGTAAAAAAAAATAAATAAAAGCTTGTATTGACGTAGTATAAAAGTGACACGTAACGAAATTTGACTGGATAAATTTGAAATTTTTTGAAAAACTTAAGAGTTCCAAACGACTTATTTATCTTACTGCACAAATTACAAATTCATAACTTATCTCATTTTATTTCACGAAAAAATACGACGTTCAAAAACTGCTTCAAACAAAGTTATTAGAACGGAACAGATAAATGAATCGGTGGATCTCTTTGTTTGATGGTTCACTATTTTAAACAGCTTTAAAAATAATATACAATAAAAAAAAAAGTTGATGAGATACCATAGACAACCATGCGATTGATTAGAATATATAGGTAATATTTAAAATTAATTAATGAAATAGATCAGTCGAATCGTTTATTTTTTTTTTTAATATTTCCTATGCTATTTAATATTTCCTATAGTGTATAATTTATGCAATTTTGGATCCATATGGCTGTCTTATTTGGATTCCTTTCTTCTTTTTTTTTTTTAAGGAAAGGGGGTTGAAGTTGATGATTTTAATTTTAAAAATACTAAGGTGTATTTTTAAATTTTTAGGTTCTAAATTTAAATAATAATCCAACTACAGCTGTTATCCGTCTCTCTCTGTTCAAAAAGATGAGATCACTAGGAGACTTAAATTTTCAAAATTCAATACTATTATAATCAAACCCTTCAATTAAATATCGTGTATCACTTTCTTTGATGCTATACTAATTTTTTTTCCTTTTTAATGGGTTGCAAAATAAATTATACAATAACAATGACAATAATGTCAAGAGTTCACTTTCAAGAACTTTAAAAAAAAAAAATTAAGAATGTGTTTGGTTGATAAAAAGTTACTCAAAAAGTACAGTAAATATAGAAAGATATGATATAAAGGTGATATGTGAAAAAATTTGATTGAAAAAAATATAAAAAATTAGTTAAAGTTAGTAAATTTTGATAAATTTTGATGTCCCATGCGGACTGACAATGTTGTAGGGATGGGAACCACATGATTTACAAATCTATACTTGCGACTTTTTGGCATTTTTTTAACTTGTTTGAGCAGACTCAACTTTCAAATTTCAAAACTATAATATTCAAAATTTCAATTGAATGGTAGTCCCGATGATATCACTCCCTTTGATGCTATACAATCTCTAGTCACGGTAAAATAACGGCATTTACAACTGGCATGGGATATTCCGTATCATCAGAAATAAATAAAATTCCTGTTTAATATGTTATCGATTGGGGACAATCAGTGTGATCGAGTGAGAACCTCCCCCAGCGGTGCTCGAGTCATTTGGCCAATTCTTGGCCGAACTGTCTGATCGAGATACACGATAAAATAGCTTATATCATAGGTTACGTGTACTATTATTTCATCACTTGTTATGAGATACACGCCTACACAAGTGATGGTTGTAATTAGTTATCTTCTAACGGTTTGACTAACCAATTTATAAATCAATCTTGAAATCTACAATAACAATTGGCATTTTCTGATTGAAAGAAAAGACGTGATCACATGTAATCATGCACATGAATTTGATGCAAGGATTCATATTATTGCATTCAGATTTGTCCCACATCAGTTGGAGTCGGAGGCTGAGGCCACTTAATAAAGGGTTTCATCTCCTCCTATTAGTATCGAGGTCTTTTCCTCACAGCGGAAAACAAAACCCCTGATGCCCTTGGGCCGCAGGAGATTGATAATATCGGCCAAGTGGGTTGGCGGTGGCAGTCCAGATTTGATGCGCAACATTTAGTGGCCCATGCAGGTCCGACATGGCCTGTGGTCCCTCAGTCCCCGACTGGGGGGCCATGTTGCGTCCAGATTTGTCCACATTGGTTGGAGTCGGGGACTGAGGTCACCTAATAAGGGGTTTCATCTCCTCCCACTGGTATCGAGGTATTTTTCCCACAGCGAAAAACAAAACCCCCGACCCTCTTGAGCCGTAGGAGGGCGATAAGGGGTTTCATCTCCTCCCACTGGTATCGAGGTATTTTTCCCACAGCGAAAAACAAAACCCCCGACCCTCTTGAGCCGTAGGAGGGCGATAATATTGGTCAGACGGGCCGGCGATGGCGGTCCAGATTTGGTGCGCAACACATAAATAAATGCATATATATACACATTCATTTCACAAGTATACAAGTACAATAAATAACTCTCTTCTCTCACTGAAACTCAACAAAACCCCCGACCCTCTTGGGCCGTAGGAGGGCGATAATATTGGTCAGACGGGCCGGCGATGGCGGTCCAGATTTGGTGCGCAACACATATATAAATGCATATATATACACATTCATTTCACAAGTATACAAGTACAATAAATAACTCTCTTCTGTCACTGAAACTCTGTTAAAGTATTTCTACAGGTGTGCTTTCCATTTTCAGGTTTGGATTGGACCATCTGGAGGGGACAAATTTATTGAACCATCAATAATGAGGGTGATTACGTTAGTTCACTTAATTAATTATTACAATACTAATATTTTTTTATTTTTAATTTAAATAAAACACATATTATGCATCATAAGGTAAGAAAGTGTCACTACTAGAGATTGGGCAATCGGCGAGTGGAAAACTCGGGCGACCGCCAAAACTCGAGTGGAAAACACATATAACGTTATTAGTGACCGCTTTATATTGGGCATCGCTAATCAAGTGCGCAAAAGAAAAGGCGGCGGGAAAATTCGGGTGACCGCTCATGGCGGTCGCTAATATCTTTTAGGCGACAAAGCGGTCGCTAATACTCTAATTATATCGGGTAGAATGCTCATCTCTTTTTCCTCTCTTTCCCTCCCTCTTTTTCCTCTCCCTCCCCTGCGCTCTCTCCTCTCTCCCCCCTGCCCTTCTCTCCTCCCTGCCTTCCTTCCTTTGCCGCCGCTGCCATAACCGGACGCCGGCCGCCGCCGCCACGAGTAAGTTCTCCCTCTCTAGCTCTTTCTCTCTCTCGTTTGCTTTCTCTTGTTCTTTGTTTCTCTCTCTCTCTCTTGCTCTCTCTCACTAACAATTTTTCTTTTTTTTGTATTAGAGTTATTTGGAGGCCTCACTACCACACCACCAGATTTGATTTTTTTTTTTTAGTTTGAATTATTTTTTTTATTTTCTGATTTTTTTGTTTATTTTGGATGAATGTAAATAAATTTTTTTTTGTTTTTGTGGTTGGGGTTTGCTGATTCATCCATGCATGCCTGTATATATTATTGTGTGTTTTTCTTTTTATTTTACTTACTCATTAATTTGTTAGTTTCACCTATATGCTGTTAATGTTGGATGTTGGTTGTTTGATTGGAATGTTTTTTTTTTTTGAATTGTTGGTTGTGAAATGTAATATTAATTGTTGAAATGTTGCTTTTGAAATTTTGTTTTACTGTGTAATGTAAATTTTTTATGTATTTTTTTAAATTTTTGTATATTGCTGTTTTTTTATTTTCTCTGTTTTTTTTAATTTTTTTATGTATTAGCGACCGCTTCTCGTTATTAGCGACCGCTTTAAGCGGTTGCTATATTGGGCGTCACTAATCAAGTGCGCAAAAAGAAAGGTGACGGAAAAATTCGGGTGACCGCTCATGGCGGTCGCTAATATCTTTTAGGCGATAGCATTAGAGCGGTCGCTAATACTCTAATTATATCGGGCAGAACGCCCCTCTCTTTTTCCTCTCTTTCCCTCCCTCTTTTTCCTCTCCCTCCCCCGCGCTCTCTCTTCTCTCCTTCCTGCCCTCCTCCCTTTGCCACCGCTGCCGTAGCCGGACGCCGGCTGCCGCCGCCACCGGTAAGTTCTCCCTCTCTAGCTCTCTCTCTCTCTCTCGTTTGCTTTCTCTTGTTCTTTGTTTCTCTCTCTCTCTTGCTCTCTCTCACTAACAATTTTTATTTTTTTTGTATTAGAGTTATTTGGAGGCCTCACTACCACACCACCAGGTTTGATTATTTTTTTTAGTTTGAATTATTTTTTTTATTTTCTGATTTTTTTGTTTATTATTGAATGAATGTAAATAATTTTTTTTTTGGTTTTTGTGGTTGTGGTTTGCTGATTCATCTATGCATGCCTGTATATATTATTGTGTGTGTGTGTGTGTTTTTTTTTTTTTTTTACTTACTCATTAATTTGTTAGTTTCACATATATGCTGTTAATGTTGGATGTTGGTTGTTTGATTGGAATGTTTTTTTTTTTGAATTGTTGGTTGTGAAATGTAATATTAATTGTTGAAATGTTGCTGTTGAAATTTTGTTTTACTGTGTAATGTAAATTTTTTATGTATTTTTTTAAATTTTTGTATGTTGTTGTTTTTTTATTTTTTATGTTTTTTTTTTAATTTTTTTATATATTAGCGACCACTTTAAGCGGTCGCTATATTGGGCGTCGCTAATCAAGCGCGCAAAAAGAAACGCGACGGGAAAATTCGGGCGACCGCTCATGGCGGTCGCTAATATCTTTTAGGCGACAGCATTAGAGCGGTCGCTAATACTCTAATTATATCGGGCAGAACGCCCCTCTCTTTTTCCTCTCTTTCCCTCCCTCTTTTTCCTCTCCCTCCCTCGCGCTCTCTCCTCTCTCCCCCTGTCCCTCTCTCCTCCTTGCCCTCCTCCCTTTGCCGCCGCTGCCGTAGCCGAACGCTGGCCGCCGCCACCACCGGTAAGTTCTCCCTCTCTAGCTCTCTCTCTCTCTCTCGTTTGCTTTCTCTTGTTCTTTGTTTCTCTCTCTCTCTCTTGCTCTCTCTCACTAACAATTTTTCTTTTTTTTTTTTGTATTAGAGTTATTTGGAGGCCTCACTACCACACCACCAGGTTTGATTTTTTTTTTTAGTTTGAATTATTTTTTTTTATTTTCTGATTTTTTTGTTTATTATTGAATGAATGTAAATAATTTTTTGTTTTGTTTTTGTGGTTGGGGTTTGCTGATTCATATATGCATGCCTGTATATATTATTGTGTGTGTGTGTTTTTTTTTTATTTTACTTACTCATTAATTTGTTAGTTTCACATATATGCTGTTAATGTTGGATGTTGGTTGTTTGATTGGAATGTTTTTTTTGAATTGTTGGTTGTGAAATATAATATTAATTGTTGAAATGTTGCTGTTGAAATTTTGTTTTACTGTGTAATGTAAATTTTTTATGTATTTTTTAAAATTTTTGTATGTTGCTATTTTTTTTATTTTTTTATTTTTTTTATTTTTTTATCTATTAGCGACCGCTTCTCGTTATTAGCGACCGCTTAAAAGTGCGCAAAAGGAAAGGCGACGGGAAAATTCGGGCAACCGCTCATGGCGGTCACTAATATCTTTTAAGCAATAGCATTAGAGCGGTCACTAATACTCTAATTATATCGGGCAGAACGCCTCTCTCTTTTTCCTCTCTTTCCCTCCTTCTTTTTCCTCTCCCTCCCCCGCGCTCTCTCCTCTCTCCCCCCTGCCACTCTCTCCTCCCTTTGCCGCCGCCGCCGCCACCGGTAAGTTCTCCCTCTCTAGCTCTCTCTCTCTCTCTCTCTCTTTCTCTCTCGTTTGCTTTCTCTTGTTCTTGGTTTCTCTCTCCCTCTCTCTTGCTCTCTCTCACTAACAATTTTTTTTTGTGTATTAGAGTTATTTGGAGGCCTCACTACCACACCACCAGGTTTGATTATTTTTTTTTAGTTTGAATTATTTTTTTTTTATTTTCTGATTTTTTTGTTTATTATTGGATGAATGTAAATATTTTTTTTTTTTTTGTTTTTGTGGTTGGGGTTTGCTGATTCATCTATGCATGCCTGTATATATTATTGTGTGTGTGTGTGTGTGTGTGTGTGTGTGTTTTTTTTTTTTTTTTACTTACTCATTAATTTGTTAGTTTCACATATATGCTGTTAATGTTGGATGTTGGTTGTTTGATTGGAATGTTTTTTTTTTTGAATTGTTGGTTGTGAAATGTAATATTAATTGTTGAAATGTTGCTGTTGAAATTTTGTTTTACTGTGTAATGTAAATTTTTTATGTATTTTTTTAAATTTTTGTATGTTGTTGTTTTTTTATTTTTTCTGTTTTTTTTTTTTTAATTTTTTTATGTATTAGCGACCACTTTAAGCGGCCGCTATATTGGGCGTCGCTAATCAAGTGCGCAAAAAGAAAGGCGACGGGAAAATTCGGGCGACCGCTCATGGCGGTCGCTAATATCTTTTAGGCGACAGCATTAGAGCGGTCGCTAATACTCTAATTATATCGGGTAGAACGCCCCTCTCTTTTTCCTCTCTTTCCCTCCCTCTTTTTCCTCTCCCTCCCCCACGCTCTCTCATCTCTCCCCCTGTCCCTCTCTCCTCCTTGCCCTCCTCCCTTTGCCGCCGCTGCCGTAGCTGAACGCTGGCCACCACCGGTAAGTTCTCCCTCTCTAGCTCTCTCTCTCTCTCTCGTTTGCTTTCTCTTGTTCTTTGTTTCTCTCTCTCTCTCTTGCTCTCTCTCACTAACAATTTTTCTTTTTTTTTTTTGTATTAGAGTTATTTGGAGGCCTCACTACCACACCACCAGATTTGATTTTTTTTTTTAGTTTGAATTATTTTTTTTATTTTCTGATTTTTTTGTTTATTATTGAATGAATGTAAATAATTTTTTTTTTGTTTTTGTGGTTGGGGTTTGCTGATTCATCTATGCATGCCTGTATATATTATTGTGTGTGTGTTTTTTTTTTATTTTACTTACTCATTAATTTGTTAGCTTCACATATATGCTGTTAATGTTGGATGTTGGTTGTTTGATTGGAATGTTTTTTTTGAATTGTTGGTTGTGAAATATAATATTAATTGTTGAAATGTTGCTGTTGAAATTTTGTTTTACTGTGTAATGTAAATTTTTTATATATTTTTTAAAATTTTTGTTTGTTGCTATTTTTTTATTTTTTTTGTTTTTTTTTTATTTTTTTATGTATAATCAAGTGCGCAAAAGGAAAGGCGACGGGAAAATTCGGGCAACCGCTCATGGCAGTCGCTAATATCTTTTAAGCGATAGCATTAGAGCGGTCACTAATACTCTAATTATATCGGGCAGAACGCCTTTCTCTTTTTCCTCTCTTTCCCTCCTTCTTTTTCCTCTCCCTCCCCCGCGCTCTCTCCTCTCTCCCCCCTGCCACTCTCTCCTCCCTCCCCTCCTCCCTTTGCCGCCGCTGCTGTAACCGGACGCCTGCCGCCGCCGCCACCGGTAAGTTCTCCCTCTCTAGCTCTCTCTCTCTCTCGTTTGCTTTCTCTTGTTCTTTGTTTCTCTCTCCCTCTCTCTTACTCTCTCTCACTAACAATTTTTTTTTTGTGTATTAGAGTTATTTGGAGGCCTCACTACCACACCACCAGATTTGATTTTTTTTTTTTTAGTTTGAATTATTTTTTTTTATTTTCTGATTTTTTTGTTTATTATTGGATGAATGTAAATAATTTTTTTTTTTGTTTTTGTGGTTGGGGTTTGCTGATTCATCTATGCATGCCTATATATATTATTGTGTGTTTTTTTTTTATTTTACTTACTTATTAATTTGTTAGTTTCATATATATGCTGTTAATGTTGGATGTTGGTTGTTTGATTGAAATGTTTTTTTTGAACTGTTGGTTGTGAAATATAATATTAATTGTTGAAATGTTACTGTTGAAATTTTGTTTTACTGTGTAATGTAAATTTTTTATGTATTTTTTTAAATTTTTGTATGTTGCTGTTTTTTTATTTTTTCTATTTTTTTTAATTTTTTATGTATTAAGCGGTCGCTAATTGTTTGATGTTTTTAACTCAAGCGGTCGTAGGCGCGGTTGCAAAAAATTTAGTGACCGCCAAGACGGTCGCTAATACTTTTTAGCGACGATCCAAATGCAACTCGTTTGACGCGGTCGCTAAGCCGTCGCTACTACTTTTAGCAGCTGCTATTTAACTTGTAGCAACCGCTTGTGGCGGTCGCTAATATCTCTCTTTCCACTAGTGAGTGTGAACGTAGTTGCCCCAATTACGACCGGAGATTTGATAATTTGGGTATTCACTTCAACTTCTTGTAAGGGATTCTCAAAGATAACGTAAAAAATAATTTTCAATATTCTATATTGAAAGAAACTTTATTTCAAGTCTCTAAATAATTATTAATTTTATGTAATAGAAAATTCATTGTGATTCCTGCACTTGAGGAGTCATCGTAAACATCCTCTAAAGTAGAATACTTGTAACGATGTACGTTAATGTGAGATTTTTTCATCCTTCTCCCTATTTTAGAGAAAATAAGTAATTTAAGGGCATATGTTGAGTAATAGTAGATAATAGAATCATATACAAATTTAAATAGTAATTACAAAATAATAAGCAAAGTGAACATATTAATAAATTGATACTAACATTTTTGATAAAAATATCTTAACAATAGTACCTTTAAAATTGTTTTGATGGGTTCAAAAAAAAATTTAATGAGGTCAAAGTTTTGAAAATATTTTAAATATAAGAAAAAAAATTTTAAAAATGTTTTGTTGACTGATGGAATCAACGGACCCTACCAGCTATAATGTTGCACCACCCTGATGCTAAAAACATTTACTTTTCTCCATTTTAGCATGGTAAGGATTAAGAATATTTATTTAAGTTTGTGCCTTATTTTTTTTTTTAAGGGGAAAGGGGAGGGAGGTTGAAGCTAGAGTCGTGATCTAATAATCAAAATTTCTTTCAAACCAAGTTTTCTTCAAAACTTTTGCATTTTCTAACACGTTTCTGAATTCACGTTTGCCAACCACTTCAAATTTATCAAATTTGACCACTATAAAATTCAGATATAATTCATGAATTAGGGTGAAATGCAATTGTATTTGGAAGGAAGTAACAAATTGGGCAGTCGGAATTGATTAACTAAAAGAAAGTTGGTGTACGTACTAGTTTAATGTGTATCCTTTGTTAGTTTGTGGTATCTAATAATTTTATTTGGGAACTTTCTGACGATTTGGACGAGCTAAATTGCCTGTTGTCTGTTTTTGGAAAAAATATGGTTTTACATCTACTCTCGAAAAAGTGTTCGGGAACTCTGTGGTTGATATAAATGTGATTAAAAAATATAATAAAAGTATAAAAATTTCATAGAAAAATAATATATAGTAAATTTTGATTGAAGAAAATATAAAAATTAAAAAAAAAATTAATTAATTTTAATTAATTTTACTCAATTAAATATTTTTTTAAAAATGTTAAAATGGTATTTCCTTGTACAATTTTTTTTTTTTTGGATTTGATGTTTCTTGTAAGTCACGAGAAATCCGGCTTTGGATGTAGATACTTCCTCGTAAGAATTGAAGGGCTGCCCTACTGATATCAATTTTTTTTTTTTACTCGTCGGCACGAGTAGTCATGAATCCTATTATTCAATTTTTTTTTTTTTTGTGGATTTGATGTTTCTTATAAGTCACGAGAAATCTGGCTTTGGATGTAGATACTTCCTCGTAAGAATTGAAGGGTTGCCCTAGCATGCATGCGTAACTCAAACTCGAGCAATGTCTCTCTGATATCAATTTATTTCACTACTAGAAAAAAGTTGATTACCAACTAATCAATACTAATCGAATATAATCAGTTGGTAAATATCAATCGATTATCAACACATTATCAACTGATGCAAAAATTACTAAAATTTAGATAATTATCAACTCTTACTGGTTGATTCAATTCGGTTGCTAAATTTTCAGTTGGTAATCAGTTGGTATATTGGCGGGAAAATTTTTACCAACTGATTACCAACTACTTACAACTAGTTGGTACATGTTTCAGTTGGTAATCAGTTGGTAATCTGGTGGGATCTGGCGGGAAGATTTTTCCCACCAAATTACCAACGGATTACCCACTGAATAGTGTAGTTGTTAGATGTTTCGGTTGGTCTTTCGGTTGGTAATTTGATAGTTAAATTATTACCAACCGCATTACCAACCGCAATGTTCGGTTGCTCATGTAATCACCTGATGGGCAAATTAATACCAACTGCATTGCCAACTTGTAGGTTAGTTGATAATTTATTTAGTTAGTATTTAGATGGTATTTTGTTGGTAATTGGATAGCAATGCATCGAGAATATATTTAGCAACCCAATTACCAACCGACGGTATCGGTTGTTAATTTATTTGGTTGGTTATCAGTTGGTAATCCGTTGGCAATGAAGTGTGAATATATTTATCAACTGCATTAACCATGACCTTTAGCAGTTGATAATGTAGTCGGTTGGTAATCTGGTGGTAACCCGTTGGTAATCAAGTGAAAAAAGTGTACTAACCAAAATACCAACTGAATTTTCGATTGGGAATCTATTGGTAATCGGTTGGTAATCTATTAGGAATATATATACCAACAGAATAATGTATTCCGTTGGTAATTGGTTAGTAATCCAGCGAGAATATATTTATCAACCAAATTAACGACTGAGTTTTTCGGCTGGTAATATATTAGGTTGGTAATCGGTTGTTAATCAGTTAGTAATCAGTAGGTAATCTAGTGAGAAAATATTTTACCAACGTACTTACCGACGAAATGGTTTGATTGATAATATCATCGGTTGGTATTTGGTTGGTAATAGGGTGAGAAAATATTTTTACCGACCGAATTACCAACTAATTACCAACCAAAAAATTTACAATTTGCATTGAACATTAAAAAAAATGAAATTTCTAATTTCAATATTTTTATAATTAATTTTATATTAATAAATATTTGTAATTAATTATATATATTTATATAAGGCATGGAACTGTTTCATAATTTATTTGGTTCATGTGATACAACCTTTAGATAAGTAAATTCATACGTTTTTTTATAACATGGTGTGGTTTATACATATTGGGTTCGGTGTTTATATATATTATATGTATGGTTCATACATATTATATATAATTTAATTGACTAGGAGGAAAAGATTTTATACAATTTATATTGGCAATATTAAATTTTCATATTAATAAATTAGTGATAAATGCATATCAGGATTATAATTGTTTAAGACACAGGGTTTAGGGTATATGATTTTCAAAATCAGACAAGTTCGGGTAATCAAATCATTTATGGATTCTAAAATTTACTTCATTTTTTTTAATCTTTTTCCCTGTATATATTTTTTGCTGTAAGAATTCGTGTGTAAATGCCTAAGTTAGTAAGGCCCCATTTGTTAACGTTTCCGTTTTCTATTTTTCTGTTTATGTTTTCAAAATTTTGTAAACTAGCAACAGAAACATGTTTGATAAACTTATTTACGTTTTTTTGTTTACAAAAAAAAATGAAAACATAAACAGAAAAACGTAAACAGAAAAAAATGTGTTTTCACTCTGGTTTTCTTTTTTGTTGCCAATATTTTATCAATTTTAAAACTTTGTCTATTTTTGTTACATTAAATAAAAATAATTTATTTTATTCAAATATTTTATTAAAGTAAGTTATTCTAATAAATAATATAATTAAATTCAAAAAATTAATTATATAAATTAATTAATATTATTTTTAATAAATAATAAAATTAAATTAATTAATTTAATTTAATAATTAATTATTTCTAAATTATCTAAAATAAATATCATAATTAATTTATTTAATTTAATAATTAAATTAATTTATATAAAATAATCGAACCTAAGAGCTTAAGGTAGTAAAGCTTAAAAATCGGAAGGAAAGCTTAGTGTATAAGTGATATGTAACAAAATTTAGACAAGAATGAAAAAAAAAAGTTATTTTTTTAATTAATACTAACTAGTTACTAAAATGTTAACATTTTAATTTTTTGTTAATTTAATATTTTTACCCTTTTAAAGCTTAAAAAAATTTAAAACAAAAAAAATAAATTTAATAATTTAAAAAGGTAAGTGACTAGTTTTTTTTTACTAAATGTTATCTTAATTAGAAAAAAAATTATTTGCCAAAAGAAAAAGGTCAAAAAAATTTGTTTGTAAATTTTAGTTGATTTTTCCAACTAAACACTACCTAAATGTGTGGTGCTTGGTTTAAAAAAAATAAAAATAAAAATAAAAATTAGTGTGAAAATATAATAAAAGTTAGAAAAAATTAATAAAATTTAGAATAATTGTTAAGTGTAATTTAATATAAATTATATTAAAGTAATATTATTTTAAATTTAAAAATAAAAATAACAAATATTATTTATTAATTTTAATTAATTTCATTTCTTTATCTTTTTAGAACTTATTTCCAAATATAGTCACCTAAAATATTTTTTTATTAGAAATAAATTCTTAAAATAGTTTTCAAAAATTTTGCTTTTTAAAAATAATTTTCTAAAACTAAAACTAAATACGACTAAATTATTTTTAAAAATATAAATATAAAATGAAGAAAAAAATATATATAGTGAGCAAAAGTGTTAAAAAATTATTACAAAAAAGTTAAAGTAATTAAATAAAAATCATAAATTTTTTTATCATTTTTGGCGACCAATTGGTCGCTAAAGGGGTACATTTGTCGATCAACTAGTCGCCAAAAGTGATAAAGGTTTGTTTATATATACAAAAAAGTGTAAAATATATATACAAATAATAACTTGGCTTAGTGGTCAATCACATGAACTTCTAAAGAAATGGCACGAGTTCGAATCTCAACAATAACAACAAAAATCTCAAAAATATAGATTCAACGTGTGGTGCAATAGTAGGCTGACACATGGTAAAATCATAGGTTGACACGTGGCATAACACAAGTTGTCGTGTGGAATGATGATATGTCAGCAAATGATGCCACGTGGCGCCACATTTGAATTTTTATTTTTTTAGTAGTTGGTAATTACCAAGTACATTTCGGTTGGTATATTACCAACTGACATTTCGGTGGGTAAAATACCAACTAACAATATCGGTTGCTACAAAGAAAATTTCGGTTGGTATATTATGAAATATCAATTTAATATTCAATAACCAATTACCAACCAAAAGTTAAATAATACCAACTAACAAATCGGTTGGTAATTACCAACCGAAGAATCAGTTGGCAATAACAACTTCGATTGGTAATTACCAACCAAAATTTTGAAACTTAATTTCATACCAATAAAAAATTATTAACAGATTTATTTAATTTACTAACCGAAATTCAGTTGGTAATTACCAACCGACCTTAAAAATTTTGGTTAATAAACATTACCAACTAGGATTTTTTTCACCGACCAAAATCGGTTGGTAATCAGTTGGTAATCCATGATTACTAACTGAATTTAGCTTATTACCAACTGATTTTATCAGTTGGTAATCAGCCTTTTTCTAGTAGTGTTTATTTTTTTTGTTTTTAACTCGTTGGCACGAGTAATCATGAATCCAATTATTCACAACTTATTTGAATATTACTTAAACTCAATTTGTAACTCATTTAAAATTGAATTCAAATTTAGAAATGTTTAACTATAAAACTCGTAAACTAACTCAATAAAATGATATATATATATATATATATACACACACACTTATATTTTTAATATTTTGATCAAAATAATGTCATTTTAATTTATTAAAATAATATTATTTTAATTTACTTAAGTTATTTGTTTTGATTTATTATATTTTAAATCAAATTTAATATTATTTTAGTTAATCAAACTATTTAATAATTAATTTCAAACTTAAATGATTTTTTTATCAAAACGAGCTCGAATTTAGTATTAATATTTATCTCCTCCACAATTATACATTGAGGTTGAGTTCTCTTAATACAATTATTGTTTTAAAAAGTGAATGTTATCAATGCGTAATGTTGTTTAGTGAAAAAAAAAAATTGTAGAAAAGTGGAGGTCGTTTTAATATGAACATTATTTTAAAAAATTTTTTTTCTTTTGAGTACACATGATATTCAGATCGATTTATATATACCTCGACTGATTTTTTGAATGTTAGAACTAATGATTTTTTTTTTTTTTTTGAAAAATATTATTATACGTAACGCAGTAACGCAATAAGATAATAGTTTTGAGCTCTTTTGAACCCATTATATCTCTCATTATGATTATGTGTAGAGTTCAATAAAAAAATATATATATAATTTTATAAATTTTTATAAACACAAATTACGAGACTGTAAAATTTAAATTTTTTATTCACTGTACAAAACATGAAACATTAACTTTTACAAATTTATACAAATTTACATCACTCCAAATACTATTCATACACCATTACACTCTATTGTTGCACCAATTATTAACTTTTATTTATGTTATTCAGACACCAACTGGTACTAGAATTGACGCACCAACTTGTCTTTCAGTTTGTGGCCTTGGGCATAATCATTAGAGGCAATAAGGGTAAGGTTACAATAATGAAACTCTTCTGGTGGCCGTCATGAAATCGTACCGTTATCATTTCTGTTTGAAACAACCCCTCCCAATATCGGAGATTGTTAAAACAAAAATTAAACCAGACAAACCCCGTAGAAAACTGAACGGGTTGAGCATCGTAATTGAAGCTAAAATGGCGAACATCGTAATTACTAATTTTTAGTAATTTTTGAATTTTATAATTTTTTTTAAAGTTGATGTTTTACTAAAAAAATAAAAAAAAAAAAAATTACCCCATACTAAAGTTACAAAAATTAAGAAGTAAATAGCAAATGATGAAAAATAACGTAGGCAATTAAGCTTATATGTGAGCTGTACTATATCCGCACATTGCTATATCGACGTGAAATCAACATTAAAATTCACAAAAATCAACCATCAAGATAACCAGGTTGTGTTTGGAGTGATAAAAAATAAAAAGAAAAAACATAATTTAAGTTAATTTTGGTAGAAAAATCCTTTAGAACTGTTTTACCAAACCGTTCTAACGGATTCAAAAAAATAACACTCATTTTTTCAAAATCGTGGGAACGGTTTTTCAAATCCGTTCCGACGATTCAAAAAATTTTATAAAAAATAGTAACAATGATACCCGTTTGAAAACTTTCAACTAGAAAAATATGATTGTCAAAAAAAATTTACGCATCCAGTTAATCTCTTTTTGAATTTTTAATTTTTTTAAACAAAATTAATAAAGACAGAAATATGTAAATTAGTAATTGTGAGAAATAAAATATAGATTATTGAAGACTTTTTTTATTTTTTTGAGCCCCAAACGGTGACACAATCACAATCTAGCAATATATTTTTTTTTTTTATGTGAGGATGATTTAACAGAAATTCTCTACTAGATTAATTAATCTTTTTTACTTTTCAACAATAACACACATTTTATTAAATAGATACATCACATGATCACGTAAGTCTGCTCCAGGCACACTGTGCATTGTACTTCCTTATTACTATTATTATTATTTTTTTAACTTGTGTTACTGGGAAAGAGATATATGATTATTGTATCATGGAAACCAAAAAGGTGCAAATTAACAAAGATTTAGAGGCGGTTTGGAGGTTTAAAAAAAAGTGAAATTTTTGGTATTTTTTTTGTGTATTTTTTTGTTATATTTTTTTGGATGTTTGGTGGAATAAAGTGTATTTTTTAACATTTTTTTGTAACTTTTAGTTATTTGATAAATTTTTTACTGTAGCAAATAAAAAAGTCATAATTTTTTGTGTATTTGATATGTTTTTTACTGCAACAAATAAAAAAAGTGATAATTTTTTATTCTATTTTTTATTGCAACAAATAAAAAAAGAAAAACTTTGTGACTCTATTAAAAGTACCAAAAATTATAAAATTTGATTTTTGATTTTTTTTGTTAATTTTTAAACCTCCAAATGAGCATTCTAAAAGTGAGAGAGAGAGAGAGAGAGAGAGAGAGAGAGAGAGAGAGAGAGGGGGGGGCACACTTTAAAAACGTGCGTTCCACTTTCTAGATGCATCTTCTCGACTTGAGTGCCGAGCAATGCCTTTAAGTGACGCTGTAGTTTAAGATTGCATCAAGTGGACAATGAAATCATAGGCCTCTTGGAAACTCAGGGAAGTGGCTGCCCTACAAACAATTTAAGTAAGGTTTAATACGGAAAGTAAAATAGGTGCTTTTTTTTAACTAATTAAAAAAAATTATTTTTTTTGTTTGGAAAAGAAAAAAAAATACTTTTTTAGCTAATTTTTTAATTTCTATTAATTTAACATTTTTATTCTTAAAAATTTTTTAAAAAATTAAAATATAAAAAAATAAATTTAATCATTTTACAAATAAATAAATAACTCATTTAGACCATAAGCCATTTAATTCAAGGTTTCCAAACGGAACCAAAGTCTTCTGTTGATTTCACAATTTTGTTCAGGGTTCATTGTATTCTATGCCCCGTGCATGTTCTTAATTTCTCTCCGTCCACATTTAATTCTCAGTTGGTCTAACCGTGTGCAAGTACACGAATAAATTACTATTAGCAGGCCCTTTATGTTGCCTGGGATTTGTGACATATGAATTGATGATCATCGCTTTGACAGGTAACTTCAGATTGATGTGCATGCGTCCATGTCCAATTTTTGCATGGTACCTGGCCCAAATGTAAGGCTACGTTTGGATACGTAATGATTTTTTAAGGAGACCACCAAAAAAAAAAAAAAAAACTAATAGTAAATTTTATAAAAAAAAAATTAGCTTTTTTTTTTATACAATTTAATTATTCCTTTGTATGAAAATTCCCTAAATGTGGTTCTGCTTGCATGATTATTTTAATGAAAAATAATTTTTTACTAGAATATTTATCAAAAAAGTTATAGACAATAATACATACGTAACAAAGATTTATTTTAACGAGTTCTTTCATTTAAAGTAATTGACCTATAAAATAATTACATTATTCTGATAAATTCTTCTCAAAAAAAATTCTAATAATATAAAACTACTTTGGCCCTATTTGGTCTACCAAATTTTATCAAAACTCACAAATTTTTAACTACTTTTTATACTTTCTCCCTATTAAATTTTAATATCTATCACCTTTATATCACATTTTTTCATTTTTATTATACTTTTTGGTCAAAATTTGACCAACAGGCCCTTTATTTTAGAACAATTTTAATCCTTTCATGAATACTATCATTCCATCATTAACTGTGATAACTCTTGTTTAATTATACTTTTTAATAAGTTGCATATTTCTTTATCAATTAATAAAAAAAAACTATCATTTTACTGTTTTTCGATGCCAAAATAGTCCCCCGCAAATTCCCGACATTCGGGAATGCCAAAAGAGAACGGCAAACTTCTTTTTCACCTCGCACTGAAGAGGGGGCCAATAAGGGCATGGTTTTATGACACGTGAACGGCTGATGCGTCGCGGATTTAAGTTTGGTCAGGTGATGACGTGGAAGCTATTTGTTCCTTTACTTTCATCAGTGCCTGTTCCTGCAATTGTCTTAGCCAGTTGCCAGACTCGTGACATCCAGGCTGGCCGGGGCGGAGAACGAGGAGGCCTCCATTTCTTTGTGCTTTCAAATTGAGGGGCTACAATGGTTGTCATGTTCCTTCACACACTGGCCCCACGTCAAAATTCAATCAAAAGATTAGGCACCGTTTGAGAAGCAAAAGCGGTTAGCTAAGGTATTAGTTATTTCTTAGTTTTTTGCTTTTTTTTTTTTTAAAATGATTAAATTTATCCTCTTATATCTTAAATTTTTTTAAATTTTAAAAGGTAAATGTGCGGCAAAAAATATCTCACACCGATCACAATAGTGTATCCCCGACCACAATATTGCACCTCTAAGAAGAGAAGATATATTTTGGTTAAATTGAGACTAAATAGTTTGATAATTGTATTATATAATTATTTCATTTACTACACTCAAGTGCATCAGGAGATAGGATCCGTAAAATATATACAATAAAATCACTTCTTCACAAGTCGCAGAGCTTACATCATTAAGCATTTAATACCATTACTGTATAGTCAAATCAATCTAAAGTATGTCAGATTTTTATTCTATAAATAGTAGAAACAAATCAAGGCAAGCGCTTCCTTTCTTCTCTTTCTCTTTTCTCTCTATATTGCACTTTCATTTTCTTTCTCTATATATATGAGATCATTATCAACGTCTATAACTTACTTAAGTATCGGAGAGTCATTGGTCAGGGACTAACTTCGACTGCTTTATTTCACAATTTTCTCACACACAGGTTAATTAGCACCGGAAGAGAGTTCATAAAAACATAAGAAAATAGTGTCTACGGAGAAAGGGGGTAAAATTTTCTCGCACATTTTGCGCCCACCATGGGGTATATGTTTGTACCCATGTAATTGTTCTAGCGGAATCAATTTCTCCATTTCCGTTGAAAGTACTTCTTTTACTGAAAGCATTTCTCCATCATTGTTGTAGGCATCTATTTAACTACCACTAGAAGCATTTTTTCTACCGCTAGTGGAAGCATTTGTTTACTATCGCTAGGGGCATTATCTCACCGCTGGAATGTTATCTCGCTGTCACTGGGACGTTATTTCACAACTGGAGTGTTATCTCTCTACCACCAAGAGTATTTTGAGCTAATAAGGACATTTTTAGAAAAATAGACAGATTTATTTCCATATATATATATATAAATTACTCTTAAATTGTCCATTTACAGAGTTTACTTTTAGCCTTCATAAAAATTTCACCCTTTATGTTTCATAATTATATTTTGTTCATACCTTCGTTCATTCACATCTAATTTATTTTTTCAAGCGCGAATATGAACATATACATCACTTGATAGTTGAACTGCTAAATACTATGATATTATTATTAAGCATTATCCATGTCTCGTGTATAAATGTTCAACTTTAAAGGAGGACGCCATTTTGTGATTAGTTATTTGTTGCCCCAAAAGGTTTATGTTTTTTACCTTAAGCAAGCACCAGCATATCTATATTCTCTCAAGCAGAAGATTTCATCCAAAGGAGGAGTTTGACAAGTTTATATTTCTCAAAATATTCCATCTTGAGCAGTGTCTCAGCATGATATTTCTCCCCCGAGCAATAAATTCTACCCTGAGTAGGGTTCTAACATATTTATGTTTCTTCCTCGAGCTTAAATGTAGCTAGTTCATATCTCATCTCCGGGTTGGATTTCATCAATTTCTATTAATTTTCTACAACTCATCTAAAGATCTAAAACTATTATATGTGTAAACATTTATCAAAACTTACTTGTTGCTGTATTCATTCAAGAAAATCAATACAGATGAGGAACTTCAGAGATATGCACAAAATTAAATGAACATCCATTTGAGTTTCCCAATTGTGACAATCGAAAAGACCAGTTCCTCTGGTTTATCTAATGGTTAACTCAAAAAATAATAGTCCCACTAAAAAAGAATCGTCCCACTAGAAAAAGAAAATCTTTAAGCAATCTTATTCATGGAGCCTATAGGAGCTCTATAGATGGAAAAAGAAAATCTTAAAGTTTACTTTGGAATTTTTTTTTATTTATTGTGAAAAGTGACATCTTGTAATTTTTTTATTTAAAAAAAAAACACAATCATGTTTTGAAAACTACTCCCTAAACCAAAAACATTTTTTGCATTTTTTATTTTCTTTAAAGGATAAATAAAAAAACAAGTGAAAAATTCTCAAACCAAACAACCCATAAGATTTTCTTTTCTAGTCAATTGCACACCTATTATTTGAGTTTAAAAAAAGGCCAGTTCGTTAAATTCAGGGAAGAGGTGTGTATGAAGGTTTTTCTCTCCTTTTTTTTTTTTTTTCTCTTTTTACGAAATTTAAAACTCCATCTCATCTATACGTTTGAGTTTGTAAAATTGCGGGTTTCCAGGGAGAAGGAAGGAATCTTTTTTGTCGTGATCGTTTGAATAATTGTGATGATTGGTATATGCCATCGAGTGGTAGTTGTTGATTATTCTGTCTTTCAATTTATTATGCTAATATATATATTATATGTGTGGCAACAGGTACGATTTATGGGCATTAACTAATATTGGGTGGAGTTTAACGGAGAGAAATGAAGCATGGATATATTCCCCCATTTTCACCCTCTTTTTCTGTTTCTCCAAATTCCTAACTTCCATGATTGGTATCTAATTAAGTCAAGACACCCCAGATTGGCTCATATTCTACCTAATCCATTTTTCTTCTATGAAAAGAAGTGTTTCATTTTGGCATTGCTTGTCGACTTATTTCAAATAAGTTAGACATAATAATTTCGTATAGCATATGTTTGGTACGCTGAAAAATTAGATAAATTTTTGAAGATTTTTAAAATTATCTAATATATTTTGCTATCGTCTTACTTCGTTAAAATTTTATAAATTTATATATATATTTACACATGTCAACAAATTTTTATAAAATTCAATAAATTTTTTACAAACCTAGTAGCAATTTCACAAACCCCAATAATTTACTACAAATCTCAAAAATATTTTTACAACTTTTAGAAAATCTGACAAGAATCCATCGGAACAGACCCAAAATCCTTTCGAACAGTTTCAAAAAAATTCTGACTAAATCTATTGGAATGGACCCAAAAATCCGTCTGAACGGTTTCTCTCTCCAATATTCTAACACTAGAGTAAAAAAAAAATTACACTATTCATTTCTAAAAAACGCAATTTAGTAGCTGTGCATCAAACGTTAAAAAATTACCTAAACTACATTTTTTTCATAGTTTTGTGTTATTTTTCGACACTCAAAACGCACTCATAGTATCTTTTCGTCTTTATATGATTTTTTTTTAATTTATGTTTCTTAAAACAATTTTTTTAGTTAACTTGCTGGCAAAATGGATGAAGGATGAAGGCAAGTTACCAAGACATTTCAACAATATTGATGACTATATATAGTCAAAGGAAAAAATTTTTATTCTCTCTTCTTTTTCATTTCTCCTCCCTCAAACCAAACACGCCCTAAACAATTCGTTCCTACCTATATATATGTAGTTTAATCCTACACCAAAGCAGGCCTTAGTGTTTAGATATATGATGGTGACTAAAAGACTGATGCAACTGCACATGCTTTTGACCATACATGGATGCGGGATTTGAAACATAAAGTGGAGGCGGACCACTCACCTTTGTACCATTAGCCAGATTGACATGTCAAAACAATAAGCAACTTCTAATTCTCTCCTCTATTATTTCATTAGCGTCACCTTCAATTTCCCTACCTCATTAATACTCTTTACTACATTTAAGAGTAGAGTTGAATGGATATGACTATATAATTGATTCAATTTTTTTTTTTTTTAGATTAATCGGTAACATGCATTGATTCAAAATGTTCATATTCATTGATGCTATGTTCTATATTTATAGTTGATCATAAGTAGTGAACAAAATAGTGTATTTAGAGTTGTATAAAATTATAAAAGTTAGTGTCTCGTATTTTATGCAATGAGTAGAGAATTTGAATTTTACAGTCTCGTAATTTATATTTGTAAAGATTTGTAGAATTATATATATAAATATATATATATTTTTTATAACTCCAAACATTACCAATATATTTAGGTTTGTGCTCTTTATAACATTCAATTAACCTGTCAAAGTCATAGGTTTAAAAATAACTTGGTAAAGAATATATTCAATGCAAAATCACAATGAAGAAGCCACGAAACAGAAAGAGAAACGCCACCATGCAAGATGCCTCTCTGGCAAGCTCAAAAGGGGGCTTGACCAGTTTTGCTTCTATTCGATCTAGTTTTGACACGACAATAATTGTACACCTCGCTGGATACCCCGTTGGGATAAATAGGAGGTCATTGAAAAAACAAAAACGATCCATTTCGAATTGAAAAAATTTGGAGCTCATTGGCAAGGTTGCTAGATCTGTCCCAATGAGTGCGGAACAAATTTTAGAATTTAAAGTCGGTTCTGAGTCCATTTTAAGATGAGAAAACTTTCTAATCATCTCCTGAGATTCTTAAAACACTTGAGTGGTATTTGGTTTATTTTTTTATTTTTTATTTTCTATTTTTATTTAATGTGTTAAAAATCTCGACACAAGTCTGCTTTTCTTATTTTGAGTTAAAAACTCTCAAAACGACTTTTTGCCTCTTTTTCATTTTATGTGTAAACCTTTTTTCTATTTTCTGAAACAAAATTTGAAAACACAAGTAACCAAATGAGTTTTGAACTGCTCTTCTTATTCTGAAGAGCACAAAATGAAAAATATGCTCAAAATAGAAAATAAAAAATAAAAAAATAAATTAAATGGCACTTTATTTTACCAAAAAAAGGAATAAAATCTAACTAGGGTACGGTAATATGTATGGCAGGTGAGAAATAATACTGATGAGGATATATCGGTGAAGAGAAATCAAACATGAATTCACTAGCTAAAGTCTTCCTTTATAAAAAGTTTTTTAAACATCCGTGCTTGACCTTAAATTTTAAGTCACACCCGAAAGCTCCAATTCTCTCCCTCCCACAACTTTTTCAAAAGAAAGATGTCTCTCTCTATCTTTTCCAGCAGTCCAGGCAAAAAACAAGTTGCAAAGACCTTTCAATAATAAAGACTTTTACGGTTCTTTTTATCATCATTCCCACTTGCACACTTGTGTGGTTTAGGCCCTCTTTTTTTTTTTTTTTTGATAGTTGGTTTAGGCCCTCTTTTTTTTTTTTTTTTTGATAGTTGGTTTAGGCCCTCTTTGGTATCATTGAACAAGTTTTTTTTTTTTAATTTTTTTCGTTTTATATAATATTTTTATTAATTTTTTACTTATTATTTTCATACACAAAAAATATACCAAAAAATACTTCAAAATAAGAAAGCCCGTGTATAAATAAAAAAATATTTTTTCACTCTATATAGAATTTTTTTCACCAAATTTCAATTTTTTTTCTTGGTTGTTTTTAGATATGTTAGTCAGGTTTTTTTTTTTTTTTAAAATGTAAAAAATGCTTAAAACAAAAGAATTTACATACGATTTAAAAAAAAATTACCTTTTTTTATAATTTTTTAGTAAATATAAAGGGCTCGTTTGAAGCCATAAAATAAACCAAAAAACTTTAAAAAATTTCAAAAGTTTTCAAATCCATCTATTACATTTTGTCACCTATCATTTTTACATCTCATCAATCCCATCCATTGATTTTTTTTTTTTTTTTTGAGACTCTAAACGCCTCCAAATAATATTTCTAAGATTAAAAAAATAATTAAATTTTAGTGAACAAAATTATACAAAACAAAAAAAAGGATTAATGATAATAATTAAAAAAAAAAAAAAAAGGGAACTTCTTGTTTGCTATAGTCCAAAAAAAAAGGTCAGAGTTTGCGAGCCAAAGTCCTCCAAGTTAAAAGCATGGGACACCTCTCCTTCGCAAGTTGGACTTGTGGGCAAACAATAATTAAGCACCACACACGTGTATATACATATATATATTTGTATGACCTGCAATTAACCCATTAAGCCCTAATTGACGGCATTCACTTACGTACATATGATCGACATTTCTACAGTGATTAGTCTGAGCACGTGGCAAGAATTTCTTCTGATTTGTCATCCTCAAGGTAGCTTTTTGGATTGTCAATTATTGGTTTGAAAAAAAAAAAAAAAAAAAAAAAAAAGAGAGGGAGAGAGAGTTATCAGCCGACATGAAGTAATTAACTTCTGATAAAAGTAGATTTAAAATTATAAAAAGTAAGATAAGAGGATATAATTTATGAAATTCGTAATTCATTCGATAAAATAAAAAGTGAATAATTTTTAATAATTTTTAATAAATCAAATGCACTTTAAATAAAAAAAATATATATCAATCTCTTGATCATTATTATTTTAAGAAAATCCAATAATTAATTGACACGGCGGTGTATTGATGATCAAAAATATTTTTTATTTTTTATTTTTAAATAAAAATTCAAATATGCACTTTGTAGCGACGGTTCAATTATGGCCGGAGGCAACAGAAGATGTAACAATATTTGAGAATATTTAATTTAATTTAATTAATTTATTTATTTTATCAATAGTAGAAAATTACACCAACATATGTATAATGAGATCTACATCAAACTTGTCAGTGCGTGATCTTCATGAATTTAAGAATATCCAACAAATATTAAATAAATACCCACAATCATTAACCCTATGTAGAGTTGACATCAAAATTTCAACGTTTGATTCGTGTGTGTGTGTATATATATATATATATATATACTAATCGAATGCTTGCCGCAGCCCACATTGCTGAATTAATTGCTCATGTTCTTGTAGTAAGTGGCATTGCTTTTGTAATTATGATTTAAAATAGTTTTTCATTTAACTCTTTTCGCAACGCTTAATATTTGTCAAACACACTGATACATATATATGTATATATATATGAAAGTTACACCGCCTTATCTTGACCGATGTATATATATATATATATATCAGTTTTCATCATACCTAACGCTTGGAAAACAGAGGAGTGACTAATCAAACCAAGAATATTCAACGACCAACTCCTCAAAGGGATGTACTAGCTAAGTAAGAAAAATCTACGAGCGATGATCAACCATACAAGTGTTAATTCCCAAGCCCAGCCGGTCACTACTTTTATTAATATTATATATAATGACACTAAATATCAAATAGTAGTTTTTCCCGTGAATAAATAGCTACATCAGAGCTTGAATATTACATTTTTTTATTAGTAGAGAGAGAGAGAGAGGAGAGGGAGAGAGAGAGAGAGAGAAGTGGTAGTAGTAGTATCATGCTCTCAAGCCATGCTTCTTGATTTCCCTCAACTCGTAGTGCTAATTCGCATAGTTAATTAATCTGCTCCCATTATTAATCCAGATTATTCTTGCATTATTGGAATAGTCTTCATGGAGGATCTAGAATTATTTCTTCCTTTACTTTATATTATTATTGCCACCTTCCCCTTTATCCTATGTTCCAAAGTTAATGATTGTGGGAGGGAAGATCCCCATTTGGTGAGAAGAAGATCTCTCTCCCCTATCTCCAGAATAAATTTGCTTTCATATTACACTAGCAGGCTCCTTGCCCACGCATGGACCCTTTTTTTTTTTTTTTCTGGAAAATTCAATGGCATAGGGAGAGTGGGGCTGGGGGGCAAAGATAACCATGACGGGATAGAAGTAATTATCTTCACTTATTTTTTTTTTTTAAATTAGTTATACATATTTTCTAGATAGTACTATTCTCATTAAAATTCTCTTTTAACCCCACTATTCCAATTTATTTTTATTTGTCCATAAATTATAGACTAAAAACTACACTATATTTTAAGTTTTGCCCTCATCCACTACAAAATTTTTTTTTTTTTTTATTTTACCTCTATCAATAGAAGGATTTACCTAATTATAAATTCTAGAATATCAAAAATAAATTAAGATGTGCATAAATTAGTTCAAATATTTTAAACTTAAAAAATAAATAAATAAACAGAATGAGAGAAAAAAGTATGTTAATAAGGAATAAATTTTTTTTTTCAAGATAACTCTATCTTGTGAGGTTCCTCCTCACAATAAAATACAAAAACAAAAAGGGCTTTTATGAACTTTGAGACGAAAGAAAAAGGAGTGGATGAGAATAAATTTCTCCAAGCTCACTTGCTAAAATTTATCATGTAGGTCCTACATGAAAAGGATAAGGGAGATAAGAGAGCGATGAAGTTAAAGGAGGAAACATTAGGGCTTTTTTCCGACCTCAATTGTGTCCGCCAATGTATACTAGTGTGCCGGATAAGTATATATCAACTTGCAATATCCTAAGACATGATCAAAGGTTTGAATTTTACTCTAAAGATAATAATCTCGATTTTAGTATTGGGCAACTCTTATATAACGAGGTTAATACTTGAGTTTAATGCGGTTTTTGAATAAATATAACAAATGTTGAAATCAAAGTTTTTCTTCACTACAAGTGAGGGTTATTTATTTATTAAAACTTGGAAGGTTTCGCCCTCATTCCAATAATAATAACCCCAAAAAAAAAAAAGAGTGAAAATCAATTTAAAATTGAAGTGCTATAAATGATGCAATTGATTTATTTCACAACTAAAGTAACAAGTGATGATGAGGTATATATAACTCTTTTCCTCGCATAGTTGCTTTTGTGGAATAACTAAAATAGATGGTATGCCCAATTGACACATTTGGGCTTTGGTCCACACTAGGAGTTGGACTCAAAACTGTTATATGGATTGGGTAAAGTTGGATTGACCAGAGTTCGTCCACTATTCTGTTCGGCTTGTTGTCAATGGGACTCTTTTAGTCGTTGGAAAATTCAATGTCCAAAACAAAACGAACCAAACGTAACACTGCCTAGCTAGGGCCACACCTAAGACGACAGATGCCTGGACAAAAAAAAAGTGAAGCGAGACATCTGTCTCTTCCATAGTGTTCGAATGCAAAATCAGAAGTGAAATCTTTGAACCAATGAATCAATGGGAGGCTCACGGCTGATTCAGTCATCCGATTCAAAAGTTACAGTATCCTATATCGAAGGACGGCCGCGAAATGATTGATTGTTAAATCAAATCCCCGAAGCTAGATGAATTCACTCTCTCCATCCATTAAAAAAAAAAAAATCGTCAAAAATAGAAGTAACTAATTAATTCAATATTTGTAGGTGAATTCTTACCGAGTTTAATTTGATCAATACGAAAGCAGCCTGGCCGCCAAGCGATGAAACGTCGCCTCTGAGCCTAGAGAAATACCTCGATCCCTTCGTTTATGGAGTCTAAAAATGGGAAAACACCGTCGCAAACTAGGGAAATCACCTTCGTCGATTGAATTAAGCCGTAAATCCACGATCAACGGAGGAGGAGAAGAAGAATTTGAAGAAGATGATCATGTTGATCATGAGTTGTGCGATTACGTGTACACGAGCTTGAAGGACATTATTCTGACCTCCACGGCGCAGCGAGCGTTGAGCACCGAGAGGAACAGCTTCGACTCCTCCAACATCTGCATCCGAAATGAGCTGGTCAAGCACGCAGCGTCGATGTATGTTCAATCGGCAACGATTATCGTTAATCGGAACCAAAATTTCCTGGTTCGATTCTGGGAGAATGTGAAGGAGAAATTCTTGTCTTTGCCTCACCCAGGCCGCTGGGTTGGGGAGCCCCTGTGCGCTTGTTTTATGCCAATATTTCGCTTTCTAAATTTCATTGTTAATCGACTTGCAATAGCATAGTATAGCATATATGAGAATGCATTACTTGCGGATGGACTTTCTTTTTTTTTTTTTTTTTTTTTTCAAGGTTTGAACTCTTCTTGTATCTATTTTTTTTAATTAATCTACTTTTTCAGTCAGATTTTTTTTTATTTCTGATCAATATACATATATATATATATATATATGTATATGTATATGTATATATTTACAGTTCTTTCTCAAGATTTTGCCTCTTCGGCAGCCTTTAATTTTCAACTGAAGAGTGATTAAGGTGGATGGATAAACTTCTCTTCTAATGTATCTTTGCAGCAACAATAGATTAATTACTTAAAGGAAAACCAATATTATTCACATTGTGAAATGATGTGTGTGATGATATTAGAGAGGTAATCTATGCAATTTCCCAGCTATGTATTCAGAATTTTCAATATAATTTAGTGGTTGCAGAATGAATTTACCTATTTATTTGTGTATTGTCTTTTCGCATCTAGAATTTACCTTCCAGAGAAAAAAAAAAAAAGTTAAACCCATAATTAATTAATTTCTCATCTGCCAGGAGACAAGGTGACTTTGTTAGGATCGTCAAAGAGTAAATACAATATACATATTATAACTTCGGCAAATTAAACACCTCAATTAAATAATATTTTTGACCAGTCTTGACTTGAAACCAATGTAGTAAATTAATATTTCACTAAATTTATCAGACAATACATTTTCAAAAAAAAAAAACACATAGATCCCACTTGGTATATAAATTAATAATCTCTTTATACATCAAAATTATATATATATATATATATATATATATGCAGGACTCAATTAGAAGACTTTTATATAATAGGACTCTAATATTACTTGTTTTCTCTTGAAATTGATGTCATCTTGGACATCACCCGTCATTGTTGATTTCTTTATACTTTTGAGATGAGAAGCCATTATATTTAATTTTTTCGTTTGTGATACTAGGTTCTTTTTTCTATTAAAATATTGATGTTTTTGCTTCGTTTAATATTCATGAAATATATTAATAAACATCGAATGTAATTTCAGTTTGTCACGAAAAAATAATAGATTCATAACTTCTATTTAATTAGACTACATTATATATTGAATGTAATTTTAGTTTGTTGCAAAATTACATAGATCATGGCTTTTATTTAATAATACTACAGTATACATCGAATGTAAATTTAATTTGTTGCAAAAAATGGATAAATCATGACTTCTATTTAAATGAGATTACAATATACATCGAATATAATTTTTGTTTGTTATAAAAATGGGTGGATTCATAATTTTTATTTAATAAAACTAATTACATTCAAGAACTTGTTTTGGTTGAACAAATACATAAAATAATGATAATTTGTAATTTAGTAATTAAGTAGCATTTGTGCAATCACAAAGTTGAGTGTTTTGAAAAAATTAAAAAAAAATCTTAATAAATTAATTTTCTATTATTTAATTTATAAATTAATAAATTATTAAGTTATCATTGATATAATTAATATCTATTCTAATTAAAAAATTTTCATGGTCGGTATTCATTTGTAGAAGTTTAACTGTATAAGCATTTGGAATAGAAAACATAAATGCTAGACAAAGTTACAAACCCAAAACTAATTTAAAATAATCAAATATTGTGAATAAACCTTTTCAATTCTACTTGCTTGGAAGGACAATTCCCAACTCCATTAATGTATCATGGCTAGCAAATGTATCAGACTATTTTTCCATTCATCCTTTTGATTTTATAGGACAATTAAACGACCACCATTTAAAAAGAACATTATTATCCCAGCATAAATTGTCCCTACACAATAATATAGCCAACATCTCTCTCTCTCTTTGGAGTATTAATTTCATGACATCAGTATTTATTCAATTATGAGAGGTAGTTTAATTGATAAAATCTTAAATTTATCACTAGTTTGAGTCTATTCAAAATCACTGGAGGGATTACTGGTTGTTAACTTTTGTGCTCCCAAGGAGATAAAATTGAGGTACGCACAAATTGAATCGGATACATTGAGTCATTAAAAAATAATTTATGTCATAGAACTGACTGCAAAGCTTCTTCTTGTTCTTCTTTTTTAATTTTTTTATACCATGAAAAGATTTCCATTATTAAGAATAAGAAGAAGTAATATATTTTATTACCAAATGTTGTATTCTAGTTTTGTTTTACTTAAATAGAAATATATTCGAGAAAAATTTATAACTAATTGTTAATTTAATGATTTTAGTAACTATTTTTAAACAAACTACGGTAAACAAAAAATGAAAATTTTTATCATTTTGCTAAAAAAAAGGGATAAATTCCAACTTTCCAAAGCTTTTTTTTTTCCCTAGCCAAACTAACCGAATTGGCTTGCCAAGCATGAATGCCTGATTGGTTTTTAGTTTTATCTTTAATGAGATTAATAAATAATTATAAACAAAAATAAACAAGAAATATGCCAAATTATGCTAAAAAAATAAAGAAAAAAGAAACTTAAAGAAACTGGGCTTCTAATACAGTAGCTAGTTGTTCTTTTTACCTAAATTGATCCTAAATTAGTGGGTTACCAGGGATGTATACCTGGGGTTATAGTTTAATTAGATATTAAGACTCCCGAGGTTGAAAAATGTTGAAAAAATATTAAAAATTTTTAAAAATTAATTATTTTTTTATTAAATTTTATCATTTTTTACCACTCGAAAAGTACCTTAAAATAAATAAAATTAAAATTCAAGCTAAAACAAAATACGACCTTGATAGAAGAAGCCTTTCACAACAAATGCATCCAAAACAAAGGAATTAAAAGGTGACTGATGGAGATCTATATGTTGATGGATTACAGTGTAAAAGACGTCAATGCTGAAATGCTGTATATAGATGTATATATAAATATATATAAACCTTTTGCATTTATGCTATTGACGAACTGAGCCGAACACACGTAGTTACGAAACGACAAAGCTAAGACAGTAGTGATCAAACGGAGAGCCATTGGAGTAGTAGTTGAAGGGACAGTTTATAGTTGTAACTGGCTTATCAAACTAAAGTCAGTCCAGACCTATCATCAGTTTGTATAATCAGGTTTATCATTTCCTCGCAACCAAACAAACCTCTCTCTCTGAACAAAACCCCCTGAACAAAGACAGTTCAAGTACACTAGACAAACCGTCCTATGTATTCATTCATATCAATATATTTATATATATATATATATATGTGAAAAAGTGATATCACATGGTTACAGCATAGTCCGGCAGTGGGTGTGTCAAGTTTTCCGGCGATGATTGTTGGATCTTCAGAGCCAGAGAGCTCCGGCGTCCTTGAGGAGAGGGACGAGAGTGCCGTTGATGTGGCAGGCCATGACAGTTTCTATACCACCCAAGAACTTGCCCCCGACGAAGACCGCCGGGACGGGCTGCTTGCCGTCCCCACCGGCGAGCTGGTAGAGGACGGAGTATATTTCGCCGCCGGCCTTGTCCTGGTCGAGCTCGACGATGGTGGGGCCTACTCCGAGGCCGAAGAGGAGCTGCTTGACCACGTGGCACATGCAGCAGCCACTATTGGTAAACACCACCACGGCGTTTCCGACGGCCACTCGGCGGACCCTCTCGTAGATTGCTTCCATTTTCGCCGCTCCTTCGTCTCCTTCCACTCTCATACCCGATCGCTTCGCTACCTGCATGTTGATATAATGAGATATTATATATATGTGTCTCTTCTAAACTCTGTATAATCTTCTAAAGCGCCCCAAGTTTTTAAATAGAGTTTTGAGAGAGCTTTTTAAAGGGTGTTAATGGCGGACAAACAGAGAGATCAGAACACAAAAGCAAAGTGACTTTTGATGGTTTTTTTTTTTTAATGGGTTTTTTTTGGGGTTTTAACTGTCTAGAGGCTAAAGAGATCAGATAAGCCAAAAGCAAGATACAAGGAGTCAGGAGAGTTGAGTTGGGAAGAAAGACCAAGGGACTACTAGGGTTTGCATACATATTTAAAGAGTAAGAAAATGCATTAAAAAAGGACGCGTGAGAGAGAGAGAGAGAGAGAGAGAGAGAGAGAGTAGCAGATCAGACCTGGGGCAAACAAAGCCCGGCAAACTCTGACGGTTATGAGCTCTTCTTTCTTCTTCCAGTACGACCTTCAAAGGCATGCCAATGCCTTCTTTCTTTGACGTGCTTACTCATGCAGATTATATATATGTGTGTGTGTATGTATCTATACTATTCCCAAAAATTATACTGCAATGGATGAGCTCATGGTTAATGATGAAACTATTCACATTCTCCTCAGTTTTTAGAGAATTATTTTATTCACTGAAATAAAGACCAATAATAAAATTATAAACCGAAGATATTTCCACTCTCAGGCAGATCTTTTTCTTACTATGCACTTTCAAACGGGGATGATTTATATAAGTTATGTCAAGAATTTTACGAGTTGATATTAATTTTTATTCATGGAATTGTAAAATTGTTTTATTTTTATAACACTATCAATCAATTATAGAAATAATGGAGAAAAAAATATTAATAAAAATTGAAAAAAAAAATCAATGTAAGTACATAAGAAGGAAGAACAACAATTACACGTATAATAACAGAAATAAAACAGCAATTATCCATATAAAAAAATTTAAGAAACAAGATGCTAACAGAAATAAAACAGCAATTACCCATATAAAAAAAAATTAAGAAACAAGATACTAGCAAACAGACAATTACTCATAATAATAATAATAATAATTAAGATAAAAAAAAGAAATAAGAGCATGCGACAGCCATGTTTCCTTTTACAAATAATATTATGTATATAATATGTAAATAAAGCTAAAAAAGTTGCAAGCATATGCCTGCAATCGCACATATTACATGTATATAAATATATAAAAGGTCAGTAACCTATTCACCGATAAAATACAAATTGAGAGTTTGTACATAATTCCAAATAAATTAATTATAATTGGAGATATATATGTATAAAAAAAAATAGAAAGAGTGCGAGAACACATAATTGGAAAGGTAAAAAAAAATTATAAAGTTTCACTCTAACAAGTATGTAGCCTTAATATTTACTTTGACTTTTTTTTTTTATAAAACTTTTATGACTACTAGTTTATTTTTAATTTTTAAAATATAATTAAGGTATGAGTTAGATATTATATCAAACTATACATAATTATATTAGAATATTATAAATTATTACTACTAAAAAAAATTTGAACCAAAATTTTATTCAGACTACAATCCATCTTAACCTCCAACGTCCCTCCATCTCGTACACTTCTTCATTAGTTTTTCTCACTTTACATTACTTTTGATGATTTAATAAATTAAAATGTAAAATGAAAGAAATTAGTGACAAAGTGCAAACATCATCGGTTTATTATAAATCTAAACCTAAGTATTCAATTTACAAATTGTATAATTAGGTTTTGTGGTTTAAAATTACACTTCAAAATTCAATAAAATCATAAAATTATGCTATTGTTTTAACTTATTTAAAATAATATATAATTATCAATGTACGCGATACATCTAATTTGTTTTGACGTAAACAATAAGTGTTTTAGCAATTTCGTTTACCTGCTCTATATCTCTCTATATTTGATGTCACCATTGATTTTTGTTTAATGAAATATAATGGATATATTAATTAAATATTATAATTAAAATTTTTTCAAAGACTATTTAGAAAACAAAATCGAAGTGGCACTTTTCTTTCTCTAGTCATGTGTCAGTATATAAAACTTTATTTTACCCATGTGAAATAAAATACAATATATAACTTATTTGGTTTGATTTGCCCCTCTTGAAGTCATGTGACTATTTTTTATTAATAATTTAAATAATATAAGTAATTTGGTGTATAAAGTCATAATTTCGAATACAATGTCAAATAATTGATAATTAATGGATAAAATGAGGTGATGAGCCGTTGTTGAAGGGGACATAAGTTTTTTGCGCTCTCTTTTTTTTTTTATTCATAATTTCCTCCACTTAAAGTCAGGTGCTTGTCGCATAGTTACTAACTTGAGTAATTTTAGGTAATTTGAGATACGAATTTGTAATTTGGAAATAATGGAAGACAATTGATAGTTTAGGAAGCAAAATAAAAAATATGTCATAATTTACGAATCATATATTTTTTCTTTTACTGTAAATATAATTGATACACTACATCAAAATTCAAATAAATTATATAATTTCTCTACCCTTGAAGGATTAGATATTAATTTTTTTTTTTTTTGGGTTGTGCAATAGAAATATGGAAATTATAAAAGTAAAATGTTAATACGTGTGTCAATGACTTTAATCAGTGTATGTGTACTTCGCTATGAAAAGGTAATTTGTTTTTTCTTAAGTTTTATTTTTCATTTTATATGATTTTTTTCACAGAATTTTATTTTCTTTAAAAGTTATTGTATTTAAACGTTTTAATCGTATTTATAAAAAAAAAATCAAAAAATATATGTCCGTTTGGATAAAATTTAGAATATCAAAAAAATAAATTTTTAATTATTTTTTAATGGATGGTTTTTACCTAATGTAACGTTAATATTTGTATTTATTTTTTCCTGAATGTTACATCTAAAAATTATAATTTTTAAAAAATCAAATTCCGTAACTTAACCAAGCATTATTATAGCTTCGTTTAATTTGCTGAAAATCTCCAAAAGTGTTTAATAGTTATTCACTTTTTATCTCATTGCACGAATCACAAATTTATAAATTTATTTCATTTTTTATCAGTTCAAACACACATTATGTATGTGTTTAAAGTGATAAAATTATTCACTTTTTATTTTACAGCACGAATTATAAATTCATAATTTATCTCACTTTATTTCACTTAATTTTACTTTTTTTATTTTATTTTAAAAATTTTTAAAAATTTTCATAAATATAAAGAAAACCAAACAGAGCCGATCGACAAATGATCTGTTTCAAATATCGTGATTCTTCTACAACTCAAAGGAAGGCCACGTCATGCAAGAAGTGGGACCCACGATTTTCAAAGGGCAGTACAGAAACCAGCAGAGAACCATTGGCTTCGGCGTGGCCTCACTCAAATTACCTGAACTTTGTATACAAGAAAGGGCGAGAAAGAGAGACAAAACAAAAGAATATTTGCAGTGATCTTTTTAGGTGTGAGCATCGTACAGTGTATTTCGAACGGCAGAGCTCATAGACCTCATTCAACGATAATATAATAATATACTTACCGATATATATATATATATATATCATCCCGAATCGTTTTTCCGTTTCTTATCTGTTAACTGAAGTGCAGTAGGGATAGAAAAGGAAACCGACAAACCGACAGGTAACGTCGACCGCGCCGTCGTTTGACAGTCAGAGGAGACAATAACGCCGTCATACGTTGTCTCTTGTTTTACCAAACCTTTTATTGTCCGGGATACCCGTTAGAATTCCCAGATTTTTAACCCATTTATATATAGGTGTCCTGTTTTCCAAATTTACCCTTCGCGGATTTGAAAAGATACCGTGGAAGGCAAGCGCGTGCCTAGAAAGACAGAATATGTGACATCATTAGTCAGTCCACGCATTTCATATTTGGTGTCGCTTTTTTTTTAATTTATATACGTCTTCTCTAGACCTTTTTTTTTTAAACATATTTAAATTTTAAATTATTTTAATATTATGATAAGACATTGTTTTCTGTAAATATATTATTAATAATGAACCTCAACGTCAGTCAAAATATAAATATCATATATTTATATAATATGCACTATTAATTTATCCTTTTATAAATATTTAAAATTTTAACAAAAATCATTTAAAATCAATTTTTTTGGTAAGTAAAATCATTTTTATATAATTTAATGATTTTAAAATTAAGAATGTCAAAATTACCCGTACCTGACAGGTACTCGCTTCATCTTGTATCACTCGAAAAAAGTATATGGATACTAATAACGGAAACAGGAGTGAGTACAGGAAGTTTAAGGTGTACCAAACGAGTACGGGGACGGATATGATAGTTCTCATCTCACTCCATAACTATTTAAATATTTATTTATTAATTTATTAATATATATATATATTTTGTAATTTTACTTAATATATATAATATTTATAATAATTTTTGAAATTATATATATATATATATATAATTTTATAATAGTTAGTATATTTGACAAGTAAACGACGACGAGGGCAGAGAATCTATTACCTGGCGTGAACAGTTATAGAAAAATTTTTTTATCCCTGATATGGGGGATGGAGACGAGGACAGAGACAGAGATAAGGAAGAGTATTACTAAATAGGGACGGAGATTGGAAAGATCATACAAACTTCATACCCACCTCATTAACATCTTTAATTGAGCTTGTATATCTTAATTGGTTACTAAATATATTTTAAACATTGTACATAATTAAAGAAAGATAAATAAATTACATTATATTATATTATATTATATAAATACTTTAATTATATGAATTAAATATTAGTAGATGAGATTAAGTGTTAATAACACTTAAAATAATGAAGGTTACTCTAATATTAAAATAGTGTGAGGTGTTCATGTGTTTATGTAAATATTTAAGGAAGATCTTATAGATTGTTATTTTATAGAATAATTTGATTACATAAGGTATAATTAAAGAAGAGGGAGATGAAACCTTTTAAAAACTAATATTTTTTTTTTGTAGTCTGAAAATTTATTATTTAAAGTTCCCTTCAATTCCCTTCTAATGTTTTCTCAATTTTAAAAGAAAATTTGGTTATTTATATCAAACAAGATGAATAAATGTTTCTTCTCTTAAATCTTCACTTGCTCCTTGAAATCCCCATCTCCAAAATGAATTTTTTTTTTTTGGGGGGTAAGTCCAAAAAGAATGTTTTTTTTTTTTTGGTAATTAAGAATAAAAAAGAATGTTAGAGATCTAATTATAAAACTTTAAATTTTCACTGGCAACTTATACCTATTCATTTTATTCTTTGATACAAAATTAAGAACTTTTAACTGGCGATAATAGTTGATATGTATATATATATATATATATATATGATTAAACAAAATAACCATAAGAGAATAATTATAAATATATACATATAAACTTAATGTCTTGGCGTTACGATGGGAAAGAAAAATTTGGCAAAGGAAATATAAGTATATGCAAGATTTAATTTATTTAAAAATAAAATTTCAATCCTCTTAAGCAGATTATATAAAACAGAAATGCACATTCGTTATGTAATATACGTACCATCAATTAGTTTTTTTTTTTTATTATTTAAAAAATAATATAAAATTTTACAAATCTCTACAAATACGAATTACGAGATTATAAAATTTTAATTTTTTATTTATTACAAAAATTACGACACTAACTTTTAAAAATGTATACAAATTATACAATTCAAACAAACTAAGAATTTGAAGATAGAGAGAGAGAATAATTGGTTTTTCACTTTTATTTTTGAGACGCTTGGAGCACCAATCAAGTTAAAAAAATTATAAAAAATTTAAAAAGTTTCAACTTTTTCAAACTCTAAAAATTCTAACTTTTTTTAACAAATTTATCAAAATCTGTTGGAACAAACCAAAACAATCTGTTCCAGCGAATTTTGCTTAATTTCTTAAAAGTTGGACTAATGTTTGTACCAAAAAATTTTACAAAATTCCAAAAATTTTCAAGGTTCTATATTAAAATTTTGACACGTGTCACTTTATACAATTTTTAACAATTTTATATTAAATTAAATACAAATATTTAACTATTATTTTAAAATAACTTTTTACACTTTAAGTTTAAAAAAAAATTACTTTTGATTTTTTTTTTATTTTGTTTGACACTCCAAACGGCACCTCTCTGTTCGCTTAGAGTTCATCATTTTTAAGTCTGTCGATGATGATGATATTCGTATAAGGTGACATATGAAACTTTTGACCAATGATTTTCTCATTTCCACAAACAGAAAAAACTTGTGATAGCAAGTGATTCCAAACCCCCTCCCCCTTTTTTTTTAACTCGCACTTGACTATTTGACCGGTTGGGAACTTGCTGAGTTGGACACAATAAGGAAAAAAAATGATGGGCTTGTTTGAAGTTAAAATAAAATACTATAAATTTCTATAAATATGAATTAGGAGATAATAAATTTAAATTTTTCACTCATTGCATAAAATACGAGATATTAATTTTTATAATTTTTAACAACTCCAAACACACTTGATATATAAAGTTAAAAAATTGAACAAGTTCGATTTACATTTATCACTAGAATGGTGTTTTATATTTATGAATTCAAAATTAAAAATTTAATTCTAATTATTGAAAAAAAACTATTCAGATATATCTTTATTATTTTTTATAAAAATTTTATTGTATAACAATAATTTAAAAAAAAATTACATGTGTCATCACATAAATTAATTATTTTACTTATATTTTAATATAACTTAGTCTCAAATCCAACAATTTGAAATCTTTGTTTATCTAAACGAAGCCCAAATTTACAACACAAAATCAAATAATGTATTATGGTGCTCTAATTGGTCCAAGCTTTTAAGCTAATCCTTTTTTTGCCCTTTTTATTTTAGAAAAAAATTAAGTAAACGAAATATATTTTTTTTGGAGAGAAAAAATCAAAAACACTAAACAAAAAATAAATAAATTAAGGGCTTAAAATTTTCTTTGACTTTTCATAATACTTCTACACAATCTCCTTATTCCAAAAAACATAAAAAAAAATATTCTTTAAAGAGTTTACCCTAATGATTCACTTAATGAATTATATTTGAAGAGATTATAAATTACAAAATTATATTAAAATAAATATATCTAAAATTAGAAATTAAATTTGTAAGTTAATTTATAAAATTATTGTTAAAAAATTAATTTTAACTTTATTGGATACCAAATGTAATGTAATACTATTCAATAATAAATTACGAAGGAATTCTAATAATTTTGTACAAAACAATCAAATTTATTTGAACTCATACCAAACAAGTTAGGCAAAAAAATCTAACAAAAGTTTAAATTTTTTTGACAGATAAACAAATGCTACAGACATATATACATTTTTTTTAAATTAATTTAAACACTTTGGGCTTTCTAGGTGGTGCCAGGGCCTAATTTCATAATTGGGTGTTTTTTGCCTTTTTTGGGCTGAAATCGGCCCAACCTATATCACCTGCTGCTCGACGTGAATTCCGACTCCCATGGACCTGATTCTCCTGAATATTGAAATGAAGTAATTAGGGCCCGTTTGGCAGTGCTATCTTTTTTTGTTATTATTTTTCTGTCGCCGTTTTTTATTTTTTATTTTCTGTTACCGTTTATTTTTTCTGAAATGAAAACTGAAACTGCGTTTGGAAATGCAAGTTTGTTTATAATTATTAATTTTTTATTTTAGAAAATATTTAATTTTATTAGTTTTAAAAAATTAATAGAACTTAATAAAATATATTTTACATAAATTTAATTTAATTAATATAATTAATATAGTAAATTATTTATTAAAATTGTTTAATTCAATAAATATAAAATATATTAAATTATATTATTTATTAAAAATAATTTAATAAAATATATTTCATATTAAATAAATAATTAAATTAGATTAATTATTAAATTAAATTATTTATTTTTAAATTAATTAAATTCATTTTATTATTTATTAAAATAATTTAATAAAATATATTTTATATAAATTAAATTAATTAAATCATAAAAAAATTTAATTTAATTATGATATTTATTTAAAATAATTTAATAATTATTATTAAATTAAATTAAAAATTAATGTAATTTAATTATTTATTATTAATTATTTTATATAAATTTATTTATTTATTAAATAAAATAAATTAATTATGATATTTATTTCAGATAATTTAGCAATAATTAGTTATTAAATTAAATTAAATTTATTATTTATTAAAAATAATTTATATTAATTTATATAATTAACTTAATTTATTAATTTAATTATATTATTTATTAAAATAACTTATTTTAATAAAATAATTTATGTTTATGTAATGTAACAAAAATAAAAAAATTTTTAAAATTGACAAAATATTGGCAATAGAAAGAAAATCAGAGTGAAAACACATTTTTTCTGTTTATATTTTCATTTTTTTGAAACAAAAAAACGTAAACAGGTTTATCATACATGTTTTTGTTGCAAATTTACAAAATTTTAAAAATATAAACAGAAAAATAAAAAATAAAAATGTTGCCAAATGAGACCTTAATGATCAAGAATAATGAAATAATATAAAGTAATTTTTCATCCTTCAATTTCTAAATAAATAAATGTGCATTTTAGATAACACCCCTTTTGCTACTATGAATTTTTTACCAAATATTCGTTAATTACCAAATTTTACTAAGATACTGTTTGGAGTAATAAAAAAGTGAGATAGAATGTAGGGATGTCAAATATACCCGTACCCGATGGGTACCCGCTTCACCCGCCTCGTTCGAGGAGAGTATGGGAATGTTAATAGTGAAGATGAGGACGAGTATGGAGATTTGAAAAATTACCTGAATTGGTACGGGGTGGGGTGGAGGGACGGGTATGATAGTCTCCACCCCACCCCGTATCTGTTTAAATATTTATTTGTTAATTTTGTTGACGTAGTGGTTTCTTTAGAAGTCTCACATTGGTTTCTCACAAAAAAGTGAAGGCCTGGTGAGGTTATAAATAAAGACCACTTCATCTTCGATTAAGTGCATCAGTCAAAGTCAAAGATTTATATATATATTTTTAATTTATTTAATACATATATGTAATATATATTTTTATTTAATATATATAATATTTATAATAATTTTAAATATTTATTTTATATATATAATATATAATTTGTAATACTTAATATCTTGGCGAGTAAACGGGGACGGGGAATTCATTCCTCGTGGGGACGAATATGGGAAAAATTTTTTTTCTTGAAACAAGGATAGGGATTTGTATGGGAAAAAATTTTTTTTCCTGAAATGAGGATGGGGACGGATAAGGGTATTATTAAACGGAGATGGGGACGGGGAAGGTCATAACCGCCTCGTTGACATCCCTAATAGAATGAGATAAAGGGCCTCATTTGGAATGGTAAAAAAAAAAAAAGAAAAAACAAAGTAAGATGTGGTTTAGGGTAAATTTTGTCGTTTGATATTTTTTTCAAATCGTATTTTTTGGAGATAAAAAATAACAAACCGTTAGAATGGTTCTCCAAAATCTGTTCTAACGGATTAAAAAAAACCACCATTCTGTGTTCTGCAACACAACGTTTCGGCGGAGCAAAACGATACCACGAGGACGGTTTTGGTCAATTCGTTCTAACAGTTTGTGTGGACCCACCCTATAATAGTACTTGTTCAAAAATTTTGGAGTTGAGGAACATGACTATAAAAAAATTTTCCTATTCAATTAACCTCCTCCCGGGGTTCGATTTTTTGGTAAAATATTTAATATTTTTGAAATTAGTAAAGGTGAGAATGTGTAAAAGTATAATAATGAATTTTAGTAGTTTTTAGAGATTGTTGGAGTTTTATTTTGTTTCTTGGCACATCAAACGGTGTCAAAGTAAGATAAGTTGTGGGTTCGTAATTCGTGCAATGAGATAAAAAGTGAATAATTTTTAAAAATTTTTAGATGTTTTTAGAGTTTTTTTTTTTTTTAGCAAACCAAATGCAACCTAAATTCTCCAGCTTTCTCCAATAAAACTCACTAAACACATTTTCAAGTTTTGCCAATTTTTTTAATTTTTACTAATTTTCTTAAAATTCTCCGACCTCTAACTTTTACTCATTTTTTTCTAACTTTTATAAATATTTATTAAATACATAACTTCTTTTTTTAAAAGTGACATATAGCAATTCTAGGATAGAAATTGTAAAAAATTTTATTTTTTATTCTTACACCAAATACACCCTAAATGTTACTTCTAAAAATGCGATAGCTTATCCAAAACTCGATACTTTTTTGTTTTATTAATCGATAGATACCATGGTTATCAACAAAAATAAGCTCGAAACACCTGAATAGTATATTATGAACGTACATACCATGGAATGGTTAGTGCCTGCATTATGCTTACTGAAATTTATACCCTAGCATCAATCAAAATATCTCAATCGATCCCACGTGCAAGAAGGTAAAGAAAAAAAAAAATGCATAAAAAACTCTTGGAAGGATAAGAAAACACAAGATCTAAACAAACCACAAAATAAGCTTTTTTCTACTAAAATAATTATGATGGGTGTGATTTTTAATATCTCAAAATTTCTGTTTAAAATTTTATGTTGGGGGGACCACCATGACACGTGGCACTCCCTCATCCCTTAGTTTGCAAAAATTAGGGAGAAAGAAACTTTCACCTGACTATTTTTTCACCTTTCCACTACTTAACAGAAAAGATAAGAGGAACCACACTTTAAAAAGTGGAAGGGGTATATTCTGGAATACGCACACACATATATAATTTTTATCTATTTATGTGGAGATAGAGCTCTCTCTCTCTCTATATACAAAAAAAACTCTGTCATAATTATTAGGAAATCTTTGTTAATTTAAGTATCGGAGATTTTTTAACAAACACCACACTGGTGTTCAAAGCAGACAAATCTCCATTTTTTCTGACGGATTGAGTTCACGGGGGGCTTGGATTGAGAACTACAAAAAAATAGCTTCACCAAATTATATTACAAGTTTCAAACACTGAATTTTCTAATTACATTCACGATTCCTTACAATGAGCATTTGCTCGTAATCGCGATGAACCTAGTTAAGTGAACACCCAATTTTCAAGTCGGTGAACATCACACAAAGTTTAAGAAGTTAAGGTGGTGTTTAGTTTATTTTTTTGTTTTTTATTTTTATTTTATGTGTTTTATGTTTTAAAAATTTTAAAACAACAAAAACAGAAAATATTTTATTTTCTTTATTTTAAGTTTTTCTAAATTTTTTTTGTTTTGAATTAAAAATGATCAAAATTATTTTTTGTCATTTTTTATTTTATGTATAAATTTATTTTCTATTTTCTAAAACATATTTTGAAAACACAAGTGATCAAACGTATTTTGAGCTATTTTTTTCTTTTTAAAAGCACAAAATAAAAAATAAGTTCAAAATAGAAAATAAAAACAAAAAACAAAAAATAGAAAAACAAACCTAATACCACCTAAATCTTTGGTTAAATACTGAAAGAAATCCTAATGATGCTCGTTGGGTGTTTTAGAATATCTTCCCTTTGCAAAAAGTTTAGAGAGTCTCTTATACAGAATCAATCCAAAGCATTACGAGATTCCAAATTCACAGAATTCTTCAATTCTTCATCTGCTTGACAAAATATCAATTTTGAATTTTTCAATGAGCATCCAACCGATCCAATATGACATTCCAGCAACATTTCCAAGCAGCCTGTCCGACTTATTAAGCCAACTATCCAACTAACCTCAATTCAAGTTCAAAGTATGCTCTGTGTTGATTCCAAAAGTATCAAATCTACATCATTGGACACCGTAGCCCAATATTTAAAATACAAAAGAGAAACTATTGTTTAATTTTCAATTTCAATGGAAAACCTAAACACTGACCATAGTGAGGAAATTATCATTGATTTTTTTAGTATAATACAAAAACGCATGTATATATAATGTCTCAAAATTGAAACGTTTAGGATGGACAGTATAAGAAAGTTGAAACTAATTTGAAGTAAATATGACTTTAATCTAGAGTTCAATCACATCAATAAACAATAACCATACATAACCATTCGAGTCAATCCACAAACATATATAAAATACTATAACAACTTACGTTCCCATAATATATTATATTATCCGTTTTGAGCATAGTTAGTTGCAATGCGAGCACTTTCTAATGGATCACTTATCCTTGTACAAATTGTGCCCATGCAAACTTAATTACAGAGTTTTAATAAAATTCAATGTTTACACAATTTTAAAACACATTATATTATAAATTTATTAAATTATACATACATAATATTTCTTCTACCTAGGCGAGGTAAATACAATTATTTTGAAAGAACGTTTTGATCAATTTACTTGACATCATCATCAAATAGGTTATTTAATAGAGTGTAAAAGTATAATTAAAAGTTCAAAATAAAATATATTTAATTTAACGCAGGTTAAAAGTTAAAGATCATGAAAAAAATTGAAAAAAAAAAAAACTAATTAAGCAAAATTCTTTACCTTCATACATCACTAATACCCGATTTCCTTCTTTATACTTTGTTAATTTTTATAAGAAAATAAATAAAAGAGTTAAAATTTTTAATAGAAAATTCCAATCTTTTATTTGGCATTCTTTCATTTATTTCCATTTAGTGTGATTACCATCCAAACAATGGGCAGCGTCATTTTCCAATTCCTCCCAATATTCTCTGCTTGACTACAAACTCCGAAAACCGTTACTATTGTTTTCTCTCATTTTCTTACCGACCAAACGGTCGATTTAGGGTTTCTACAATCACACCACACCAGTGATGGTGAAGACTGAGGTTGACAAGAAGAGACGACGAATCCAATGGGCTTGGCCCATCGGTTCTCTGATCGTCGTCTTCTTTGCCATTGCGCTGGCTACGACATGGCGGCCGACGATCTCTCTCTTCGATTTCAGCAGAAAAAGCTGTCAGTGTGCTCCGGTACATTTTCTTTCGGCTTGTGTTTGGTTTACAAGCAAATAAGGAAATTGTCAATTGTCAGAGTACATCGAATTGCTAAAATTATGATTTTGAATTGGAGTGTATGTGAATTCACTACAATGAAAGAAATAAGGACCTCTTTTGGGAAAAATTGATGCAGGACACGCATGTGCAAAGTGGCATAGTGGAGGATTGTTGCTGTAACTACGAGACCGTAGACCATCTTAATGAAGAAGTGTTGAATCCATTCCTTCAAGAGCTGGTGAAAACCCCATTTTTCCGTTACTTCAAGGTATGTTGCTATTCCCTACTTTGTTTGTGTTGGAAAATTTTATGGGGATTCTATTTGACAAGTGTTTGTGTCTTTGTTATTACGTAGTTAAGTCTCTGGTGTTACATTTTCTCTTGGAATATTCGTATTGACCAAAACATGCATACTACATCACAAGACAACTCATTTTATCATTTTTCCTTTTGATAAATATTAAAAATTACATTAAAAGCATTACGGTGATGCCACTGTGAAAACAGAGCAAGCAAGGTCCAAACCAAAACAGGACAGGATGAAAAGACTATAAGAAACCTTACCCATTCATATTGCCTACATCATTTAAAAGTTGGGCTAACTCAAGAATCAAACTATACATTACTAACGAAAAAATAATGTTTATTCATGCATAATTCTCTTGTAACCTTGAAAAGATCTTGTACTCCTTTCATCTGAAGTCACCCCTCCCAAACAAGAGGCACTAGTTCCAAGTTTTCCATATCCTTTTTCACTCGAGTTCCCCACCAACCATGCGATGCCTCCAAGTTTCGAATACCCATTGAGGAAATACCATGACAGGGGACAAAGCTAGGATGGGTGGAGGGGGGCTCGCGAAAATGCCACCGGTACGTATAAATTGTTGAGCCAAAATAATTTTTAAACTATGGGCCAGGCATCCCTAAGTTTTTAGGCTAGTATATAAATCACAGAGAAGTTTCATATAAATTCAATCATTAATAGATTTTGTGACATGAAAATTTTGTGTGGATGATGCTACATAGAACTTACTTTTTTGTGACACATTGTCATTATATATTGATTAGATTATATTAATGCATTTTTGTTTACTAAATATAATCTATATATATATTTTGTAAGTAAATAAAACTATATTAAAAAGAAGATATTAAGGGATGCCACACGAGTATAAAAAGACCCACACTCAACTTGAAACAGCAAACCAACACCCTCAAGTGAATGTTCTATGCTGTATAACCAAATAAAATTTGTAGTGTTTTGTAATTTTTTCTATACCTAAATTTGACCTCCCTCGAAATAAAATCCTAGCTTCATCATTGTCCATGACATCCCAAAAATAGAGAAGTCCAATAATCAAAAATCTAACAAAATCACAATGAATCATAATTTCAGGCACAAACTCTTCAATCTTCATTTTGTTTGCGAGAACAACACTATTTAACCATCCTCCTCTTTCTCTCAAGCATATTATCTACCATAAAGAATTTTGTTACAACACAACACATGAAGAAGGAGAGACTCATTGGAGCTCCCAAGGATTGAATCCTTCTCCAAGCAAAACTCACTATTCCATTCTTCAAAATAATCATGTAGAAAAATTTTAAACAAAATGACCCATTTTTTGCAGCAACCCACCAGAATACTTATTTTTCCTCACTAACCATCTAGTAGAATAGTACAACCTTAATAATTTAAAAAATGTACCACACGTATTGATCCTTTTAGTTCCTTCACAACGGAATATCTTATGTTGCTTGGCCATTAAATAAGCATAATTAGCCATGTATACTAGGAGAGCACAAAATATCTGAAAGAACCAAAAATTGAACCAATCCGATCACTTTGGGTTTGGTTGGTTCAGGTTTAGTAGATCGGTTTGGTTCAAGGTATAAAAAATATCAATCCTATTATTTTGATTCGGTTCCCATATTAGCATAGTTTTTGACCTGACCTGATCCAACCCAATTGTAAAGCTTTATTTTGTGCATAAAGACACTAATATACTATAGAACTGAACTGATCAAAAATGAATTGGTCTGGTTCTATAGCATGGATGGTTCGATTCTAGGTCCAAAAAGTTGAACTCAATAAAAATCTAGTCGGTTCCAAGTCATCTATGAATTTGAAGCAACCCCACCCATGCACACTCTGTACTTCTGGATCCAAACCCTATATAATAGTTCTTTTAATTTTGCCTTTCCATGCCATCTATGACACTAAATTTTAATCCTACCTCCATTGACTTAAGCATCCGAAAGTAAGTCCTTTTGAAGCTTCTCCAACCACTTGACAATTGAATAAGGAAGGGATAGTGAAGAAAGAGATAAAATAGACAGCCAAACTAGCTAGGGCACTTTTGATGAGAGAGTTGTGTTGTTACATAAATAATGGCTTTTCCAGGGTTCACCCAAACAAAATTTTCAACAGTCTTTCAACCACATTATTGCCAACCAACTTAAATTGATGGTGAAATAAATCTTGGTACAAGATCCAATGGCTAAATATCTCAAGGTCCAATCTTATCTTTTACTTTTATGACATTGCCAACCAAGTACTATATAAGGCTTTTGTATTTTTTTTTTCCTTTGTAAAAAATGGTATGGGGGTGTGACTAGTGTAACTATCCTGCTTGGGCATGACCCTAATAGCTCCCAACTTGCTAGGTTTCTAGGAAAGGATGTGCCACCTGTACATTGCACACAGAGAATGCAAGTTGGCTTAGAGCCTTGCATATGGCATCTCGTTCACGAACTACTACAGTAGTCAAAGCCATGACCACATGGGAAGGGGAGGGTACTTCAAATGCTTCTAACTCTCAAGTGCCAACTTGAAACCACCCCAGTGGCATATATAATTAGTGACATATATAATACTGATGTTTTTTAGTGTATAATTAGTATGCCTAGATGTATTCAAGTTCTACCTTGCTGAATTTCATATGCTTGCAGGCAAATTGCATATATTCTCAAAAAAGATTCTAATCCATGGCTGTATATTTTAGTTCTCGACAAGCCTCAAATACTGCTCTCAGGTTTTGAAATATATTGGCAGTTTAAGATTGAAATATAGGGGCTTTCATACTTTTGTAATTTGAACAATATCCTTTCCATGTATATGTTGACTAGCTAAGTACAAATATGATATTTCAATAAACTGTATGATGTAAGTTTGGCTGTATATGTATATAATTTTTTTGTCAGTGTCTTAAAAGTAGCCGAAAGTTTTTTTCTTTTTTGGTGACCGATAGCCGAAAGTTAGTTGTTTCACTTAGTGGCTTCTATATCTTAATTTGGTTTGCTACCTTCAAACTTCATGAATATAAAGCCGTGAGTGGCAGATTGTAAGACCTTGCATTTTACACTTTTTTTTATTCTATTTGTTTATTTTTGTGGATAGTATACAAGTACCCTGAATTTTTTCTTTTTTATCATTTCTACTTTCCTTAGTCCATTGACTGAAATTATTGCTTTTTTTTTTTTCCCAATTTTATACAGTTGATTGACTGGTCGTCATATTTCTGTTCCCTATTTTCCCTGGCAGGTTAAGTTATGGTGTGACTGCCCTTTCTGGCCAGATGATGGTATGTGCCGTTTGAGGGATTGCAGTGTTTGTGAATGCCCAGAAAATGAGTTTCCAGAACCATTTAAGAGACCTTTCAATCGTGGACTTCCATCAGATGATCTTGTTTGTCAAGAAGGAAAGCCAGAGGCAGCTGTTGACCGCACGATAGATACTAAAGCTTTTAGAGGCTGGATAGACATAGACAATCCGTGGACAAATGATGATGAGACAGACAATGGTGCTTCTCCTTACGGCTGCACTCTAATCTTTCAATTGTTAGTTCTGTTGTTGATTTTTCTTTTTCTAATTAAGTGCTTAATGGACCATGCCTTCTATCATTTTGTGCAATTTTATGCAAATAACAATAGTTGATGCAACCCACGAGAACTGTATATGTTGTGATTTGAGTCATGTTATACTACCGGCAAGTCCACTGGTGATATTGTCTTATTCATTGATTTTCCTTATTTCTTCATTTTCCTCTTCTTAAGATAATATATTTTTTGGTACTAATCTGCTTCAATCTGGAGATTATTTAGCAATTGATTGCTATTTTCTACCTGCAGCTGAGATGACATATGTAAACCTTCAACTGAACCCTGAACGATATACTGGCTATACTGGCCCATCTGCTAGAAGGATATGGGATGCTATTTATACAGAGAACTGTCCTAAATGTAAGTTTTCCGCTTTAGTTGTCCATGGAGTTTGCATTAAATTTGAATAGCATCAATGTTGATATATTTAAAATTTCGTCATGGATTCCTTCAAAAATATTCCTCATGCTATTCATCCAACAGCCCCAGTATCCAGCCACATCCTTGTTTTATTCTGTACTAAAATAGCCTAATTAATTAGTTAATGGATGATTTTAAAGTTAGAAATTTATGAGGAGGTAGAGGGGTAAACTGAGCACACCTCGCTGCTGCGGGAACCATAGGAGGAATATTACTTTTCTGGAACACTAGACCTTTTATCTTTGCAAGAAACAAAAATAGGTATTATATCAATTGAGAGTGCACCATTTTGCTTATGCTAGTTGTTTTGGAGGGAAAGGAACATGAGATCATTTGAGGGGACTGAATTTCTTTTAGGGATAATTGCTTTTTACCCCCTGTACTTAAAGTGAAAATCACTTATACCTCCTAAATTTTGAAAACCTACTTTTGCGTCTCTTATGCTTTGGACTAAAGTGAAATTGTAATTGGCATTAAATTTTCAAGTGAAAAGACAAAAACACCCATTAAACACAAAATAGAATCAGGTGGTGTAAGTATAAGTAATATAAACTACAAGGGGTATAAATGTAATTTTTAAACTTACTTAGAGTCAAAACCGTTATATTTGACAGATTTTTTAATGTTTTCAATTTAATCCAAAGTACGATAAATGCGGAGGTAACTTTTTAAAATTCAAGGAGTATAAGTGACTTTCTCCTAAAGTACAAGAGATAAAAAGGCAATTACCCCTATCCTTTACATAAATTGGAAGGCATTCTTTTGTCTACTTTGTATAGCTAGATTTTAAGGAGTATATAACAGATTTACATAGTGATTATTCTTTTGCTATGGCTTCTTTTCCCACAAGTTTTCACAGTAATTATTCTTGTTAACAAGAGATTTCGTGTAAATTTCAGCTTATGTAAGTTTGAATTTGTCTTTAGTGCAAATAATTTTGGTGATACTTAGTTGTTTATTACAATAATTGATGGTTGGTTGATAAACTATTCAATTTTCTTGAGTCATAACTCCCTATATTTCAGAATTTATGGTTTTCTATTATGATTGTGAATTTATAGCTTGAGTGCATGAATTTGATTGTTTGATGTGATGAGTCATCCACTCTTTGCATGTGTATTTCATAGTCAATTATGTTGTGCAGATCCCTCTGAAGAGTTCTGCCAAGAGAAAAAAGTACTGTACAAATTGATATCAGGTCTTCATTCCTCTATTTCCATTCACATAGCTGCTGATTATCTACTTGATGAAGCTGCAAACTTGGTAACATCTCTGGTTTATGTTGTCTTTTATTCAATTGATGTGCAGATTATTGCACTCCCCACTCCACACACACTACAAGAACGATAAATCCTGAGAGTTCAATTAGGAGACAGTTCTTTAAGTATGTTGACTCTCTGACCCATAACCTTTAAAAGTTTGAATTAGTACTTGGTATAGAATTATCAAACTTGAAAATAATTGCGGGCTGCATTTTGTTCTGAACATTGGGTGCGCTATTAGATGCATGGTCCATTTTCATAGTGGATGTAGGTCAAGGTCTGCACATCAGTGAAGCCTACCCACCCCCCTTCTCCCAAAAAAAAAAAAAAAAATGGTGACTGTTTCATTGAACTAATGGAAGACATCTATCTTTCTTGGCTGTTTTGTTCTAGTGGGGTCAGAATCTCACATTGATGTTTGAACGGGTCTTAAGGTTCCCAGAGCGTGTCAGCAACTTGTACTTCACATTTCTCTTTGTTCTCCGAGCTGTAACAAAAGTGAGTATCAATCCCTAGAACTTAGGCTTCACTTGATGATTGTTCAATGTGATTGCATCCTCTCCGCAATGCTTTCCAGGCAGCAGATTACTTGGAGCAGGCTGAGTATGATACTGGTAACCCCCAGGAGGACCTGATAACAGTGTCTTTGATGAAGCAACTACTCTATCATCCCAAATTACAAGCTGCATGCCCACTCCCATTTGATGAAGCCAAGTTATGGAAAGGGAAAAGTGGACCTGAACTGAAGCAGCAGATACAAAGGCAATTCAGAAACATTAGGTTTCATTTAAATCCCTCTTCACTATTTTTTTACCTGAAAAGTAAAAGATAAAAATTACACTAACCAATGAAGGAAAGAACAAGTTTCCTGTTCTATTTTGTTTATGAATTTTTTCTTGTTAACCAAGGTACTTCCATAAATTTTTCATCTTATTACCTATCATCATTTGCCAATGAAAGAGGATTGGCATCAGATTTCATTGTACAGTGGACATACAAAATGTGTCTAGACTGGGAAGTTTCACATCTCTTGCTTGATTTTAAGCATCAATCCTGTTTCCTAAAAAACTCCTTTTTCAGCATGTTGTATTTTCATTTCATTTACATTTATTTCCTTCACTGCACGACGAAATACCCTTTAACAAGTGTATTATCAATTTCGCCGTATCATCCCTGTTGCAATGATAATTCTGTTTCCGTCAACAATGCAGTGCATTAATGGACTGTGTGGGATGTGAGAAGTGTCGTCTTTGGGGAAAGCTTCAGGTTCTTGGTCTTGGTACTGCATTGAAAATCCTGTTCTCTGTTGATGGTCAAGAGAATTTAGCTCAAATGGTAAGTATCTTTTACCAAAAAATGGTTTCATAAATATTACCTTCGCATGTTCCTTTTACTGGCCAATGCCTGTTCTGATATAATCTTTCAGTTGAGAGTAAAATGCATGGAAGCATTTCTTTAAGTTACTAGGACTCGGGGACCAATTGAAATGTTGAAAAACAAGTCACAAAATGTTTTCTCCAAAGCTACCTTATCATTTAAGTCAATGATGAGTACTTAAGATGTGATGGTGAAGGAGAGAAGTAGCTTGAAAGGCCATGAGAAGGGTCTTATTCTTCCATGAGGGGTGGATTGATTTGGGAAATGTTTTGTTTCCATCGTTAACAGCCGAAATGTTTCTGTTTCCACGGTAAACTGACACAAAACTTTAATGGAATTCCGAAAATCTAATGCTTCCATCAAAACACTCTGAAACCCGTTAAAATTTACCGAAATAACGAAGCATACCTAAATAATGAGCTGCCTCCATATTTTTTAAGAATCTTATATTCTTGTACTCCACATTAATTAATTTTCTCAAGAAGAGAGAGAGAGGGGGGGCTGCGTTGGTAGGCGGGAATGGAAGGTTGGAATAGAATAGGATGACCATTCCCATTTCTTGATTTGGTTGTAAACAATCTAAAATGTGACAATTTACATCTTCATGGCCAAGCCAGGCATTCGGGTGGATTGTCACAATGCTTGGGTGGGCTTATTGATGTAGTCCCCATGGAACATTTTGTCAAAACTTTCTTAGTGTTACAGTCAACTTTAATTTCTATTAGGTTCACAGATGGATGGTGCTCTCCTTTTTTTCCATCTTGATGCGTTCACACACTATTATTATTGAATCAAACTCATTGAGTAGAGTTGTACCTGCCCAACCAATATTCAATAATGTTTTGCTCTGGTTTAATTTGCAGCTACAGTTGCAGCGCAATGAAGTGATAGCCCTGATGAACCTACTGAATCGGCTTTCAGAATCAGTTAAATTTGTCCATGAGATGGGACCCTCGATTACAAGAATCATGGGAGGAGGACAGATTTCTAAGCAAACTTATGCCAGACCATTGCCAAGGCTATTGGATACATATTTGGACACAGGTGATGCGTCTTCTTGAGGTTTAATATATTGTTTGGGGCTAGCAAATCTGGAAAGTTGCTTGCTTTTTCTTTCTTTCTTTTCTTGATTGGTAACCGGGAAAGTTATTCTTTCCTGGTACTTTACTGATTAGTGCAACTTGGAAGATCTCCACTGCTGATGGAAAATTTACCTTCCAAGGAGATGGGTGGTCCTACGGCCCAATTGGAAAATATACATGTAGAGGAGCAAAAGTTTTGAGAACAATGAAGTTTAATTTGTATTTTGTTGGATTTGATCCAAGTCATAAAATTCAGCAGTTAGACAGACAGGATTGTAAGTTAAGAGGACCATCCATGGGTATTCAGAATATAGTAAAGCTTCATAATGAATTGCATTTTTGGTTTCGTATTTGTCTAGTATAACCCTACCTAATAACAACGATGATTCGTTTTGCTTCCCCAAACTAGAAAAATGGCTGTTGAGATTAAAAAAAGGGGGGTTGGGGGGGGGGTTGAGGGGTGATGGGTGTTCTCAGAAAAGAAAGTAGCATTCGGGCTATATGCATTCATCATTTGTGGAGGTGCTAGATATTGGACTGCAGATATGATAGTTCCACTTCCGTACTTGAAAATGCCATTTTGGGTAATGACAATTTTATAATGCATGTCTTGGTGTTTTCATTTTTTCGATAACAATTATTTGATTGGATTGGGAGGTCTGGTTATGTTTTCTTATAGGGCAGAAAAATTGCTAGATAAAGCACAGCTAGATTCCAGAATGGTTATTGACTGACCATGATCATGATCAGTGTTTATTTATTTTTTTTTTTTGGGGGGGGGGGGGTTTGGGGTTTGGTTAAGAATCATGATCATTATTGGATACTGTCAAAAGAAAAGGAGTAAATAACCAATCTCTGAAATCTATTTTTTCAAATTTCAATTGTCACCCCTCCATCCAATTCTTCTTAGGATCTATATTTTCAACTGTGAGCCTTACCCTATATTTAGAACATAAAATGATGAAGGGAAAAAAATAAATGAAAAATAAAATTATTAATTTGTGTAATTTTTATATACTTTAACCAAATAAAATCTGAACCCCCCCTTTTTTCTATAAATAGCAATTTATTTTAGTCTCAATTATCTACTCAATTAAAAAAATATATTCTTGACTTTTATACTTCATGTTATATTCCTATAAATTTACTTTACTTTTCTTTTTTTTCCATAAATCTATCTTCTAAAAATATCATGCTATGCTTGGAACATATATTTGTGGAATGAAAAGAAAAGTGAGAATAAATGATAGGAAAATAAAATGAGGTAAAGAAGTCAAATGATTGAATTTTTTGGGTAGAGCCAGAACAATGAGAAGATAACAAATAAATATGTCAAAAAATAATTTTTATTTAGTTAGGTATAATAAAATAACACGAATTAGTAATTTTATTTTTTTTATTTCTCTTTTTTCTTTCACAAATTCATGTTTCAAACACAAATTCATGTTTCAAACATAAGATTAGTAGACAAATGAAATTTCTAACACAACTTGACAAATATATGACATTAAAACTAGATAATATATATATATATATATATATATATATTTATTAAGTCAGAAATAATCATAATGTAAGCCCTAATTCTAAACTAGGAAATAGTACTATACTTGAAATTTACCAAATTAGATAAATAAGAGATGATTACAAAATGTTGAAAGAAAAGAAAAATAAATCAAATATAGAATTGACAAAAAATAATAAAAGTTCCACCTTAAAGGCATTTGCCAAAATAAAATTACTAAAAATAATAAAATTGTCAATTTGAAACCCGAAACAATATAATTTGGCCACAGGAAGGCTTTGGGTCACTATTGTATGTGGTGAAAATTATTCTGAAAAAAAAAAAAAAAAAAAAAAAAAAAAAAAAAACTCAAAATTTATATATATTGCTTGCCTAAGTTAAAACTCCTATGACAAAAGTACCATTAGTCCGATCCATGTAATCCAGAACCATCCGTTCTGCATCAATTGTGGTGCTTAACAGCCTCAAAAGGGAATTTCATGCCTAGGGGTGAGCCAAAAAAGAAGTTTTCCCTTAAGGTAGGTTTTCCTGCTTCATTAGGGGTGGAAACGAGCCGAACCGAGCCGAGCTTTAACATGCTCGAGCTCGGCTCGAGCTTTTTATACTGAGCTCGAGCTCAAGCTCGATTCGAGCTTTTATATAAGCTCGAGCTCGGTTCGATAAAGAAGAAGTTAGGCTCGATTAGGCTCGCGAATAATTCGATTAAACTAAAACGACGTCGTTTTGATTTAAAATATAACATATTTAAAAAATATATTAAAAATATAATAAAAATATTAATAAAAATATAAAAATATTATTAAAAATATATATATTATTTTAACCGAGCCTGCTCGCGAGCTTTCGAACCGAGCCTGCTCGCAAGCTTTCGAGCCGAGCTTCTTTAGGTTCAAGCTCGAGCTCGAATCCAAAACGAGTAAAAAATCGAGATCGGTTCGAGCTCGTTTAACTCACGAATCGAGCTCGAGCCGAGCTTTTTTCGAGCCGAGCTCGAGTAGCTTGCGAACGGCTCGGTTCGTTTCCACCCCTATGCTTCATACACCAATTGTTGGCAACTAACTAAAAGAATCTTATTTACTACTAAAAGTTTATGTTATTGTCAATTACTGCTCAGTCACGATTGATGAATCTCAACCTCCTTTTTTTTTTTATTGGTAGGGGGGGAAAGCACCCCGGGTGTCGAATCCGGATCAATAAAGAGACGGGAGAGACTTTTACCACTCAGCCACAAGCCATCCTCAGTCTCAACTGTTGCTCTGTGCGAGATTCAAGTTACAAGCCACACGGATTAATAGCTAAGATTGGTTAGTAGCAACTGATCTTAGCAATTCCCTTAGAACTAATAAAATAAACATCCCCATAGAAAGATAGCATTAAAAAGGCATCAAAGGATGCCACATTTTTGCAAAAACTTCTATAAACTGAGGCAATAAGCAAAAAACTCTCTGAACAATTATCCATTTTGTCAACAAAATGAAAAACTACTCGTATCAGGCTTAATTTTTGCCTCAGGACACCCAACCATATGATAGTAAGATGCTCTTCAGACCAATTAAAGATGTCTCAATGTCCCTAAAGCATCTGTTGTTCCTCTCCCACCGCATCAACGAGGACAGGCACAAAGAGGTGAGGGTCCACGCCTTCCTTTTTCTTCTCTCTATCCTTGCTCCACATCATGCTAGGAAGATAAGCTTCACCTCCATTGGGAAAACCCATGAGACACCACTTGATATTTCTCGGAATTGCTAATGAATTTACACAAAATGCATGGGGTAGAACATGCAATATACCAACTACAGGGGGAGAAAAAAGGAATGGAATGGAGTGGCATGCTTACACCCCAATTTTATCCACTTCATTAGGCTGCGATTCGTGAATCTCAACCCCAATACTGTTCTAGTATTGTATATATACAATACAACAACCCAATGCTAACGCAAATTTTCTCATGGGCACAATCTGTTGGCTCCCAAACTGTTTCTTTCACTCTTGAGAATCTGAAGAATTTGCTGCAGACGTAGAGATCTCAATGAAACAGTGAAGGCATCACTAAATACCCTCAGTGCAGCACCGAATGCAATCTAGATTCATGAATTTACAGTTCAAATACACAAGTGAGAAAGTCAGAACTGGAGGAGGAAAAAAACCATTTCCGGTTTCAATTTATGCTGTGAGTGGTTTGGAACCATAGAAAACTAGAGAAGCGACATATATTGCGCACAAGTCATCATCCTGAAAGGTAAATTACTAAATTCCCAGCTTTCATGGGTGCTTGCACTCTGCATCCTCCTGCAGCCTAACCAAACAATAGCATAATGAACAATAATTTAAGTTATAGTATAACAAAATCTTAAAGAGTAACAGCAGTTTTTTATATCTTCAAAGTGATTTTAAATGTTCTTCTCCAATTAAAGTAGTTTTCAACTCAGTTCCTAAAACCAAAACAGACAGAGAAGGCTGATTTCAAAAGTATGCCTTCGATAGGATTTTAGAACCCAAACATGATTTCACTGTATTAATATAATGTTATTAGTCTTGTTTAGTAAATCTACCTTCAAGAGCGAAGCCAGGTTTCCAAAACTAGGCTTCAAACTTGAAAATGGATTCTCGAAATTTGCTCTCCAACAATGTGTTTTGCCAATAAAAAAAAAGTTTAAAACAACTATATTTTTAGGGGAAAAAAAATAATAAAAAACATAATTGGTATGGGAAAAACCACTAAAAATGATGACACAATTAAAGAATTTTATATTTTTAATAAACAGGGAAAAAAAATCAAGCATTCACAATCTCTTAATTTTAATGATACATAAACAAGTAAAGGTGCAAATCTTCTCTTAATTTTAATGATACATAAACAAGTAAAGGTGCAAATCTTACATCAAAACTGATGCCTAGCGATATTTCTTTAGATGCTTTGGCTGCCTGACAGTTTCCTTCTTTGAATCCTCTGGAACTTTTATCTCTGTACAAGGCTGCAAGCAAATTGACGACACAATATTAAGCACAGGGAGTTGAGATTAATCATGCTGTTGGAAACCAATAACCAATATATGAAGACATGCTAATTATTCAACTGACAACAGTTCCAAAACATTCATTGGTGTGCATGGTCTATCACTTCTTGATTGAAGATCTTTCCAGAAAGAATGAGAAAAAATGGTTACAATTATCTGATCTTGTAATAGATAGATAAGATCATAATCAGAAAGAATGAGAGCAGAGGGTTTGGATCATACAATCTTGAAATATTGTTCAAAAGAGAACCTGTAAATATGCAAAGTCTATTGGTAAGTTGTGCGTTAAGCAGCAGATTATAGACAGCACAAGGTTATATTGGGTGGAGGCACAAAATGATTTGTGTGTCCTGCACAATATATATATATATTTTTTGAAAAGATAAGTAAGTATTATTAATTATTAGCATCGAAGGACGCCAAAGTAAAAAGCAAATTACAACTACCCCTAATCATCTCATGCTAGCTATAAAAAGTAGAAAAGAGTTAAGATCTAACTCTTTTCCATCTTCAACCCAACTAAACAAACAAAAGAGAAATACACTTTTGGAATTCAAAACTGTCCGTTCTGTGTTGTCGAAAATCCTCCTATTGCGTTCTTTCCAAATCAACCAAAAAGGGCAATAAGGGATCGTATGCCAAATCTTCCTCTTCCTCCTGCTCATAGGTTGTCTTCACCAAGCTAGAAGAAAGCTTTTTAAGTTAATAGGAAAACACATTTGAACTCTAAAATATGAAAGAATTAAGCTCCATATTTCGGTGACCCAACCACAATGTCTGCACAGGTGATTAATAGATTCCTCATGTCGGAGACATAATGAGCATCTATTTACGATAGAGTAGCCCTTTCGTTTTAGATTGTCCATAGTCAAAATCCTTCCCCTCAAAGCACACCAAGAGAAGAAGGTGACCCTTGTAGGAACAGGGGCCTTCCACATAGTCATCCAGGGAAAGCTGTCCTTCTCTCCTTTCTGTAAGAACAAATAAAAGGTTTTTACTGAAAAATCTTCATGCTTGGTAGGCTTCCAGCGCAATGCATCTGCCATGTCTTCCATTGGGAAAGAATAGAGTAATTCCATCATAGTCGTGAAACTATCCAATTCCCAATCACTTAGGCTCCTTCGTAGCTGAACATTCCAAGCTCTATTTGTGCCAGAACCAATACTATAATTTGAGACTAATGCATTCTTATCTATTGCAATTGCATAAATTTCAGGGAAAACTTCAGAAAGACGACCCCCTTCCATCCAGTTGTGTTTCTAAAACAAAGTCCTATCCCCCCTTCCCACCTTCCAAGATAAACAATTGACAAATTTGGGCCAATTCTTCCTTATACATTTCCATAAACTAGTGCCAAAAGAAGAAGAACCTGCAGCAGAAGTCCAGCCTCCTTTTTCAGCCCCATATTTGGTCACAATCAATCTCTTCCATAGACAAGAGTCTTCATGAGCAAATCTCCAAAGCCACTTCCCCATGAGTGCTTCATTGTGTCCTGCACAATATAGTTAACCTCATTTCATCCAAATCTAAGCATCCTATCATTTTGATTAATTCCTATTATTTCAATAACTTGTAACTTACCATTGTTTAACTTATTACTGAGTTACCGAGGACTGAGATTTAGATGTTGAACAAGCAGATCTGCTTGCCATGGCCAAGTAGCCCAGTGGTATCCAACCTGCTTCTCACTTGGGAAGTTGGCTGGAAGGATTGAATTTCTAGCAGCTTTAAGGCCGAGGTGAGAGCCTGGCCTATGCAATAGGTGTAAGAATTTCATAATCAGATAATAGTTGCAAAATTATACTACCTAAAATCACATTTTTTCCTGAAATACTGGGCAGGTTTGGGAAATACACTTCCACCTAAACCATTCAAAATGGCCAAACCAAGTACATGCGGAGTATGAGAAAGATCCCAAGAAGCCATGACAACCCAAAAAGTCAACAAAGAATTGATAAAATCAAGAGAAAGGGGGCACTTCTGACCTACAAGGCAAGAACGATAAAGTATATCAACATCAATTGTGAATGAACAGCCGCATTTGAAATTGACCTTTCAATTGCACTCATTACAAAGGGTCCACAAAAGCATAAAATATCACCTTCCACCCATAACCAAATCCTCAAAATTTTTAAGACCAGAGAAAGGAAAAAAAAAAAAAGGAAAAACTTAGCCAAGTAACATATTTATCATTGCCAGACTCAAACTGAATAAGACTTTTTTTTACCATACTTTGTCAACTTACAACCATCTTGACATCCTAACCAGTGAATCCCAAAAAAGAGAAAAAGACAGCACAAGTACATACTAACAGAATAATGCTTCATTAGACGAGTAGCCATCTCTTCCACAACTTTGCACAATAACCCTCTTTTGGAAGCACCCAAACTCTCCTGACCAAAGTTGACAATCATCCAAGTTACTTTGGTCCAGCTTGAGCTAACTTTAATCTGATGCTAATGTTCATTTGATTGTTACCTATTTATGATTTACATGGTTAACATTTTATTTGAGTTTGAAACCAAGACAAATTTTGTTTGAGTTCAGAGAATATGAAGAACAATATTCACAAGTGTCATGCAACATGAAATGTAAATTTTTTCTGTGGTCCTGATTAATGAATGAATAATTTCATTATAAGGAAGGGAAACACTATCATCTTGGTTCATGATATCAAATGGAAATAATATTGTCATAAAGATTGAATTTTAGCTAGAAATTATGAATGCCGAGTAATATTACACTTCATCAAACCTAAATCTGAAAGATCCTTGCATAAGGGCATTTAAAACCAGTATTCCAAAATATGGATATTCCAACCAAGCTACCAGTAAAATATTAATCGTAAAGGAAAAAAGGATGAATTCAACCAAACCAACAAATACCATCCGGAGAGAATAAAACAAAGGTTCTTCACAATAGTTCGCACGAGGTCTACTAAGGCCTGTTACAAACAAGGGGAACTTCTAGGTCCACCTGAAAACTACAACAGCAGAAGGCCAAAATGAAAAAATAAAATAAAATAAATAAACAACTTTATTGGACAACCTCCATTATTCAACCAACAATACTTTATGCGTGATAATTCTGCATTAAACCATAATGCACAAAGTAATAACAATGATTCGAGAACAATAAAGTAATCCAAATGAAATATGCGGTTTCTTGTATCAAGTGAAACTCAAGATTCTTCAAGAAAAATAAGAAACGCACAACTAAAAGGTTAGGCTACATTTTCTAACCTCTTCCCACTTTCTCTGGAGTTTCAAAAGTTCTTGGCAGTATGCAAGGCACTCAGCATGGTGCACAGCAGCTAAGTCTTTTATCAAGGACTTCCTTCTAATGATACCAATCACTTCAAACAAACAAAGACAGAAAAGGTGAGAATGATAAAACAACATTTATGAACAAAGAGAAAGGATGGTATTTATTAAATTTAACAGGCCACATCCACATGCCATGTAATCTTTGTTGCCTTCTTTTCAGCCAAAGATGGTCATTAAAGGACCAAAATGCCATTTTTTTTTCTTCAAACATATGATTAAGGCAAGCCAAAATAGTGAACTGAATAGTTGAAACTCCCAAAATTATAAAATCTTTTGCCTGATATTTTATTTCTTTTTGTATGAAGAAATATGTTTGAGATATTATTGAATTGTTGAATTAGTTTTCTCATGGATATTATTATATTCATACATACGACAAATAAAAATACATACATAAATTATATTTATTTTGTTGTCTCTCCACCATATCCAAATCCTTATTTTTCTTTTTTAAAATCAACATATTCCATATCTGTAAACATAACAAGTCCACATCCCTTGTGTGTATCCATACTTCTAAAGAGAGAATTAAGCACGAATACCGACAATGTCTGGCAACTGGTGATGGGGCAATGCCCCAACAAACATATTTGCTGCAACCGAACTACTCATCAGCCTCTATTGGACTAAAGGCTCTCGATGGTTGAGCTCTCGCTACACTTCATAAGGACATTGCCCAAAGATGCCGTGAACTCCCCTAAATATTCCATTAGAACCGAGGGCTGGAGATGGTTCATTGGGAATTAAGATAACCCATTTTTTGAAACTATCATCTCTGGCTTCATTCCTAGTGGCTAACACCCACAAGGGCATGAGCTTGACAGCATGAATCTTGGCAACCTTTTACACACTGGCAAAGCAGTACAACAAACTTATAATGGTGAATCAGCACTTAGTGAAGTTGTATTGCCTTCCCCAAGCTTGTTTCCCAGAAGGACTTCTCATCATGTATGTGTTTACAACTTGGTGGCCCAATTAATTAAATTTTCAATGTTGAATCACCACTTAGTGAAGGAATACACAGCAAAATGAGCCAATCGCTTATCCCAATATGAAAATGAGGAGATCCGACATTAGGTCCAGAAATTGTTATCAAAGGGGGGGAAGCGGGGAGTCTCAGTATGTGTTTTAAAAAAGAAAAATCTATCCAACAAGGTCTCTTACATTAATCATAAACCCAGGATAAGAACATATAATTGGTTCCTTCTATGGTACAGAAGTAATAATTGGCCCTTAAAAATTTACAATGCATATTACCAAAGAAATTCAAAAAAATTTAAACACTTCCTAATTTCCAACAATAAAATGAATAAAGAAAACAAGACAAACACTAAAGCAACAAGAACTAGAACACAGCAGATAGAGAACTATCCCCTAAAATAATGATAATAAAAAATGTTCTTCAGAAAAAAGAAAGTGTTATATATAACTATTTAGTTAGTACTCTATTAGATTTATAATTTAAGTTTGAGGTGGGATTCTCCCTCTTTTATCTACAGAAAAAATAAGCAAGAAACCACAACACCAACGCACTAATACTAACTATCATCGTTCAAAATTGATAATACAGCAAAGATTATATAAGCATATGGGTATATCAGAAACACATATTGAGGGATAGGCATCATAGGCTAGGGCATAATGTGAACCCTCAAAAAGAGTAAAGAGAGAAACTTACTGCGGCTCGGATCGAAACGGGGAGGCGGCGGCGGAGGGAGGGTGTCGAGTGGTGCCGGCGGAGGAGGAGGCCCTTGATCTTTGAGTTCACCCATCAGTCGTCGTCCCACAACCGCGGCCCAAGGCAATAACTCTCGTTAGTCTCCTGCTTCGCGGTCCCGCCGGATTGGTTCGCTGCCTGAATCCTGATCAGAGACACTATTTCAATAAGCTTTTTTAGAAAGAGAAAATCTCAAAATAAAAAAAACAAAAACAAAAACTTTAGTACAAACTTTTTTTAATATTCTAGCTAAATACTAATTTTTTTTTTAATATGAGAGCTTAATATTCTAACTAAATACTAACCTTTTTTTTATACCAAGCACAAAAATTATTTGCACTTTGCATCAATTGCACCAAAGTTTTTGGATTTGAAATTTTAATTTTATTAAAATATAACTTTTGATTGAAAAATTTATTTTTTAATAATGTGCACTAGGGATATTCATTAAAGACTTGACTTGCCATGTAATAATGTTTTACATTTTTTTTATATATAACTCTATCAAAGTGTGAAATATTATTAGACAACTTGTATTTATTAGCCTTTAATAACTAATCCAAACACTCATTAACAAAATTCTTTTAATAGTTATTTCTTAAAAATTGACACATGTATAATTTTTAAAATTTTTACTTGGTAACTTAATAGTGGAAGATCATATTGGGAGTGTTTGGGGTAAAAAAAATGAGATAAATTGTGGGTACGTAATTTGTACAGTGAGATAAAAAGTAAATAACTTTTAGAAGTTTTCAAAAATTTTCAATTTTTTTTTTTTTAGTTTTTAGTAAACTAAATATAGCCAAAACTTAATTGTTCAAAAAATTCTCAAATTTTTAATATGTGTCTCTTTTTTAGTTTTTCCTTTTTTTTAAACTATATGTGTCGCTTAATATAGACTCCGTTTGGAGTTACACAAAATAAAATAAAATCTTACAAATCTCTACAAACACGAATTATGAGATAACAAATTTTAAATTCTTTACTCACTGCATAAATTACGAGATATTTACTTTTATAATTTTATTTTATTTTATACACTTTTATACAACTCCAAACACACCCAAAATATAAATACATAAGTACGTCATGATATATGCTATTAGTTTATGTTATATATATATATATATATATTCGAATTATCATTTATGAAATTCTTTTTATTATAAGAAATGCATTTTTCCTTTCTTTTCTAGTTTTCAAATGAAATAAGGAATTTATTACTATGGCGGTAATATAATCTTCTAATTCATATCTTATTATACTTTATACTCATATTTTGATGTGATTTATATGATGAATTATGTAAATTATTAAGTTAATTTTCTTATAAATGTTATATTTGTACATGTAGTTAATAAAAATTATATATATATATATATTGTAGTGCTCCCACCATATCTATTATTTTAATTTTTCAGAGTCGTCGTTCCCATATTCCATACCCGCTCAACAAATGCCCATGAGAAGTTGATTTGTGTCTTCAACTTTCATAGTTTGATAGAATAGAAATGTAGAATTTTTAGGAGAGGAAAAAACAAATACCATTCTTGCAGTTCCTAACAAAATCCAAAGATTGCAGTAATGACATGATCAGATTATACAAACAAAAACCATTCAAGTGTTTCATGTAGTAGTAGTATGCAATCTACTGCCAATTCTTCATTTGGAACACTTCCAGTTACAGGCAAGCCATGGAGAAGTGCAATGAATCTTTCACTTACCAAAGAAAATCGTGGAAGAATAAATCCTAAGAAAAGAGCTCTGCATTACCAAAGAACAGGGAAATCATTAAAAGACTTACCTCTCGTTGAAAAGGTTCCAAAATTTTACCCAAAAATTCTCTGGACCTGTTGAAAGCAATCATTCCTTATAATTAATGAGGAAAGAGCTCAAGGAATGCAATTTTCAAATGAAACTGTCTTCTTCTATCTTTGCTGTTGATGCAATTGTGGACTGAACCTGTCTTCTCCCGTCTTTGCTGTTGATAACAAAATGAAAATCAGAGAATTTCAGCAGGAACACCAATTGGTTTATGCGATAAATCTCTCAAACTCCAGCCTTCATCTTCCTTAATTTCCAACTCTAGATTTTCTAAAGCCATATATATATCATTGCATCTTGGATGAGATCTATCAGCAACACGAAACTCGTGTACCTGTCCATTTATTTCTAGCCAGCTGCATCCGGGAACTTTCTTCAAACCTTTATCCCTAAGAAAGATTCTCATCCTAGAGACTCCATCCCACTTTCCTGCTGCAGCATATATATTAGAGAGCAGAACATAGTTTCCTGCATTTTTTGGCTCCATGGTTATAAGCTTCTCAGCTGCCAATTCTGCAAGCCGGGGCTCTGAGTGCATTTTGCAAGCATTCAACAGTGGCCCCCACACTCTAGCATCTGGTTTGAAGGGCATTGTGTTTATAAGCTCTGAGGCTTCCTTTACTCGTCCAGCACGCCCTAAAAGATCTACCATACAAGCATAGTGCTCCTGGCTAGGTTGACAACCATAGGTTTCAGTCATCTCCTTCAAACATTCTCTCCCTTCTGCCACTAAACCTGAACTAACACAAGCTGTCAATAAACATAGAAAGGTTACATGATCTGGTTTTATTTTTGACCACTTCATTTGATTGTACAGCCCAAGACAATGGAACCAATCTCCATGCTTAGAATACGCACTGATCATGGAATTCCATGTGATAATATCCTTATTATCAATTTCCTCTTCATCAAACAGCTTTCTCGCCATTTTGATGCAACCACATTTTGCATAGCTTACAAGAAGTGCTGTATTTACTGCGAGTGATGAGTTTAAAGCACACTTAATGGAGTAGCCATGGAGGTGTTTCACTTGTTCTAGAGCACCTATATTCACACAAGCAGGCAATATATTGATTACTGTAATGTAATCAATTCTAAATCCATACACTTTCATCTTCTTGAACAGAGACAAAGCATCGTAAAAATGATCGTGGTTTACATATCCTTTGATCATTGTGCTCCATGAAACTGAAGTCTTGTTAGTCACCGAGTCAAAAATTCTTTGCGCTGCTTCTAAGCAGTTGCAGCTGCAGTACATGTCAATGAGAGAATTATGAACCGATACCTGATAATCTGAACCATTCCTTATCACGTGAGCATGCATTTGTTTCCCCCACCAGTGCGATTTCAACTCTGCAATCGCGGAAATAACAGGAATCGCAGTAAATAAATCCGCCCTGGTTCCCGATCTCACCATTTTCATTAGCAGTTCCAAGCACTCCTTCGGGTACCCGTTTCGAGAATAGGCTGAAATCATCAAGTTCCACACAACACAGTCCCTCTCGGGCATTTTCTCAAATAATAATCTGGCATCTTCTATACAACCCAACTTGGAGTACATGGCCAACAATGCAGTACCCACGGCCACATCTTCACATAAACTGCTCACAACTATCAAGCAGTGAACACATCTTCCCGCTCTCAATGAGTTCAAATCAACAGTTGCCCTCAACAAATTAATTACAGTAATAGAGTCGGGCTCAACTCTCTCCACTCTCATTCTGTGAAATATATGAAAACTCTGGTTGGGATCATCATTTGTGGCAGCCTCAAAGATCAATGAATTCCAATAAACTGCATCACTAGCAGTCATTTTATCGAATACCTCTCGGTCATTCCCAACCTCAAAAAACTCCCCATACATCTCCACCAAAGCACTACCTACCGATTCATACGAAACAAAACCCAATTTTACCACTTGCCCATGAATCATTTTCCCAGCTCCAGCATCTGAAGATCGAGAGCATGACCTCAAAACAAAAGGGTATGTAAACTCATCTGGGTACATTGATTTCAAGACCATTTCTTGGTAAACCATAAGGATCTTCTTATATTCACCAAACTTGTATAGACATCTGAGGAATGAACAATACAGGATCGTGTTTGGGTTGGTGACAGAGTGGAAAACTTGTTTGGAGGTAGTGAGATGGCCGAGATTGGAATAGGAGTCAATGAGCTTAGAACAGAGTGCTGTGTTTTGGTGGAGGCCATGGAGGATGAACCGGGCATGGATTTGCTGGAGATGGTGCGGGTTTTTGCAAAGGTCTAAGAGAGAAGCGAGTGAGTTGGGTGCCTGCGTTTGGGTGGCGGTGAAGAGTTTGAATTTTGGAGGGAAGGGATTGGTGAGAAGCCTTGACCGTTGAGAAAGCATTTGGCCCTTTGGGGACTCCGGTGAAGGCTCTTACATTATTTCTCTATCTGTATTTGCATCGATGGTACGTAGATAACAGATGGTGACTTTGAGTTCAATCCCCGAAGTTCTATTTTTTCATCCCAGATTCAAAGTGAAAGGGATTTGCAAGGAGGCTTCCGTCGCCGGAAGCAGGGGGGCTAACATCATCTGATCATGTTAGCCTTCCGCCAGCAATTAGTCCACCTAACATTAGTCAACCTAAATTATTAATTATTAGTCAACCTAACAATCTCTAACATTGTCAACCTAACAATTTTTTTTTTGTAAGATTATCGTTCAAATAATAAAAATATTTTTAAATTATTAAATAATATATTAATTATATTAAATATTAAAATATTTAAAAATAAATTTTTTATAAAAATTAAAATACTATAATAAAAATTCAGTCATCAGTATAATTATAAAATATTTTTAAAATATTTATCAATATAATTTAAAATATTATGGTAATAATTCAACTATTGTAAAAATCAAAATAAGTACATTTATCTCATTGAATCTATATAAAAAATATTTTTTATTATTATATTGATAAATTATTTTTCTAAATTTTTAAATAATTGTTACTCGAATTATTATAAAAAATATAGATTATTAATAGGATAAAAATAATTTTGAGTTATTGGGTGATATACTAATTATATTAGATATTAAAATAAATAAAAATATAATTTATTAATATAATTTAAAATATTATAATAAAAACTCAGTATTAATTTTTTAAAAAAAATATTTTTAAAATATTTTTAAGTAAAAATATTTTTAAAATATTTAAAAATTAATTTATCAAAATAATTTAAAATATTATAATAAAAATTAATTCAAGTTACGATGTCCATTTTTTGTTAAAAATATTTAAAAAAGAAAATCATTTGTCATTATTATTTAATTTTTATAATAGAAAATATTTTTTAAAAGATTTCATAGAGAATGACTAAATCATATTAATTGCCTTTTTTTTTTTTACAATAATTCAAGTAACAATTGTTAAAAAATTTAGAAAAGTAATTTAATTAGTATAATTTATTTTTTATGACAGGAAATATTTTTTATATGAGTTCAATGAGACATATATGGATATTCTGATTTTTATAATAGTTGAATTTTCATTTTAATATTTTAAATTATATTGACAAATTTTATTTTTAAATATTTAAAAATATTATTTATAAATATTTTAAACTTACGTTAATAACTGCATTTTTATAGTATTTTAATTTATATTAAAAAATTTTATTTTTAAATATTTCAATATTCAATATAATTAATATCTTATCCGATAATTTAAAATATTTTTATTATTTAAATCACGATTTTACTAAAAAAAACTTTGTTAGGTTGATTGACATTGGGAGCTATATTTGGAGGAAAAACTAGAGCTCAACTACTAGCTACTAATTTTTTGACTTTTTATAAAAATGATTAAATTTACTCTCTTATATCTTAAATTTCTTTTAAATACTGAAAGAAAAAAAATGTCAAATTAACAAAAAAAGTTAAAAAGTAAATTTTTTTCCTCCCCAAATGTCAAAAAAAATAAAAATAAAAATAAAATTAACTTTTTAGTAATTAATTAGTAACAAATTATAAAAAAAAAATTTAATTTTTTTCTTCTCCAATTCAACCTTATTCGCAGGTTTGCCAAGCCAAAAAGAAAAAAAAGGAATTGAACGCGCAACCAACGATTGTTAGCAGCTGGCTAGCATGTCGATGTCGCAACCTCCTCCGCGACCGGAAGGCAAAATTTTTGGGGAAAGATCGATATTAATTTGAAGAAATGTTTTCTACGATGAAACTTGCTGCAAAACTAAGTATGCTGGACTTGTGTTTTTACATGTGCCAAATTGATGTCAAAATTTTTATGCTGCTTGAATGTAAAAGAACGTGTCGATGCTAACAACTTAGAAAGACAAAAAAATGATTTTATTTTTTTATTTTATTTAATTCTTCTGGCAATTAATTAGCTTATATATTGGACTTTCATATGCCACCCCAGCTGAAGACCACGTATACCGTTCTGGTGGATTCGCACAGCTAATTTCCATCCAAATGAATTATAGAAACCGTTCCGACGCTAACCCACCTCTTATCTTCGTCCAAACGGCCCATGCAATCTCGTCGAAACAGTTCATTGAACACATTTCGAATTCAGACTGCAAAGGTGTCGGGTCCATGGAATACAACCAATGAAAGATATTTTTTCTGTCTATCCCAACACACGGGTTGCCAATAGACTTGTAAAAAGAAAGAAAAAAAATATTTTTCACGCATTCACACTTACTTTGGAAGGAGAAAAAAAATGTTTTCAACGCATTCATGCTTACTTTGGAAGGAGAAGTAGAGAAATCTCAAAATCTAAGACTCATCATGACTAATACGAGCTTCTAATGATAGAAAATGAAAATAAAAAGTGCAAATGAAAGGCAATCCGAAAAAATATTTTTTAATTTGAGCATGAGAAGAACGAACAGTGTGAAAATGGTAGCGTTTCGAGTTTTGTTTGATTTGCAAAGAAGTCACGACTAATATAAAATTTCAAATTCGTTCAAACGAAAATTCAATCCATCATAATGGGAATCCTACTATTCATCTTCAAAAAATACGATTTGAAATGTGTACATCAAATACAAAAAGTTCTTCAAACCATATTTTATCTCACTTTTTGTCACTCCAAATACACCCTAAGAGATTTAAGTTAGTAAAATATTACAAATATATTTCAAATCTTACTAATAATTAAGATAAAATAAAGTTAATATTTTAATATTAATTATATAGATTATACTAAACATTTTTAAGTGTCTCAATTATATAATTGAGTAAATGGGTATAGAACCAAATGTAAAATCTTTTGTGAACATTGTTAAGGGTTCGTTTTATTGATATAAGTGAGTTTTTGTGTATGATTTTTTTTAATGCATATTTTTTACTGTCTTATGTTATTAATAAAATTATTTACTTATTAAAAAAAAAGGAAACTCTAAATGAAAATTTATAGTATAATAGATTAGAAAGTGTTTGGATGGTAAAAAAAGTACAAGAAAAGTACCAAAAAAATTGATGTAAAAGCGATATGTGGCAAAATTTCATTGGATAAAGTTTGTGATTTTTTATAATTTTTTATGGAGTTTGGTAAACCAAAACACTCCATATTTTCATGTTATAGATATTGAGTAAAATTTTACAATTTTGCGATTTAATTTGTTTGGACCTTTCGTCAATTTTGAATAAAATCTTAATTCTAACAACATTGCTAGGAAGTTTGATGGTTTCTTCCTGAAAGTCACTGGACAATGCAGGTGGTTGATTTTGCAGAGGAGTCGCTAGTTGGAACAATTGCTAGATATGCTGAGAATTTGTTCGAAATTACAAAGACATGTTATTTAAGTTCAAAATTTTACTGGAAATTCATTGGATATTACAGAGAGTTGTTTATGGTAGTTTGGTGCTCATTAGGAAGTTCGTCTCAGTGAGCGATGGGGAATTTTACGAATTAGAGTTTTATTCACCCTAAAATTGTTGTACACTATAAAAAGAAATTTTCTTATTTTATTTCTAATAGAGAGAATAGTATATTCAAACACTTCAATATTTCATATGAGTTTTCTCGTGCACTTCGCTGAGAAAAAATTTATGCAAACCTAGTTTTAACCTTCTAAGGTTTGAAGTATAATGGTGACACTTCTAATGCGAAATCCCTTCCAATTGCAGGAGTATAGCCAAGTAATACTCAGTAAGTTTGTGATTGGTTTTCACATTGGAAGAATCTATATCTCAACCTTTTTCTCTACTAATAGGTTATCTAAGTTAACTAACTACTAGAAATTGAATTTAAATGGTTTTAGAAATGCTTAGAACTAATTTAGATTACAAATAAGTCCCTTTGGCCGTTTGGTAATACTTTCATGTTTATATTTATATTTATTTATTTATATTTTATATTTTCTGTTATTATTTTTTTTAAATGAAAATTAAAACTTCATTTGAAAATGCAATTTTGTTTACACTTTTTAATTTTTCATAAAATATTTAATTTTATTAGTTTTTAAAAATTAATTAAATTTTACAAAATATATTTCATATTAATTTAATTTAACTAGATTAATTAAATTAAATTAATCAATTAAATAATTTACTAAAAATAATCTAATTAACAAATACAAAATATAATAAATTATAATTTAATTACACTATTGATTAAAAATAATTATTATATCATTTAATTTAGTAAATATAAAATATAATAATTATAATTTGATTACATTATTTATTACAAAATTGAATTAAATATTTTTCATAATAATTTAAATAATTTAATTACAATGTTTATTAAAACTAAATTAATAAAATATATTTCGTATTAAATAAATAAATTAAATTAAATTAATTATTAAATTGAATTATTAATTTTAAATTAATTAATTTAATTTTATTATTTATTAAAAATAATTTAGTAAAATATATATTTCATATAAATTAAATTAATGAAACTAAATTAAGTATTAAATTGAATTTATTCAAATAATTTAATAAATATATTTTATATTAATCAAATTAAATTAGTTAATTTAATTTTATTATTTGTTAAAATAATTTAATAATATATATTTCGTATTAATTAAATTAGATTAATTATTTAAATTTAATTATTTATTAAAAATAAATTAATAAGATATATTGCATAGTAATTAGATATTAATTTAATGTAATTATATTATTTATTAACAATAATTTTAGTTTAATAGAATGAATAAGATAATTTATTTTAATATAATGCAACAGGAATGAAGAAGTGTTAATATTAACAAAATGCTTGCAACAGAAAAATAAATAGTGTAAAAATATTTTTTTTATGTTTTTTTATTTCTATTTTTTAGAAACAAAAAAATATAAACAGATTTAAAAAAAATGTTTATGCTGTCAGTTTACAAAATTTTAAAAATATAAATAAAAAAATGAAAAACAAAAACGTTATCAAAATAGAGCTTAGTATTTGAGTAGTTTCTATAAAGTACAATGTACAATTAATACAAATAATATTTTTAATTTAAGTTATTTTTATAAAAGTGGTTGAAAAATTATTTTAATATAGTTAAAAATAATAGTATTTTAATTTAAGTATAGAACTAAAAAATAAAAGCATTTATTATAATTGAAAATGTTTTGAAATAAAAAATAAATTAGGTTAATTAGGTGAAATTGAGATTTAATATATATTCTTAAGCAAAACTTAATTTTTATAGTTGGGGGAAACTTAATTTTTATAGTCTGGTCGAGTTAAGATTTAGAAAAAATTAAATTTTAGAATTCATATAAAAAGTTGGCTTTAATCAACTTTATTGACTCATTAAAATTAACGTAAATGAAAAATATAAATAAAAAATAATTTAATAATTATTTTATAAAATTATAAAAATTTATTATAACGATGGTGTTTAAAGTTGTAAAAGTTAGTGTAAATTTGTAAAAGTTTCAGTCTTGTAATTATGTAGTAAATAGAAAATTTAAAATTTATAGAGATTTGTAAAGTTTTATAGAGATTGAGAGCTATAGACAGGGTCAATATTTTATATTATATTTGAAATTCATTTTTTTATCAATAAAGAAATTATCATAAAATTAAGTGAATGCAAAGTGGGACAAACGAAGGACCTCTTCCACCCTTTTTTTTTAATTTTTTTTTTCCCAGTCCAAAGAGGTACTCGTGTCATCCCGCGCAAATTAGCATCACGTCCCCAGGAAGTGTTCAGCGTGGGCCGTGTTTACAGAGAGGGAATTCCCGTTAACCCTTCTGCCTACGCATCCCAGATTCCAACGACGTTCTCTCTTCGATCTGGGGAAGATTCGGGTATCTATACACATATTTATGTTTGTTGTCTTTCCCTCCAACGGAAGCAATTAATCTTATGCTCGCGAATCACAAACCCTAAGCACTCCATCTTTGATTCTCTCTCTTCCCTTGGATGGTAATGTTTTCATATCTAAATTCAATTCTATTTTCTCGGTAACCAAACGGAAATCATTAGTAGGTAGCCAATATATACATGCATAATATGTCATTTAAGGTTCCATTTCTGGTGCAGGTTGTTGTGTGATTGGCATTGGTACTGAAAGGATTCGGTTTAGAGGGTTAAGTGTGATTATTGTTGTCTGGGTTGAGAACATTGTAGATGGACGTGGATGGGGGTAGTACCTCAGCGGTTGGCACAGAAGCTCATTCAGTTCCGGCTCGTCAATCTAGTGGTGAAGTCTTCTGATTTTTGTATCTATTGTTTGGTAACTTGCGTGAGATCAACCTCTTTCATTCTTTGTTCATCTTTACGTATGCTGTTCACTTCTTGAAATCAGTTTCTTCCATGCAATTCACGGAATATCTTTCAAGTTTGGACGCTATATTGGGAATTTATTAGCATTTTTTTTTGTTTGAACTTTTTTTTTTCCTAATTATTTTTTACAAAGCCGTAAAATCACGTTCCTTCCAACTTGCTCTTAATTGTTTTGGATAATCAAGTATTTTAACTTCATTCCATGTACATTTACTTAAAAAAATAAGAAAAAAGAAAAGAAACGAAAAGAAAAACGAAGGAGAACCTTTTCCCTTACCTTCCTCAATGAACTTTTATTGAGCATGCAATTCTAGGTTGTTATTCTGCTGCTACTATTTTTGAGTTGGATAATTGTAGAAGTTACGAGCACCCCTTCCCCCTCCGCCCCAAAAAACCATAATTTCATGGTTCATGAGGAGAGGGGATAAAAGTCTTAACTATCTCTTCCTGATTTGTTTTCATTTTGCCTGTGGTCCTATTGCAGCTATGTATCAGTTTACCCAGCAAAAGCTCCCGGCTTGTAAGCCTGTATTGACTCCAGCATGGGTGAGCGATTGAACTTAAGAATGTACCTTTGAAATTCCAGCATTCATAATTGTTGATGTACTCTTTCATCTTAATTTTGTCTATTCCAGGTAACTGCGACATTTTTTTTGGTGGGTGTCATTTTTATTCCTGTTGGGCTTGTTTGTCTCCATGCTTCACATATTGTAAATCTCCCTTCTACTTTTTTCTATTATATTTACTTTTATTCCAATACAGAAGCTAGTGATTTCATTTCCTCCCACAGAACCCATCTGAAAAACAAAGTATTTGACATTTTGTTTGTAGGTTGTTGAAATTGTGGACAGATATGATACTGATTGTATACCAGAGCCATATAGAAGCAATAAGGTGGCATATATCAAAGATGGTTCAATTTCCAAAGATTGTACTCGGTTCTTGAAGGTGATGGTCTATCTTTTTGTGTAAACTTTAACTTTTTCATTCTCTGTCAATGAAACTTTTTTTTTTTTTTTTGGGAAAGTTCTTTAATGAATGTTCACCTTAGTTTTGATAGAGAATGCCTCATTCTCCTCTTGCATTCCTGGATTTGATGGGCCAAATATGTATATCCTTATTGTATGTTTTTCATTTTGCTGTTACTGGCCACTGCCTCAAACGGGCAGGGTTTATTCTCTTCTTTTCCAAGAGCATATACTGTATTTGCTTTGTTTATTATGCTTTAAGTTGTGGAAGCACAGAATTGAGTGATGGTTTTCTGGGAGCACTGCAAAGTGGACTTGCTTCATGGTATTAGTGCATGAAATAGATGAGAGTTCAGATAAAAAGAACTGATAAGGTTATTAGCAACCAAAAAAGGGTTGGCAAAATTAAAGGAGAGCAAGTGTGGAAGCAAGACTCAGATTAGCTGCTCCTTTGGTTGCTGTGGGTGGGGTCATTGGATTTGTAACAAATTTAGCCAACATCTCCAATGATCATAAAAAGTTCAATATGGGATTTACAAATGACCATATTGGTGAATCATGAATCCTAGTCTTAAATTTGAGAATTGTGAATCATAAAATTTGGTGCAAAACACAAATATTAATATCAAATAAAAACAATATATGTACATTGAAAATATACTAAATATTGAAAGTCTAGTAAATATCAAATCCAAAGTTCCAATGTAATTATCTTCAAAAAAAAAAAAAAAAATTAACAAACCTACTGATTATGGAATAGAAATTATAGAATATATTGAACTAAAATAAATAAATGTCAAACAAGGGAATCCATTCTGTTATGTAACAGAACATACATATTATATATGTACCTTTTTGATAAGTAATATTTTATATATAAATCCAATATGTTATGCATACAAAACACACATATTATATAAAAAAAAGCATCCACACATAAATAATATATATGACAGACATGAGAACATACATATAATATATACAACAGGAGCTACAAAACGTAATAGGCACAACAGGCTTTGTAAATCCATGGCCAACGAAGCTGGAGAAGCGACTTTTGAGAGGAGAGAGAAGAAAAAAATGGAGAAGCGACACGGACAAAGCTTGGAGAAGCTGTGAAGAAGGTTGAAGCTGGAGAGGAGAACCCACGATGTGAAGAAATCAGAGAAGACAGGAAGAGCTTTTGTTTGTGCTTGAAACTCACGTACAAGTATTTGCTTTTGTAAAATGACCCTGGTATGCCATTTTTGGAGCAAAAAGGAAAATTTGAGTTTCACATCCATAGGTTTTTGAACCCAGTCCATATCCTGGTTGTAGAGGTGGTGGTGAGAATCATCAGAATCATGCGATTCATTCCAGTTCCATGCAATTTTCAACTTCTATTCATAACTCAGATTCGACTTCACTTCACGCTATGAATCAACTAGAATCATACGATTTCAATTACTATGATCTAAATCTTAGTGGTTGTGGATTGCATATTTTCCGAATTGTTATTTTTCTTTTACAGTGTCCTAGGATAAGGGAAATGCCTATGTAGTGTCTCTATATGGTTTCAACTTTGATTTGGAACTCAAATTTAACTCGTTTAAGTGCCTATGTAACATCTCCATAAGGTGTTACTTCAAAATTTGTCTATGCCAATGATGGGTGGTTTTGAATCTTCTTTTGAGGTCACATGCCATAAGAAGGACGATGACTCGAAATGAGAACCAGTGAAAGAAAGGAGGGGGGGTGGTGTTCCAGAAAGAGGAAAATTCAGTGGTTGCATTGTGGCAAAATCTTTTGACACCTCAAGGGTTGCAACATTGTTTGGGTGTGCTACTTATGTGCAGGAGTATATGGAGCATGTAACTTGTGTTTGTTATGATCCATGACTTTCTACTTTATTTTCTTGTATAGATTCCTCTTTTCCAGATAAGCAAGTTGGGAGAATGTAGCTTGCCACTTCGTCATTTTCTTTTGCATTGGCTTACCAAGCCAAGACCAAAGTGCATTCATGTGAGGGTCATGGGGTCAGTTCACTGATCTATAACATGCTAGAAACAACCTCTAGGTAGGCCTTGTTTTCAGTCTAGGCTAGTTTAGAAGGATCAAGGTGCTTTTGGAGATAAGCAAAAGACGTAGGAGGAGTGTTTGCATGACCAGGCTGAGTTGAAGATCTTGGCATGACAAGAGATTGGGACACTTAGAGAATTTGCTTGAGTGTGTGTGTGTGTGTTTTTTCCTTTTTTTTTTTGGGGGGGGGGGGGTAGGGGGGTTATTATAAAGCGCTCCTTGGAGCCCTTTGGGGATTACCTTTTGCATGTCTGGTGTTGAGGCTGAGGTATGTACAATAGTCTTGTATAGTACTTAGTAGAGCCCTTATCATGGAGGGAAAATCAACACAAGACAAAATCTTATTGGTTTGAATGTCACTCGTGAGGCTGACTTGTAGGACCAAGGCTGATAAAAGAGATGACATGGAGATGTTGCCAAGTGGCTTGTGGTACCAACAACATTGAACTTTACTTTCTTTAGGATGGAATTGTACAAACTTTTGCGGATATCAGAGCCATCCTTTAATCCAGTCTTCTCCTATTTGGTAAGATGCATGTATGGACTTGGGACATACCCCGTCCTCGTATCATAGTTCATTAAAATCCCCAAATTTTGTGATGCTCATTCATTAACTAGCATCTATCTTTTGGTGGAAGGTGCAATATTTGATGTTTATATTCATAATTAATCTTCTCCATGAGAGTGTTAGTTGTTTTATATTAGATCACATGGTTTAAATTTAAGCTCTTTTCCTCTATTTTTCATCAGTGTATTGGAATTTACTACTTGATCTGCAGGTACCCAAAGATATGAAGGCCCCAATTTACATCTACTATCAGCTTGACAACTACTACCAAAACCACCGACGGTGAGAGTTTTTTCGTCTAATAACTGATGTATTAACAAGTCCATTCAATTACCTTCAATTTACATTGCTTCATTCATCCCAAGAATCACAGGCAGTTGTAGGAAGGGATGGTTGGACGCTATCCTAACACATAATGCTCGTCTAAATTTGTCTTAAAGGGAATTACCAAACCAAACCAAGCCTTTTCCCACTAAATGGGATCGGCTATATGGATTTGTCGACGCTAATTAAATCTGTTTAGGGCCATGTCCTCCGATAGATCTAGGTAGGTCAGGTCATGTTTAATAGTTTCTTTCTAACTTCTCTTGGGTCTTCCTCTACCTCTTCTACTCTTGGCAATCTCCATACTTTCTCACCTTCTAACATGTGCTTCTGCTGGATGCCTTCTAACATGGCCAAACCATCTTAATCGGTTTTCTCTCATTTTATCTTCAATCGGTGCTATTCTTACTTTGCCCCTAATCTCCTCGTTCCTAATCCTATCTTTCCTTGTAATCTTGTACATCCACTTTAGTATCTTCATCTCCGCAATTGCCATCTTGTGATAATGATTATGCTTTACTGCCCAACACTCTAATCCATATAGCAGCGCTGGTCTAACCGTTACCTTATAATACTTTCCTTTCACCTTGAGGAGGACTTTTCGGTCGCACAAAACCCCTGAAGCACTCCTCCATTTGGTCCACCCGGCTTGAATCCTGTGACTTACATCAGTATCAATCCCTCCATCTTGTTGCACCATAGATCCAAGGTACCTAAATTTATTTTTCTCTACAATCTTTTGTGTGCCTAAACTTACTTCTATACTACTCGTTATCATACTTTGACTAAACTTAAATTCCATATATTCCGTCTTGCATCGGCTTAGCCTAAACCCTTTTGTCTCTAACGTATCCCGCCACAATTTTGGCTTAGCATTCACTTATTCTCTCGTCTCATCTACTAAAACAATATCATCTGCAAATAGCATATACCACAGCATCTCATCCTGAATATATCTTGTAATCTCATCTATAATTAAAGCAAACAAGTACGGGCTTAACGCTGAGCCTCGATGTAAACCAATCGTGATAGGGAACTCGTTAGTCTCTCCACCAGTTGTCCGTATAGATGTCATGGCTCTATCATACATGTCTTTTATTGCCTCAGTATATGCGACACACTCCTTTCTTTTCCAATACTCTCCATAGAATCTCCTTAGGAACCCGGTCATATGCTTTCTCTAAATCGATGAACACCATATGTAAATCTTTTTGACCTTCTCTATACTGTTCCATTAACCTCCTCAAGAGAAAGATAGCCTCCATGGTTGATCTTCCAGGCATGAAACCAAATTGGTTCTCTGAAACGTTTGTTGTCCTTCTTAGTCTTCTCTCAATAACTCTCTCCCATAATTTCATCGTATGGCTCATCAATTTAATCTCGTGGTAGTTCGCACAGTTCTGAATATCTATTTTGTTCTTGTATATGGGTATAAGGATACTTTTCCTCCATGCATCAGGCATTTTCTTGCTCTTTAGCACTACATTAAAAAATTTTGTCAACCAACTTATGCCATCCTCTCCTAAGCACCTCCAAATCTCAATAGGGATACCATCTGGCCCAACTGCTTTCCCATTGTTCATCCTTTTTCATACTTCTTTTACTTCTTCCTTACTGATTCTCCTATAGAATATAAAATTTAATTCTTCCCTAAAAGTGGTAAACTGCCCCAATTGTATGTCACTACTACTACTTTCGTTAAATAACTTGTAGAAGTGGCTCTTCCAATGCTCCTTTATCTCCTCTTCCTTTACTACCTTTTCATCCTCATCCTTAATGTATTTTACTTGGTTTAAATCCTTGGTCCGTCTATCTCTGGATTTAGCAAGCTTGAATATCTCTCTTTCGCCCTCCTTAGTGTCAAGTCGCCTATATAAATCCTCAAATGTCTTTGCCTTAGCCTCACTAACTGCCTTTTTGGTTTCTCTTCTAGCTTCTCTATATCTCTCCAAGTTCGCGTCATTTCGATCGTTTTGCCAAGATTTAAAACACTCTCTTTTAACTCTTATCTTGTCTTGGACGGCCTCGTTCCACCACTATGTCTCTTTCTGTGCCGGAGCACTCCCTTTGGATTCTCTTAAGACTTCTTTCTCTACCCTCCTAATACACTTTGCTACTTTATCCCACATAATATTTGCACTCTCATTTACCGTCCAAATGTTTTCCTCTAGTACTCTTTCCCTGAATACTGCTTACTTATCACCTTTCAAGTTCCACCATTTAGTCTTTGAGCATCTATACGACTTCTTTTTTTCTAGTCCACCTTTGAAGCTGCACATCTATGACCAACAACCTATGTTGGGCAGTCAAGTTCTCCCCCGGTATAACTTTACAAGCTTTACAAGTTACACGGTCTCTTTTCCTAGTTAAGAAGAAGTCAATCTGTGTCTTTGAGGAGCCACTCTTATAAGTCACCAAATGTTCCTATCTCTTCCTAAAAAATGTGTTGGTCACCATGAGATCATAAGCCACTGCAAACTCCAAAATATCCTTCCCTTCTTCATTTCTATCACCGTAACCATATCCCCTATGTACTCCTATATATCCATCTACGTCACGTCTTATATGACCGTTCAAATCTTCTCCTATGAAGACCATCTCTCCTTGAGGTATCTTTAATAGCATTCCTTCCAAGTCTTTCTAAAACTTCTCCTTATGTACATCTCCTAAGCCCACTGGGGGGGTATAAGCACTAATTACGTTTACTATCTCTTCTCCTAACACTAACTTAATTGCAAATTAAAGGGAATTACCAAAAAAAAAAAAGGGAATTACGAAAATAAATAAATTAATAAATAAATTTGTCTTAAAAGGTTTTGGATCCCCAAAAAAACTCCAATGTTTACTAACTTTCTCCAATCAAATTTCATCACGTGTTACTTTTACACCAACTTTTGTTTTTTTTTTTTTTTTTTTAAAGAAGACACTGCTTTGAACACTAGGAGGACACATGTCCATTACGTAGACATGAATAAAACACATTGTAATTTTTTGAATAAAAAACTCGTAATTAATAATAAGGTGAAACCATAAACCAACATAAACTTATATGTATTATTCTTCTCATTTAATTTTTAATTTTAGGAATTCCAAAGCTCAAAGCTACTTATTTGTTTATGAATAGAATTTTTGAAAATAGATGTAAATAAAAGATAAATAAATTGACAATATAAAAATGAATAAGTAGTTTTTTCATGTATTTATGAAAATTTATATTTTTCTTTGTTGTGTTTGTGCTGTGTTGTGTCTTGATGGATGATAGCATGTCCATTTTGGATTATATACCTTTTCCCATCTCTGTGTCCATGCTTCTTAGAATTTCATTAACGTGATCTATGTTTTCTTCAATATATATACTTTTATTGTCTTTCATTCCATTTGTATGATTTTATCATATTTATATAATTAAGGTTCTTAAATATTTGTTTCTTCATTTCTAGAAACTGGCAGGGGATTGCTGCAACAATCTATATGTTTAAATGTAATAATCATGCCACTTCCTGTCTTATCAGTGGGTTTCACATGTTCCTACTGAAATTTTGCTCCTTGGGTTCTGTTTGGTATCTGTAGAAACCTTAGCGTTGAGTATTTATGAATAATTATTCCGCTTCACGCTTTCATTCCAGATATGTCAAAAGTAGAAATGATCGACAACTCTTATATGGATTGAAGTACAATAACACGAGTTCCTGTAAACCTGAAGGGTCCAACAATGGTCTCCCAATTGTCCCTTGTGGTTTAATTGCATGGAGTTTGTTTAATGATACATATAGCTTTTCTCGTGGGAAAGAGGAATTAAAGGTCAACAGGAAGAACATTGCATGGAAGAGTGACCGAGATCACAAATTTGGGAAGCAAGTATATCCCTTCAATTTCCAGAATAGCACCTTGGTTGGTGGTGGAAAGCTGGATGCAAGTATTCCTGTAAGTATTTACTGAGCAGAAATTAATTATTCTGTTCTTAATGTGTATATATTTGTATCCTTGTGGAAAGTACATGTATTCTTAAATTTGACTTGCAACACCTTTTTGTGACCACCCTTCTTGCTGTAACTCACAGTATATCTTGTGCATATTCAAAGCCTTAACTTCTTCTAATTTGGGATTCTGAATTTGTTAATTTAATGAGCTTATTATAGATGAACACTGTAGTTTGTTCATTCAAAGCTCATAACTGTGTAAACTTCCAATATATTGGCAGACAAGAACTTGTTGTGTCGTGGTGGGAAGAAGGTAAATTATCATCCTTGATAGAAATTTAAATATGCTGATAATTGCAACCTGAATTAGAGTTGAAACTGACTAATTGATGGGACTAAATTATTGTTCCTCTGTTATGCAATTTACATCTGAGGTAACACTATCAGAAGTTTAGAGCTACTGAATGCATACTTTTTTGTTTTTTTCCTGATAGATGGCAAGAAGACAAACAGAAACAACCCACCTAGCAGTGGAGTAAAATATGAGGCTAAACTCACTTATCACCCCACAAGATTGATGCCCTATAAGCCTTTTTCTTTTATGATAATTTTTTGCATAACATCAAGAAATCTCTTATGGCTTTCATTTCCTACAGCTGCTGCATTCATTATAGGATGGTTCTTCTGTGAACATTTCAACCCTCTCTTGACCAAATGATGAGTGCTAACTTTCATCCTTTTTTTTTTGGTTTGTTTTGGGATCCATCATGTCTATTAGCTAAGCGACCAAGAGGATCTTATTGTATGGATGCGGACTGCTGCACTTCCTAGCTTCCGGAAGTTGTATGGAAGAATTGAAGAGGATTTGGATGTGGATGATGTTGTAGTTGTGAAACTAGTGAACAATTACAATACTTACAGTTTCGGAGGGAAGAAGAAGCTTGTTCTTTCAACTTCGAGCTGGTTGGGGGGAAAGAATGACTTCCTGGGGATTGCCTACCTCTCTGTTGGTTCTTCCTCTATATTCATTTCCCTTGTATTCCTGTTGCTTCATGTGAAAAATCCAAGGTAAAAAATTCACACATGCCCCAAGTAACTGCTTGATACCCTTCTGTATGTTTATAGAATGCTGTATAACAAAATCTGAATAACACGAATCTTTTAAGTGGTGCTGAAGCTGTTAATATATCTGTTGCTTGATGTCACATGGACAAGTGTTTTGGTCTTTAGCTGAACCTTTAATCTTAACCATTTTCTTATTGATTTTTGTGTTGGCAACATAAAATACGTTATTGAGATGTGCTGAATATTTCTTTCTTCTTAAATTTTCTGCAATAGTTGTTTTGGCACTGTATTATGTCTCATTTTCATTTCATTTATTTACTTTTTTGTGGGAAAGGAATGGTGGTTGGGCAAGCAGTGGTGAGGCGATTTATAGATGGTAAAAGCAACTGTTGCATAGAATGGGAAGCAGTGAGTTTCCTTTCCAGTTTAAAATAGACAGAAGGGAATATGAAGACCACAATCTAGGACTACCCAGTAGTCAGTTAATCTTTCAAACCACTTTTGATTGGTAGCTCTTCCTATTGTCATCAACTCTGTTTTCTCACTTAATACTTCTCGGTATTCAATGAAACTGTCTGGGGTTCCATAGAATGGTAATTTACTACATATTCTATTGCATTTAACTATTCTGACTTTGGTGGTTAGTTGGATTAAGTAGTTTCAGAAGAAATTTCTTCCGGATGAAGAAGGACATAATTGCCGCCTTATGCAAAAATAAAAAGAAGAAAATGATTGTGTGGATTTAACCCATAATATGTCTTTAAATAGAGCTAACCTGAAAAAGTGGATCCGTGTGGCCGATGTCAAGTAATTGTGACGAGAGCTTGTTCAGTGGGTTATATTTGTTCATATTATTTCCATGTTAGGTGGCTTTCTTTCCAGTTGTTTTTTATCCGGGATGCTAAAATCTGTTCTTCTTCAATTTTTTTACACTTCTGTAGTTAGATGTTTCAATATTGGCTGAAGCACAATAAACCCCAAAACTAAACTGACATGCTCTCAATAAAATCCATATAAGAGTATGTAACTGGCTCCATACCCTCATTAAACCAACTGTATAATATTGACAAGAAAAGACTTTCCACTTCGTGCAAGGGTAATTCCACCCCTTCAAAAACTCTTCTCTTTCTTTCCACAAAAAATGCAAAATGGAACCATTCTTCATGTCTTCTTCCTTGAAGGGCTGACTTTGGATCCCCATCAAGCATGCTGCATGCTTTTTGGATCCTTAGGGAACACCCAGTTGATACTGATGCTATCTAGGAAGATATCCCAAAGGATTCTGACCTATTTGCAATGTATCAATAGATGATCAATGGTCTCTTCCTCGTCTTACACAGAAAACATCTGTTTACCATTGTAAAGTCCCTCAGAAGATTATCAATTGAAAGAATGCTTCTTCTAACTGCGCACCAAACAAAGAAAGGGACCTTAGAAGGAGCCCGTACCTTCTACACTTTGCCCTAAGGAAAGTCCTGGGCCTACCCCTTTGTCAAAAAGAAATATAACGGTCTCACCTCAAACAGACTTGGTTAGTGGGAATGTGATCCCATCATCCCCCTCCCTATTGTGAAGAGGTTGGAGATACTGCAACAAAACTACCAACCTCGCCACCTTCCAGTCAAAAGATCCCTCCACAGGGTCATGTTCTACGAAAGTTTGGCATCTTTTTGCTGCTCCATGCAATCTTCCACTGAAATTTCCTTAATTCTAGCTAACTCAATAAGGTTTGGGGAAAGATCCTGTAAGCTGCCATTTGGGGTCCACTTGTGTAAGCTGCCATTCAACGCAAGGGACTAACCTTTCAGCCCATAACGGACATGAGGTCTTCCAAGTTATCCACCACTCCCACCAGGATAATCTCATAGTTGGCTAGATTTACTCCGTGGCCTGAAACTGCTTCAAAGCAAAGCAACACACATCGAAGATGTCTGAGCTGCCAAGGGTCCGCTCCACAGAAGACTATTGAATTATCTGCAAACAAAAGGTGAGACACATCAATGCTATCCCCCTTCCCCTGCTGGCTTAGAAAACTTCTAGAAATCCTCCCTCCAATACCCTATCCATCATCCTAGGGAGAGCTTCCATAATAATAAGCAAATATGGGTATAGTGGATCCCCCTGCTGAAGATCCCAAAATGAACAAAATAATCTTTCAGGGACTCGTTAATGAGGACCGAAAAACTAACTGTAGATATGCACCAGAGGATCCATTTACACCATTTTTCTCCAAACCCTATCCTTCCCATCACATACATCAAAAAATCCCAGGACACATGGTCATATGCTTTCTCCACATCCAATTTGCATACTAGCCCAGCCTCCTTGCTATTTAATCTCGTGTCATTGAGTTCATTGGCCACCAGCATTGCATCTAGAATCTTATCTGGCTTTCAACGAACTCGTTTTGAGACTGAGATTAGAGGTGATAGCACCTTCTTCATTCTATTGGTGCACCTTAGCTATGATTTTGTGCAGACTGCCTACCAAACTAATTGGCCCGATGGAGGTTTATTTATGCAATAACAAAATTTGACACATGGGATTGAATAGTCTCTAGCAGTCATCAAAATATTAATATGGTTTGTGTTTCTTTTGGATTTTCTGTGTACAGGCCTTACGGGGACTCGACATATTTATCTTGGAACTGGAAAGGCATTTCTAGTTAAAGGTGATGTTACTTCTTATTAACAGAATGCTTTTTATCTCACTTGCATTAAATGAAAACTGTGAAGTAAGTGTAAAATCAGTAGGAAAGGGCGTGGAGAGTTTGATTTTGATGTCAGTGACATTTTGGCTGGCATATTGATTTCATGGTGTGCCCAGCGTATTTTCATGTTTACCAATCACCGTCAGTGAAAAATATTGATCAATGCATTTCTTTCTGATAGACGCTGAGACTTCATACAACATGGTATATAAGTATCTGGTTTCCTTGCTTTGTGCTGTCCTAACTTTAGGCTTTGATAGTTTACTAACAATGAAAAAAAAAAAAATTGAATTTCCTTTTCATTTAAACGCATTTACCCCCTAAATATTTTTAGTAAAATGTGAAAGTAGCAATGAGTCAATGACCAAGTCTTTTACCCTAATCCATAATGAATTGCAATTCTTCGAGGGGCACATTGATGTTGCTTGTTATCTCTATTTAAATTTTCTGCACCATAAACTGTGGATTCTTGCATTTTTCCGTTAAAAAATTATGATTGTTGTTTAAGTCACCAATTGTCTTAAAAGTTTAAGCTATTAAGAAATGAGTCTAACAATGTATATCAAGTTATTTCAGTATTTCTCCCACGTGCAACCTCAATTTGCATGAGGAGTAGAGACAAGTAAACCAAATCAAATAAGGTGCACCCATACAAGTAAACAAAGTGCACAATAATGAATGAAGAATAACAAGATTCAAACCCAGAAACTTCTGGAAGCATAGCTATAATATCATGTTAAATCACTAATTGTCCCAAAAGCTTAAGTTAGTAAGAAATGAGCTCAACAATGTATATCAAGTTATTTCAACAATTGTATTATAACTTAATACAAGTATGACACACAGGAGGTCCTTCTGGTTGCAATCCTTACTTTTTTTTTTCCACCTTTTCCCCATATCAAAAATTTACATTTGATAATGGAGATAGAACATGCTTGAGACTCGTACAGCAGCTTCTTGTGAAGTGTTTATAGAAACCATTTCTGCAGAAGCACTCAGTGGACTGCTGTACTCATTTGAGGCTTTGTTCTTTTCCCCTCCATGGCAGTGCTTTAGCTTGCAGTCAAAACAAACATGCAATGGACAAAGGGCATGGAGATGGATTACTAGTTTTGTTATGCACAATTAATTATCCTATTGCTAAATTATCCGATGTCACTGAAATACCCATTTCCAGCAATATGATTAGTCACCATGTAACCCACCCTGGTTTGTCTAGTGGAACGGGAGTCAAGCCTGAAACTTTGGTGATATACCCAGGTCGCAGGTTCGATTCTCACTTAGAGCGGTCAGGATTTAAGTGGAGGGCCGTGGCGGTGGGTTGCTGCGTTAGTTCTCCCGAGGGTTTGTAACTCAGTGGGTAAAACTACTGTGCGATTTCCCCCGTTAGCAAAAAAAAATGATTAGTCACCATGTATATTGATTATATGTTGTGTATATGTTGTTTGTTTCATGCCAATTGTAATTATATGTTCAACTTTTTTTTCCCCGTCCACAGACAAGACATCAAAAACAGCCTTGCCTCTAAACACATGATGGATATTTTACAGGTGGTAAAAAAAATGCAATAGCAGGATCTCTCATCTTTGGAACGATTGTCTTTTCGCAATAAGATTCTAGAAATGTCAGTTACCGAGCAGACAGGTTGGAGTTCTTGTATAGGTTCAGTTTTAGATGACCTTCAATATTCATTGTGGCTTTTCTTTTTTATTGCCACCCCACGGTTTTGGTGAGCAGATTGATTAAGAGCAATGCTGTCAATAGTCTCCCCTGAAGTGATGGTTTAATTCCTGGGAGACACACAGGTGGACGGTGGGGATTTAAAGCGACTGTTGGTAGAGTTATATATTGATTAGAAGGAACAGTAAATTCAGATTGTGAAACTCTAACTGATTGAAAAATAGTGATGATTGTCAATATGTTTGCATATGGTGGCCGCTACCCTCGATCTAATTTGTTTCCACTCTATTCTTGGCTTTATGAAAGAGTCACCATGGTGGAATATGAATTGATGAAAATGGAATTTCATCTTTGGGTTTTAGGGATATTTTATTTGCCTGAGGTTTGATTAATTATTATTATTATTATTATTATTATTATTATTTTTCTTGGGTTTTTTTTTTTTTTTGCCCCCCGGGGGGGGGGCGGGGGTTTGTTGGAGCGGGGAAGTTGATTTTAGAAAGGGTGCAAACCTGCGGTTCAGATAGATCATGCATCTAACCATTTGGAACATGATTCAATTGAAACAATTGACGTTTATGTTTATTGTTATTATTTTTTTGTTTATATTTATAAATTTTTAAAAATAGATAATAAAAACACGTTTGTAAAATTATTTTTATTTTTTTTTTGTTGTCAAAAAATAAAAATTTAAACAGAAAAATATAAACAGAAAATTCATGTTTTCACTTGTTTTCTTCTTTTATAAATATTTTCTTAATTTTAATACTTCTTTTATTATTTTTATTGCATCATATTAAAATAAATTATTTTATTTAGATATTTTATTAAACTAAATTAATGTTAATAAATAATATATTATCAAAGCGATTTATTTTGTTAAAATTAAAGTATTATTTATTTTTATCAAACTAAAATCATTTCTAATAGATAATAATTACGTATTAAAATGTAGAGGTAATCCTAAAAATATATAATCTTCTTTGATTTAAAAAACACTTAGATTTTTTATAATTTGCATTAAAGTACAAATTTGAATTAATCTATAAAAGTTAACTAAAATTTTTGGCTCACGTGCCAAAATTGATTAAAGAAAAAAAATCATAAAAATGGATTGATAAAATTACATATTTACTCATTTTCATGTAAAAATAAAACACTATTTAATTATTTAAAGAGACTAAAAATAAAAATCATAAACAAATTTTGTCTTTATTTTTTCCAAAATTATATTTTACACAATTATATATTTGTTTTCATGGGACGGGAGTTTTAATAAATTTTGTCCATTTTGCAGTTTAATTCAAATTAGAAGAGAATTATATATTGACTTTTAAATTAAAAGTCTAAAAAGATAAAGAAAATATTCCTTCTTCGTCCAATATTTCAACGCTCTTAACTATTGAAAAAGAGGAGCGGACCAAGAGAAACACAACAATTATATTGATAATATCTTTTCTAACATTTCACATTCTTATAATTTAGATAAAAATATTTCGAATCAACTCAAATAAATGACAATTAGAGATCGATTCTAATTCCAATAAAAAAGGGGAAGTATTAAAATTATTTGGAAGTACATACTTTAATATATGGGATCATTTGTCTTCTTTTTATATTTTTATCTTCCTTAAATACTCGTTAACTGTCCATTATTTTTGTAACTTTTTTTATTTTTTTAAATAAACCTTAATTAATTATTATCTACTTAAATATGCTTAACTATTTATTATTTACTATTTGAACCATTTTTGTTATTTTCTTATAATTCTACTTTAATTAAAATAAAAATTAAAAAAAAAAAGTGCACATAGCGTATGCCTACCTCTAACGTATATAAATATGATTTTAATTAATTTGATTATAACCAGAACGGAACCAAATTAGGTCAAATCCCACCTTTTATTTGAACAATCCGAATAGAATAAATAAAAAAGAATTAAAAATTAAATAAGTACTCCTATGTAGAATTAAAAATTGAAGCTTTAAATATACATTATGGTTATTGTTGTATTAATTAACTGCTTTTGGGTTGTGCAGTATTAATTTTAATCATTTTTAAAACATTTAACATAGAATATATTTGGAGTGGGAGAAAGGAATTCTCAGATACTCGAACCCAAAATAAAACCAAAATAAAAGTGGACGACTCTTTAACCTCATTTCAATTAGGAATGAAACTTTTGCAACCGTAAAAAAAAATTTCATACATTCAAAAAAAAAAAAAAAAAAAAGGGAAAATGTCGATGCAATTTTCGCTTGTCCCCTTGTACAAATTCCTTGACATCGCATCATTAGCCAAGGACATTCAATCTAACTATTGAGTAACGCATATATAGAATATATATATATATATATATCAAGGGACAGATCTAGAAATAGGTTTGCACGACAATTAAACCCTGACATCAGATCCTTTCTCTTTCAAGAATGAAGCACTCCTTGTCGAGAGGCAGACGTGAGATAGGCAGACAGCGCAATGTCAACCAAACCGTAGACATATCTCACCTCCTTTGCCATTAATTTCTTCTTCACCAAAAGACCCTCGTTTCAATCTCTCTCTCTCTCCTCTCTCTCTTCCAATATATTGGATCGTAGGAAAGAAAGGCTAGCTTAATGGGTTTAGAGGGGGAGAGAGAGAGAGAGGAGAGGGAAAGAGATTCAATGGGAGAATTTTGTGAGAGATATGACTCAAAAGAAGCCCACCGACATTTCAAACAAGGATGTATTTGTTTATGACTATGTAGGAAACAATGGAAAAAACCACCGGAAGAACATACATGACCACCTTGTTGCGATCAGTGTAACAAATATTGTCAAACCTACGGTAGTAGTGGGACCCTTCTTCGGCAATGGTCTCCAATTTTCTAGCCTTTTGCGAAGGCTTTTGAGGATGGATCAGTGGAGCTGGTGCTACCTCATGAATGCAATTCAAGGGCATGTATGAGCTGATCATTTGCTTCCCCATAATATTATATATATGTAAGTGCACTTGTGAGATAAATTAATTAACCTTTGCTTCTTAATTTTTCTCTCTTGAGAATACCTTGAAGAGAAAAATTAATGATAACTTGAAAAGAGAGAGTTTGCTGATGGATGGTTTGGAGGAGAGTTGACACAGGAGGCAGTATTTATCCTAGGAGTTGGGTGCAAGAATTAAGGAAAATTGTTAGGGTGTGGTGCCATTGACCACAATTTAATGGCAATCATAAGGCCATGTGTGTGAGTATGTGACCATCAAAATTTGTTTGACCTAGTCTAATCTTGACTACGAAATATACTATTTTATTTGAAAATGGTTAATAGAGCTACAAGTAAGGAGTCATTTGATTCCTACAAATTTTTTATCAGTTACTAACTTTTATTAATTTTTTCTATTAAAATTTATTGAATAAATTTTTAATTTTTATTAATTATCTTTCACTTTCTCCTGTGTATAACTTTTTTTTAAAACTAAAACATGATAATTGTTAAAAATTTCACTTTTCTGTAAGACAAATAGTTCTTAAATAGATTTCACCAGTTTATTTATTTATTTATTGAAATAATAAATCAAAAGAAAGCTATTAGAAGTTAATTTGTAATTGCTTTATTATAATTATAGGGTAAGTAATTAACCATTGTCAATTATCTCTAACTTTTTAATTAGGTTTGAATACGTAAATAGTAAGACTACTTTTTTTTTTTTCTTAATAACTGAGGTATCCGGTCCAGTTTAATGGTAAAGCTATTTTAATTTGGGTAGCAACAATGAGCAATTAATATCAATTCTTTAGTTTGATTAGCAAAGTTCTGATTCCTTATAAGCCTTAGTTTGATCATATCAGGGTTAAACCTCTTTTTTTTTTTTTTTTTTTTTTTTTTTTTTTTTTTTTTTCTTTTTTTGGTTTGATCATTCCCCAGTTTTGGATATTATTTGAAGAAGTTAAACAAAATAGAGTTAATTGCAGTCTCATCCCCAGTTTTCAATAGGTGACGTAAGTCAGCGTAGTTTATATGTGGGTACCACTCAAGGAGAACCAAATAGAGGATTGGCAAGAAATTAGAACATAATATATATATATATATATATATATATACATATGACAACAGAGAGTAATTAATGTATGTTGTGTTGAGAAAATAAAAGGTTTTTATTATTAAACTTTATTTGTGGCATTTAGTTTGTATTAATGTGTGGCTTTTAGTTTTTGTGTAACCGGTTGTGGTTTGATGTGTATAACCGGTAGTGACTTTTTGAGTTATAGGGAATTATGTGTGAGTTAAGTTGGGAGTTTTCTTTGTTTTAGAAGTTATGGGCATTTGGTGACATTTATGGTTTTTAACCATTAGTATTCTATGGTTGTTTTTGTAAGCCTATATAAAGGCATACTTAGTTAAATGATAAATACCACTTCCTCCATATTTGTCCTTTACGTTTTTCTAACAAAGTGGTATCAGAGCGTGCAGAAAAAACCGAGAGAAAAATGGCCAACGGTGGAGGAATGGGTCCGCTTCAACTACCGATGCTTACCAAGCTCAACTACGACAATTGGAGCATCAAGATGAAGGCGTTACCAGGAGCACAAGACGTGTGGGAGATCGTGGAGAACGGTTTCCAAGAGAGGCGGAAGCTGGAGCCGATCAAGCGCAAAGAAACGCGTTAAAGGAAACAAGAAAGAAGGACAAGAAGGCCCTCTATATCTTGTACCAATCGGTGGACGAAGACACATTCGAGACCATCGCCAATGCCGAGACGTCAAAGGTGGCGTGGGATAAGCTCCAATCGACTCATAGAGGAGCTGATCGTGTGAAAAAGGTACGGTTGCAAACTTGGTGAGTTTGAATCGTTACAGATGAAGGAGACGGAGGTGATAGTGGAATATCACACAAAAGTAATGACCGTTGTCAACCAATTGAGACGGAACGGTGAAGAAATCGCCGATGTTCGTGTCATAGAGAAGGTTCTACGGAGCCTAAACACTAAGTTCGAGATCATCGCCACGACAATCGAGGAGACGAAGGATCTCGAGAACATGACGATTGAACAATTTATAGGCTCGTTGCAAGCCTATGAGGAGAAAAAGAAAAGGAAGATGGAGCAAACGGAGACCGTTGAACAATTTCTCCAACTCAAACTCAAGGAGGAGAATGGTCGTGGACTTGGAAGAGGTCGTAGTGGTCGAGGCCATGGTGGAAGAGGTGAAGCCAACACCGACGTTTCTCAAAACTCGTGTGAATCTTCAAGAGGAAGAGGAGGCCAAGGTCGTGGAAGACGTGGTGGAAGGTCCGGGAGAGATAAATCTCAGGTAAAATGTTATAATTGTAATAAATATGGACATTATGTGAATGAGTGTTACTCATCCCAAACAGAGCCGATCGACCGGAAGCATCAGAACCGGTCAACCGCCGGTACATCCAACGCCCATCAAGGGCAGTCCAATTATGCGGAGGAGAACGGAACCTTATTCATGGTTTCAAAGGGAGAAGAAGAGAGTCGAGATAGCATGTGGTATCTTGACACCGGAGCCTCGAATCACATATGTGGGAACAGCGAGATGTTTGCGGAGTTGAACGAGATGGCGAAAGGTAATATTGCCTTTGGAGACAATTCTTTGGCCGCCATCAAAGGAATAGGTAAAATTCTCATTCAGTTAAAAAATGGAGAACATCAATATATCACAAATGTTTATTACATTCCCAATGTAAAAAATAATATATTGAATGTAGGACAATTGTTAGAGAAAGGTTTTGAAGTTCAAATGAAAAACAATTGTTTGTATTTGAGAGATAATCATGAGAGACTTGTTGCTATAGTCTCCATGACCAAAAATCGAATGTTTCCTTTGAATGTATGTAATGATGTTCCGAAATGCTTGAAGACGTGTTATGAGGATCCCTCTTGGCTATGGCATCTATGGTTCGGGCACCTCAATTTTGGGAGTCTAGAAGACTTGTCGAAGAAGAAGATGGTGCGGGGTTTACCGCACATTCACAAGCCGAACCAAGTGTGTGAAGGGTGCTTACTCGGAAAACATCATCGAAGTAGTTTTCCGAAGGAGTCTATGACAAGAGCCAAGAAGCCTCTAGAACTCATCCATGCCGATGTGTGTGGAGTGATCAAACCGGAGTCTCATGGTAAAAGTAAATACTTCCTTCTCTTTATTGATGATTTTTCTAGAAAAACATGGGTGTACTTTTTGAAGGAAAAATCGGAAGTATTTGAAATCTTCAAGAGATTTAAGGTGCGTGTGGAGAATGAAAGCAACCTTACGATCAAGGCCATGAGAACCGATCGAGGTGGTGAATTCACATCAAATGAGTTCAAACAGTTTTGTGATGAAAAAGGCATCCGACGTCCGTTAACGGTGCCAAGGACACCGCAACAAAATGGTGTGGCGGAGAGGAAGAATCGGACAATCTTGAACATGGCAAGAAGCATACTGAAGACGAAGAAGATGCTTAAGGAATTTTGGGCGGAGGCCGTAGCTTGTGCGGTCTATTTGACAAACCGAGCACCAACCAAAAGTGTGCTTGACAAGACGCCTCAAGAAGCATGGAACGGAAGAAAGCCCGGAATTGGTCACTTCAAGGTGTTTAGGAGTATTGCATATGCTCATGTGTCGGGGGAAAAAAGGACCAAGCTCGACGATCGAAGCGAGAAACTCATCTTCATCGGCTATGACGCAAATTCAAAGGGTTATCGCCTCTACAATCCTTTGAATGGGAAGGTAATTATTAGTCGTGATGTTATTTTTGATGAGGAAGTCTCTTGGGATTCGAATATACAGGAGGAGGAGTATGATTTCCTTCCATACTTTGAAGAAGACGATGAAAACGAGCCAACCAGGGACGAAATAAGTGAAGTTTTGCCCATTCCAGCGTCACCCCGGTCGACCGATCGGTCGTCATCTGAAAGCTCAGCGTCATGCAATGCATCGTCCAGCGGAACGGAGGCATTTTCCAGCGATTCGGAGAACGAAATTGGCCCAAGAGGAACCCGAAGTCTACGGGAACTTAATGAGGTAAATGAAAATCAAAATGACATAATTCTCTATTGTCTTTTTAGTGATTGTGAGCCCATTAGTTTCCAAGAAGCCATTGCAAACAAAAAATGGAAAGATGCAATGGATGAAGAAATTCGAGCGATAGAGAAAAACGACACATGGGAGTTGACCAAGCTTCCAAAAGGGCACAAACCAATCGGAGTAACGTGGGTATACAAGACAAAGCGAAAGGCCAATGGCGATGTTGAGAGGCACAAGGCGAGACTAGTTGTGAAAGGGTATAGTCAACAACACGGCATCGACTATGATGAGGTATTTGCCCCCGTTGTTCGCCTTGAAACTATTCATTTGATTATTGCTTTGGCAGCCCATAATCATTGGAAGATACATCAAATGGATGTCAAATCGGCATTCTTGAACGGAATTCTTGAGGAGGAGGTCTATGTGGAGCAACCGTTGGGTTATGAAGTCAAGGGTAAAGAAGACAAAGTGCTTCGATTGAAGAAGGCACTTTACGGTTTGAAGCAAGCACCGAGAGCATGGAATTCGAAGATTGACAAGTACTTTCAAGAGAAGAAGTATATGAAGTGTCCTTATGAGCATGCCCTATACATCAAAATGCAAGGTGAAAACATACTAATCATTTGTTTATACGTTGATGATTTAGTATTTACCGGAAACGATCCTAGCATGTTTGATGAGTTCAAAAGGGAAATGGCAAAGGAGTTTGAAATGACGGACATTGGTCTCATGAGTTACTATCTTGGGATCGAGGTCAAACAAGGTGAAGATGGGATTTTTATATCCCAAGAGGGCTATGCTAAAGAAGTGCTCAAAAGGTTCAACATGGATGATGCTAATCCGGTTGGAACACCGATGGAATGTGGAGTCAAAATCACCAAGCAAGATGGAGGAGAGAAGGTAGATTCTACACTTTTCAAAAGCTTGGTTGGAAGTTTGAGATACTTGACATGCACAAGACCGGATATTCTTTATTCGGTTGGAATCATTAGTCGATTTATGGAGGAGCCGACAACAACGCATTTCAAAATGACAAAGAGGATACTTCGCTACATCAAAGGGACGATTGGGTATGGTCTTTCCTATGTCTCTTCTAGCAATTTTGATGTTGTTGGTTATTGTGATAGTGATTGGAGTAGTGACTTGGATGATCGGAAGAGCACTACGGGGTTTGTATTTTTTATTGGTGAAACGGCGTTCACATGGATGCCAAAAAAGCAACCCATAGTCACATTATCAACATGCGAGGCGGAGTACATCGCGGCAACTTCATGTGTATGTCATGCAATTTGGCTAAGAAACTTAGTGAAGGAGTTGAAGTTTCAAATGGAAGGTCCAATGGAGATTTTTGTTGATAACAAATCGGCCATTGCCTTAGCCAAAAATCCGGTGTTTCATGGGAGGAGCAAGCACATCAATACCCGATTTCACTACATTCGGGATTGCGTTACGAAGAAAGAAGTGGAACTCAAATATATCAAGTCACAAGACCAAGCGGCGGACATTTTCACAAAGCCCCTCAAGTTGGAGACTTTCATCAAAATGAGGAGTTTACTTGGTGTAACAAATCAAGTTTAAGGGGGGATGTTGAGAAAATAAAAGGTTTTTATTATTAAACTTTATTTGTGGCATTTAGTTTGTATTAATGTGTGGCTTTTGATTTTTGTGTAACCGGTTGTGGTTTGATGTGTATAACCGGTAGTGGCTTTTTGAGTTATAGGGAATTATGTGTAAGTTAATTTGGGAGTTTTCTTTGTTTTAGAAGTTATGGGCATTTGGTGACATTTATGGTTTTTAACCATTAGTATTCTATGGTTGTTTTTGTTAGCCTATATAAAGGCATGCTTAGTTAAATGATAAATATCACTTTCTCCATATTTGTCCTTTACGTTTTTCTAACATGTTGCACGTGTTGAAGGCGGTGATCAAACAATGCACCTGCTGGGTGGCTACGGAGGAGACGACAAAAGTGGTCCGGTTTGCCGACAGAGGGAGAGAGAGATCAGACAAGTATGGTCTCCTAATTAAAAATTTTGACCCATAACCTAGTTTTGTTTAAAATTTATTAAACTAGCTTAAAATTGACAAGGTATAATCTTGGTAGCATCAATTTAAATAAACGGACAAAAAAACAAGACAATTAATCCTAGTCCCATTCACATTTTGTTAGATCTGAGGATGCTTCCTCACTAGTCACTCCGAGAGGGAGAAGAATTTTAAATCACTTTCACACCAGCCAGCCAGCCAGCTTCTTTGGATCCTTCCCTATGTCTCACTCTAATAAACCCACTATATAATGAGAGCTAACCCCAATTCTCTCTTCAAATTAACTCATCTCTCTCTCTTTCTCTGTCTCTCTACAATTGCTCATCAACCAGACAAATTAAGGCTTGATTAATTGTTGATCAAATTAATAGAAATGGGAAAGGAAGTTATATCAGTGGAGAGGAAGTGGGTGGAGGTTGCACCGACCCATCTCATATCTCAGAGAAAGTGTTCATCAAAATCTCCGGGGCTGGAGACCATAGCTGAAGAAGAAGGGTCTGATGGTAGTTCTTGTACCATTGATGTAATTTTGCTCAAGATCAGATTATTCAATCTTCTTCCTGCTTTCCTTTCTTCTCTGTATTACGCTTTGACTAAAGAGAGATCTTTCATTTTTTGATCGAGAGATCAAATGTTGTGTATCATATTGGGCCTCAAGAATTGAGAGTCCTATAATGTATTTGCACTGTTTGTGACTTTAGAGTGTTAAATTTGATAAAAAAATTTTCAACTTTCTTCAATTTTCTTCTTTCGAAACATTTCCTTTTTTTTTTTCAACTTTTTTAACCTTTTACTAACTTTTTTTCAAGTTTTTTTTTTATATGTTTCAAGAAATACACTAAATACGTAATAATTTAAATTTATTTATTTTTTTCTTTTACCAAATTTGGCACTCTAAACAAACGTAGTGCCTACGTAAGTATTAAATTAACTATGGGCCGCATTGTGATGTGGACTCTATGCTTAATCCAACACTCTTGTAAACACTAGAGAATACTGTAATACAGATGCTCCGGATCTGGGCTCGAAAGGCCCACTAAAAGACCGCACTGAGATGTGGACTCTATACTTAATCCAACACTCTTGCACACACTTCGGAATTCTGTAAGACAAATGCTCCGGATCTGGGCTTGAAAGGCCCACTAAAGGAAGCTAAAGGTTTCAATGCAACTTGCCATGCCATATATAGAAGCATGTAATTTTGTAATTTAGATGTTTTTTTATTATGCAATTTTTCATTACTAATAGATTAATATAATATCTCACTTTCTTACTGTAAAAGCATTATTTTTATTTTTTCTTTATTATTGTTATCATTATTATTATTATTACTATTATTTTGGGGGTTGAGGAAGGGTAATTCTCATGTTTAAGTTGGCAGTTGTCTGTGCATGTAAACATCTTTCGAAGGTTGAAATCTAAATAACTAAAGGATCATTTGGTTTATTTTTCTATTTTTTGTTTTGAGCTCATTTGTCATTTTGTACTTTTAAAAATAAAGAAAATAGTTCAAGACCATTTGGTCACCCGTGTTTTTCAAAATTTATTCTAGAAAATAGAAAAATAGATTTACACATGAAATATAAAATGACAAAAAGTCGTTTTAAGTATTTTTAACTCCAAAACAAAGAAAATTTTTAAATAAAGAAAATAAAGTATTTTTTGTTTCCTTGTTTCGAAATTTTTAAAATATAAAATGCATAAAACCAAAAATATAAAACAAAGAACAAAAAATCAAACCAAATGTCACCCACATTTTTAATAAAAGTATCATGTTTAGCTAAATGTTTATTATTATTTTACAGGATAATTATTTAAAAAATTTTAATAGGATATTATTTTATTTATTTATTTTATTTTGTTGACAATTTAAATACAAGCACAGCTATATATCAAACAATCAGATTAAAATCATTTCGGCCACCCACTTCAATATCAGAGGTGACAAGGCCAGTTGAGCCGGGACCTAAAAATATTGCGTTGCGTGTAGGGTCCGGGCCAATAAAAAAAAAAATTAGTCCAAAATTTAAGCTTGTATCCATCCACTTAAACCCATTTATTTCTTTTAAAATTTTTCTAAACTATATTTTTAAATAAAAATTATAAAAGTCTTTTACCACTAAATTTTTTTTTTATAATTTTGATAGAACACTTAATTTTCTTTTAATAAGAAATACAAATATAATAATACATAAATACAAAATTATAAAATATATATTTTATAATTTTTCTGGTAAACCTGTTCAATCTCAATTTTAACTCACATAACTTTTCTGGTAAACCTGTTCAATCTCAATTTTTTCGTTCTTATATATCAAAAAACATATCAAAAAACCGAATTTCTTCTCATTAGTAGAGGTGTAAATGGGTAGGGTTACCCCTTAATTAATCAATTTTATTACTAAATTCATTTATATTTTTATTTATCATTACTGTCCCAACCCATTTATTATTATCTTTTTGTCGAAATCCCAAACCCCTCTGCTCCCAAATCTACGAAACCCATTCCAAACCCACAAAACTTATTTATGTTTAATTGGTCAAATTACCTTTTAATTATCCATTAAATTCCCAAATTGAGATAAAAATAAAAAAATAAGTGACAAAATTGTTAAATTTATTAAATTGAACAAATTCATTGGTCAAAGGACCTCTAAATTTTTTTTAAAGATAAAAGAAATATATTATAAATAGTAGAAATAAATATACAAAATACACAGGGGCATACCCCTTAGAACAGTACAATAGGAATCATTGTTCATAAATGATTTTCAAATCCAATATGAAACAATCAAACACATGGGAAATAATACACAACAAAACTTTGGCTTAAGAATTAAAAAAAATTTATTTTAGGGATGAAATTGTAAATATATAAATAAATATTTTATTTTATTTTATTAAATGAGTACTTAATAGATTCCGTACAAGTATCGGGTATCGGATATTTTATAAGTATAAACGAGTATCGGGTACCCTATAGACAAATCCTAAACTCGTCTCAAACCCGCACGAGTATTAAATTTATCTTCCAAACCCGTCTCATTCCCATTAAGGTATTTTCTAACATATTTTTATCAGGTTTGATCGGGTTGGGTACTCTTGTACACCCGTCCCATTGACATCTCTATTCATTGGGCAATTGACTGTCCCGTTCCTAAATTGAAAAACATGCCAAATATAGGGTGTTTGGCGGCACAACTTTTAACAAAAAATTATTAACTTTTGATTTTAGAGTATTTGGCAAATCATCAATTTTTACTAGGTTTTTGCTCAGTTACAATAATTTGTCAACTCAAAAATTATCAAAAAATTGTTCAAAATTACTAAAATTTATTAAAAGTTACCAAAAGTTACTAAAAATTATTAAAAGTTACCAAAAGTTACTAAAAATTATTAAAAGTTACTAAAATTTACCAAGCAACCAAAAGTTGTAAAAAAAAAACTAAAAATTATTAGTTGCTTCACCAAACACATCAAAAATTACAGCTAAAATTTACCAGTTGTTAAAAATTGTCAAAAGTTACTAAAAATTTACCAAATATCCAAAAGTTGTAAAAAAATTACTAAAAATTACTACTTGTTTCACCAAACACATCGAAAATTGCTACTAATAATTTTTAGCAAAAAAATACCAAAAATTACTAAAAATATGCCTCCAACCACCCCATAGTTAGCACCCTTGGCGTTATTACCGTTAATGTCAATTTTCACAAGACGCCATATTCGGTTTTTTTTTTTTTTTTAACGAAAAAATTGGCGTTATTCTTTAATTTCAATTTTTACAAGGCACCACATTCCTTTCTTTTGTTTTTTGGAACGAAAAATATGAGGGCCCGGGTTACCATACTTACTTTTTTTTTCATCATATTTCAAAATAACAAATATGAACCAATGATGAATTGTGTAGAGAGTAAACTCACCCACTAAAGCGTCAAGGGCCTGGCTCCCATGTCATTTCTTATTCTGCTAATTTTTTATTTTTTTTTTAATTTCAATCATCCATTTTTATTTACAGACTGAAAATAAAAAATAAAAAATAACATAATAAATAATAAACAGGGGAGGCGGGTCCGAGCACCGAAGCCGTGGGGGCCCAATAGGCCACATTAAAAATATAGAAAAGAAGAACATAGTAAACTAAAATACTCTCAGCATATGTACATAATATTAGTACATAATAAATATTCACAAAGCCTCTGCTGAGAAATTAATGCATATGAAATTTGCAAAACGTTGCTTTCTATTTAACACTTGATATGCTAAGAACACAGAGACAGCTATTTGACGATAGCATATGTATGAACTAGCAAAATAACACCCAAATATGATCATTAAGAACCCAAATTCCTGGCTATATGTACACTTATATATATATATATATATATATTATATACACTTTTATAGAGAATAAGCGATATATACTCTCGGGAGCAGCATGCAACTGCTAAGCACACTGACAATTACAACCATAAGATGACAGAGTCTTTGGCACTTCGGAGAAACATGTTGGGTTTTTCGACAAGAATGAGGAGGAGGAGGAGGAGGAGGAGGAGGAGGAGGAAGAGGCTGAAGAAGCGCTCGGTGATCCTTCCATGAATTCTTCTGCAGCTTCTACTTCGTAGATTGTTTCGAGGGTGATGCGGATTTGGACCCTGGAAGGAGCCGAGAGGAATCGAGGCGGCGCAACCGCAGAGAATGGAGTTCTGGCCTGAGAGGTGGTGGTGGTGGTGGTGGAGGGTGGCGGCCCTCGTGGCGGGTTAGTACTCTTGGGTGGCAAAAGAGTTGGCTTGGGCCGCTTGGCTGAGGCTGGGAATGGGGACACAGCATGGGCAACATGAGCAGTAGTAGTCATTTCCAAAAGAGCAGCTGGGAATATTGGAATTGCACAAACACTATGGTGGTCGGGAAAGTAGAGAGAGATGGGAGATGGGGTTGGCTGGTGTATGTCACCCGTTTGAGTTATATACATATATATACACACACAAACTTTTTGATCAACGGTACAAGTTGCACAATCTTGGTTTCTTTGTAAAATGACATTAATGCCATTTCCATGGGTGATTGTGGCATGGCAACCGCTTGTCTCCATTGGTTAGAAATGGTGTATCGTCGTTACCTTTACATTAGGCAACACAACAATAATTCACTTCTTTGGAATTACGTTTTGGCAACTGGGCGTGCAATTTGCAATTAGGCCTCGTAGGCCCCGTTTGACATCATCAAAACACACTAAAATTTATCAATTTTAATTATTTTTTTATACTTTCCTATCATTAAAATTTTTCATATTTCACCTTAATGTCATATCTTTTTATTTTTATTATATTTTTATCTCATTTTTTACCAACCAAACACCCCCTTAATACCCAAATTGTAATCAAATAAACAAGCATGCATGTGCAGACTTATAATTAGTAGTGTAAAATTATATTTTTAAAGTAAATAAGAGTAAAAATAATTAAATACAATGAGTTCAAAATATAAAAATATATATAATTTATAAAAAAATAGTAAAATTAAAAAGTTAATATAATTTTCTAAATTAGTAGAGACATTTAAGTCTGCTCAAGCATGCATGTCGATGAAAATTGATATTCTAGTATACGACTGAGAAATTAATCAAATATTAATTGGCCTCTAAGAACAAAGTCGTTAACACTCCATTACATATACTTTTATGAGTGCGTTCGAATAAAAGATTTGTTGGGTTATATTTAGAAGATGAATTTGTGAAGAGAAAAAAAAAAGTAAAAGAAAATGAAAAGAATGTACAATGAAGTGAAAAAATTAAATTTATTTTATTTTTTATTGAGTTAGAAAAATAAGAGTAGAATGAATAAATATTTATCAATAAAATTTAATTTTTACTTAGTTAAGTGTACCAAAATTACACAAAGTATAAATTTTATTTTCTTTTTCCTTCACAAATTTATGTTCCAAACATAGCAATAAAAGAAAATTACTTTTTGCGTTTGATTTTTTATAAAAATGGTAGATAAACAATAGGATATGTATAATTAGTTAAACATAATTAAAGTACAAAAAAATAATTCATCAATGAGTGCCTTTTATTTTCATTTATTTTCTAAATATACATTCAAAATGTTATATTATTTTTCGATTTCCATTTCATTTTCTTCTCATTTTCCTTTCTTTTCTTTTCTTTTTTTTTTTTTCCTTCACGAAGTCAGTCAATGCAAACACATCATGCATGACTTTAAAGTTTGAAAACGTGGACACATCATACGATTTTAGTTACACAATGACATCCCCACGTCATTTTGATGGCGGTTGAATAACATTATTGTAGAATAATAAATCCTTAGAAATGTTTTCCAAAAGGTTGTTTTATTTGTCAAAAAAAAAATTAAAAAAATTGAATTTTTACTAATATTTTTTATTTTTTTAAATTAAATTTTGTTACATGTTACTCTTACATTAACTTTTTATTTCTATTCTTTTAACAAACCAAATACCACATAATTATAATAATAGTATTCCCAATTCATTCTGATAAACTTTTATAATAACAGAATCTTCAGTGCAATATCACTTTCATCATCGTAAACATCCAGAAAAATTTTGGCGGACTCAAGGTTCATGCATGGACCACAATCATGTATAGCAAGTGAGTGGGAACGGAGGACCAATAGGTCCCGGATTCGACTCTTCTTGGGGACAGTCCTTCCTCTAATTGTGAAGGGCCATCTAACAGCTTTCTCGACTGATCCGGTCAGCCAGGACTTACCTAGGCTGGTTTACCTCCTTGTGGTTCTTTGCCGACTAGGGCTACGGGGTAGGCTTCACCCAGTGCGCACCCATGAGTAGCGGCTGCGGGCTTCTCTCCGACCCCAGAAGTGAGTGGGAACGGACCCTAAGGTTGTCCTAAGTTATAGCTCGAGTAGCTTAATTAATCTAATAATCTTTTTTTTTAAATTTAATTAATTTAAATTTTTATAATTTAACCCACTCTTTTCATTCATGGTAAATTAAATCGAAGACAAGTAATTCTTAATTGTCAATGGCGATATAAAGTCAAGCAACAGAGTAAGAATTTTTTCTTCTAAGTAAAAACTAAATTTTTTTTATGACAAAATTTTATATCAACTCAAATAAACTCTAAATTTTGAGTTAGCGAGCTACCATGGAACATGTAGAATGAAAACAAAAGAATTGCTTTACGAACTGAATGTGAAATTTGGAGTTATTAGTTTTAGTCAAGGAAGCCCCAGCTGGAAGAACCCGAGAAAATGGGGAAAGAAACAGCTTGTCTTTCTAGCAAGACAAAACGAAGCAGCAGTCGAGTTGGTTCGGATGGCGGGCTGAAGGGTCTGGGACCAATAGGTTCCAGATTCGACTCCTCTTAGGGCAATCTTTTCTTTAATTGTGGAGAGCCATCTAACAGCCTTCTCGATTGAGCCGGTTAACCAGGGCTTGTCTAGGCTGGTTTACCTCCTCGTGATTCTTTGCCGGCTAGGGCCACGGGGCGGGTTTCACCCAGTGCGCACCCATGGATAGCGGCTGCGGGCTTCTCCCCGACCCCAGAAGAAAAAACGAAGCAGCACTTAGAATCCGTGATGCGTAATTCTGCATAACAGAGGCGGCTTTTAGAGCAGCTCTGGGCTTCCACTTGGGTTGTGTGGGGTTGTGAAAATAGTATTGATCAATATGATATTAAATGCTACTGTTCAAATACACACATGCGTGCGCACGTGCACATGTACTAATAAAATTATCATAAAAAATTTTATATGAATTTATTTTGTCTTTTAAACAACTTTTTAATAATATTACACTAATCCCTCCCTACATTTCATCAAAAGTTTCATGTTCAAAAAATTAATCTGATATTTTTTCTATTAAATTTTTTTCACATATTATCTTTTGTGCCACGTAAATGCTAAAAAATGCGAGTGTCTTGGTTAATGTCATATATAAGTTTTGTGAGAATTAACCAAAGTATTCTTGTACAAAATGTTAAGACTTGTAAACAATTTAATCCTTAACATTATAAGTAGGGATGAATCTATGCAGGAAATCATGAGGGGCATGTCTTAAAAACCTCAATTTTCAGTTAAAGTTTTGTATACATGAGAGAGGTTGGTCCTTCTCTTCCCCGAAAGTATAAACCCAACTCGTTTGGTCTCTCTTATTAGAGATTCCACGCTCTGTCTCATATTATAAGTACGAAATTTTTCATTAATTTATAATAAAAATATTTAATATCAATAAAACTTGTGCATTCTTTAGCTATTATAAATGTAACTATGAAAATTTGATACCAAAATTTTAAATTGGGGGATGCCGAAAACTATTTTTCAAACATAAAGATATTTACTAATTTTTTTTTTTTTTAATTATGGTATTGCATTACCCACGTCGATAATATTCCAAGGTTTAGCTTTATGGACTTGTTCAAAGTCCTACGAATTTGGAACAATTCGGGTAGCTTCATGGACTTGTTCAAAATCTCACGACTTTGGATCAATTCAGGTGGCTGCTGCTTGGGTGATGAGTAATTTCACGAGTTATTTCGTTCGCCCTTCTCAGCACGGCAGATAAGATCATGAGGTGATGACTGCACGGACATGTCCAGTGTTAATGTGACAGAGCAATTTGGGGGTAGGACCCAATTCATAACGACACCGTTTTAGATATTTTTTACTTAAAACAATGCTTGTCTACTTCAATTTTTATATTTGAATATGATTTGATACATTTGAATGTGAAATTTAAGTGTGTGAAAAACTTGAAGAAAAAGAATGAATCTATTGAATGAAGATGAAAAAGACTGAATCCAATAGGAGTATTTACAATACTTTTATATCAGCCTCTAATCAACATACCTAACTACATAACAGAATCATACCAAATTACACGACAGAATAACTAGTATATCTAACTGACTTTTCTTTTCTTTCTTTTCTGTTCTAACTTTTTCTTCTTTGGACTTTAATTCCATATTCTCAATGTAAGAATTTATATTCCAACAAAGTGAAATAGCATCATTTGGAATGAAAAATAGTCAAAACGGCATTGTTTGGAGGTATTACAACGGTTATAGTAACTAACCCTTACTGTAATCCCACTTCGACCTGACCCGACTGAGCTCTCCAGAGCTAGCGACCGAAAATGTTGGAAACAGATGGATTTTGCTGAGGTACAATGCCAAGGGAGATGGATTCTTGGCACTTGCACAGGTTACAGTAATTAAAGGTGCATTGAAGTTGAAATTAATGGTGAAGCTCTTAGAGGTATAGCAAATTAGCAATGGTGTTGGCAATGTTGGTGGTAAGTATATACATACGACGTAGCGTTTTTGAAGTTCTAAGAAATTTTAAAAATTTTTAGAATTTTTTTATTTTTTTAATTAAATCTTTTTATGTGTCACTTTTATACTAATTTTTAATTTTCTTTGAACTTTTTCGAAATTTTAAACGCTATCAAAATGTTACATCTACACCAAAACAAAAGTTTAAAAAATATAAAAAGAAAATACTAAAAACTTTTTTTTTTTAACCCCACGAAGCCTAACAATGCATGATAGAAAAATTATTTTTGGTGTATTCTTTATAATCATCGCCTCACAATTTTAAAATTTATAAATATCTTGTAATTTTAATTTATAACTCTTCTTAACGCCTTTTTTTTGACGTTTATTTTGTTAAGAAAATGAATAAATAAAAATTGAAATAGAAAAAAAAAATGGGTAGATAGCACACTTAGATTGTGCTTAGTATGTGAGTAATGGAATATAATATAATGAAATGGAATTGAATATATTTTTACTTTAATTTACTCTCAGAGTTATTAGAGAGTTTATCTGATTGTTAATTTTAAGATTCTAGGGATTAATCGAAATGCACGCAACCTAAATCGAAAACTTTGAGTACTTAAAAAAATAATTAAATTAAAATATCATTCTCCAGAAAAAGTTATGCCCACCTTAAGTGGGAAAAAGCAAGTACACAAGTTAAGGATAGATATAGATGAATCAATAAGTACGTTATAGTAAATATGATTACTGCAGGAAATTGAATTTTGAAGAGAATAGACTCAGATTAAATATTAAAATATATGTATGTATATATATATATCCATTGGAACGATGGATAAATTATCATCAAAGGGAGTAAATTCTTGTAATACAGGTCTCTCTCTCTCTCTCTCTCTCTCCTTTTATTATTTTCAGTAGGGCTTGGGGTTCAATAATACACTTGGGCCGTACATGGGCTAACTAGTTGGGGCTTGAGGTCCAGTATGGGCAAACTTGGGCTTGTCGCTTTATATAACGGCAGGCAGCCTGGGCATGTTTGCTTGTTCCCAAAATGGTGATTTATCTAATTTAAATTTGGCTCATTTATGAATTAAACACCTCATGTGTTTTCCTGCACAGAAGTCAAATACCTTAAAATAAATTTAAGTTTTTCTATCAGAAACAACTTAATTTATTTCACACATTTTGAAACAAATCAAACTAAACCAAACCAAGCCTTTTCCCACTAGGTGCGGTCGGCTATATAGATTCATTAGGTGTCATAAAATTCATAAAAATTCGACAAAGTTTTACGTTGGCTGTCGACTACCTAACACAACCCTCCTCCTTTATCTGGGCTTGGGACCGGCCATAAAAAAAAAACATAAGCAGAGTTATTTTGAAGCAGATGTCGCGAAATAAAATGATTTCATTGATCCAATCAAAACAAACAAACAAACATACATACATACATACATACATACATACATACATGTGTCAAAACAATGACTCCATTGTTTTACATATATATTCTCTTCATTTTTCTTCTAGACAGAAGGTGGATCGAAAGTTGGGTTCAGTTAGATTGCCCGATATCAACACCCTAGCTCACACTTTGCATCGACTGTTTCCTCCTCTCTTTTTTTTTTTTTTTTTTTTAAACGACTTCATTAGTGATTCGGGCTCATGTTTGCGGACTTTTGTTCCGTTAAATATATGGTTAAATAGAGAATTGCAGCCCAGGTGGACAATGACGAAGTTGAGATGGCGTAGAATAAGTTGAAGTAATTAATACATAAATAATTGACTAATTGACCATTCAAGACTTTACGTACATTTTAGTTTCTTTTGATTATCTTATTTTTGCTCTTTGTAGATCTGTTGTGCGTCTCTGATTGAATACCGGTTTATACTATGTGATTATGTGATTAGTCGTTCGCGTTGTGAGTCACGGAATCTGAAGTTTTATAATTTTTGAAGTTTTGAATTTAGAGCCCGTTTAATAACTCAAAAATTAGTCAAAAAATATCAAAAGTTACATTTTGTAATTTTTGGTGCGTTTGGTAAAATCATAAATTTTTTCCTTTTTTTTTTATTTACTACAGTAAAAAGTAAAACAAAAAGTTGTCACTTTTTTTATTTACTACAGTAAAAAATGTACCAAACACACAAAAAATGCCACCTTTTTGATTTGTTACAGTAACAAATTTACCAAACACCCAAAAGTTACAAAAAAAGGTTAAAAAATACACTTTGTTCAACCAAACACACAAAAAAGTGTAAAAAAAAAAACCCAAAAAACTACCAAAAGTTGAGATTTTTTTTTTAACTGCCAAACGAGCTCTTAATCTAATATTCTTGAAAATATTGGAATTAATAAACAATAAAGAGCAAACTCACAATCTATAGATCACAAAATCGGGAGTTTGACATTTTTTAAAATCTTGAATTTAACGTTTATGTAAGTCTCTAACAATTTTGAGAAAACTTGAATTATAATCAATATTGGAGAACAAACTCAAAATCTGATCTCTTAGGTTAACCTCAAGGTAAAATGAGCTCAAAATGCAGTAACAAGAGCGTAGTGCGGTAGAAAGAGCGAAGTTTCACGGAAGTATTTATAGCAAGGATCAGACAATGGTGATTTCTAATAGAGCCATGTCAAGCATGAATGGGGAGTGACAAATCACATGATACGTATGCTGTGTCATGGGCATCATCCAGCCATGGGAACATAAACATGAATACCATTCATGATTATGTTAACATGACTAATTCTCTCAATCTGTCATGAACATCATTCATTTATGGGAACAGAACATGCCTATAAAAATGTGATGTGTCTTCACTTGCCCACTAGAGGCACAACTAGAGACAAACATTTCTACACTTCATCGCATCCTTATCTAGTAATATAGCCTCTACGCATCTCCGAAGGGTGCATGTGAAGAAATTAAAGCAGAAAGAAGCCAAGAATGGACTCGACGCAGATTATCATGACCAATAGTAATTGTATATTTGGCTTCATAGAGACCTTACTTTTCCTTGAGGTGGCTGTTCATGCCATGGATAAGAGGGCAATAGAGATGTCAATAGAGACGTACAAAGAGAGAGAGAGAGAGAGATGACGACGATGACAATGTTGCATAAGCCATATGTGTAACGTCGTTAACGATAATTTAAATAAAAAAAAATATATAGAATTGTTGAGGCCATCAACACTACTATTTACTAGAGTGCACAAAATATCAAAAGAATCAAACATCAAATCAATTCGATTTTGTTCACGTAAACAATTCGATTGTGTTTTAAAAATTATCAACCACATTATTTCGGTTCAATTTTTGAGTTAGTATATTTTTATATCCAAGTAAACCAAACCAGTCAACCTAACTAGATATTTAGGGACGTTGAGAGCACAATTTTTAATAATTTTTGATTTTTTTTGTCAAAATTACTAGTGTGTTTGGGAAAATAAGTAGTAACCTTTTTGCAATTTATGAGTATTTAGTAAAATTTTTAGTAATTTTTAACAAATTTTAACAACTTTTAACAATTTTGACAATTTTTAAAAATTTTTAGTAATTTTTAATTGAAAAGTTAGAGAAAAAAGTCATAAAAATTGGTAATTTGCCAAACATTTATGAATTAAAAGTTGATAATGTTTTGCTAAAAATTGTACTTCCTGTTTGACAATAAAAAATACCGCCGGAACTACTCACCACATTAACTAGAAAAATAAAACTCAAGCCTGTAGAGTACAAGAAATCAGAGGTTATGGCCGGAGAGAGCCCTCGACCAGAAAACCCTCCAATAATAAAGTCGGGAAAGACTTGAGTTAATTGTAAAAGAGGAGTAATGCAAAAAATTGACAATAGTAAGCGTACCTAAATTCTAAGAATAAGTATTGTTTTTATAGTAAGATAGAATAAATAATTTAATATGTAAATAATTGAATTGTAATTATTTAGTATCTTATATGTGCATGCTAAAGTATGGTGAATTACTTTTTTTAAATGCCTTTTATTCCACATTTAATACTTCTCACTTTGTATTAAATGTGTTTGGGAAGATTAAGTTTCAGAATTGACAAGATACAACCTTAAGAAATCTATTAATGTCACATCTGCCTGTTATTTATAAAGAGATGAATTAACAGATCTAATTATAAAGTAATAAATTCAGTTCATTTATTATCATTTTACATTTATAGTTATAATTATACCACTAGGTATTGGGACATAATTGCAGTGATTTTATGATTATTAACCAACACCGAGCACATTTTTATTATGTTTAAAATTATATCACGTGTCTTATCCTATTGTGTTAGGAAGGACTCGAGCGCCCCGCCCCTACTTAATTTTGTACTAACACTTCCAAATGCCCTCTTTAATTTGTACACTAAAGGCCTAACAATCGACCCAAATTGACTCGAAACGATTAAAATTGTGTTTGTCGGTTCCATGGCACGATCACGTCAGCCCATTTTCTTTGAACTCCATAAATATCGACATAATTCTAGGACTACCCGAAAAATCGAGATAGTTCCGAATCTATCATGGACCCGATCTAATCCGACCCGACCCGAAACAATTTACTAACAAAGTAATTTGATTCGGGAACTGTGCATGGGAAAATTATTAACACAGTTTCTTTTTTTTTTTGTTGCTAAAATCGAATCAATTTTTTGTTTTTTTCTTTGGTTACCAATCAAGGGTGAGCCACCAAGATTATTGGCAATTAATTCTGCAGATACCACAGTTTGAATATCACTTCTAATTTTGCATGCATGAACTTCATCAATTTCCCATTTGTTTGCCTAATTTTTTAACAGATTCTCCCGAGTGTGCAATTCTCGGGTCAAAGTCCAGCTCCATTTGAGTTGAGCACCTTCACAGATCCAATGAGCGAGATCAAGAAATGGAGCACGCGCTGGAAGATTTAAGCATGCTCATAAACGCACTTACTGACGTACCCCAAATTTATGTCAGCAAAACGATTCTCCACGAAAGTTGCGACGTAATTATGATGATAATACAACGTAAACTTTGAACTCCCTCTAAATTGACAGAATGATAGGGTTGAGGGTTTTTTAAATCGAAATACCATTTTTAACGTTCGAAATTTTTGAATTCTTATAAAACTTTATCTAATAAATGAAAATATTCCCAAACTTTGACAATTAGATAAACTTTCATAAGAATGTTAAATGTAACTTTAACTCTCAAAGTTGTATTTCAATTTCAAGACTCCCTCATCTGTTAAAAATATGGTAAATATCTTACGCAAATTTAGTTATTTCCGAGATAACTTAAAAGCAAACTAACACACATATTATGTATGTTTGGAGTAATAAAAAGTGTAAAAAAATAAAATAAAATGAGAAAAATTGTGAGTTCGTAATGTGTACAGTGAAAGAAAAGAGTTGATGTGACAAAAAATTTATAGAGATTTATAGAATTTTTTGAAACTTTTTAGAGCTCAAAACAGTGCCATTATTGTATTTTTTCTCAATAGTTGTTAAATCATAGTTACTTGGAATGTAGTTTGTTGCGGTACACAATATGAGTACATGGTTCAATATTTTTCTTTTTCTTTTTTTTTCTGGTATACACAATATGGAAGAGATAGATTCAGTTGAAGCGTTATTTCAAATCATGAATCATTTAAGAATGGATCGTTCATACATATTTACGTCTAACTACGTATTATTTGAAAGGATTTCAATAATAATTATAAAAAATAAATAAAATAATACATAACTCCCACAACTCACAACATAATTTCAATAAATAATTCAAAGAAAAAACCAATACAATGTTCTGATAATTAAATAAACTACTATTTCATTCTCTGTTTATTTTTCTGTCTTTTTCATTTCTCTATAAATTATATATATATATATATATAATCACCATATTTTACATGATCCGAATCGTTCCCCAAAACATTAACACTAACGCAACTATCTCCGCTCAGGATTATTATCAACCGATACGTGGCGTTCAACCGGCGGCTCCCGGTTAAGCTCCAAGAAGGTACAAAACGGAAGCTTTCGATGCCGACAAAAACCATATCCTTGAGTGGTCAAATCTTCAAACCACGTATTGACACATTGCACCATTGGTGAAAAAGCCGTACGGTCTTACCAATGAAGCCTATCTCTTTGACGATGACGGGTTGCAGAGTGCTCCAGAGAGGTACAGTGAAAAATTCTGCCGGAGAAGTTACAATAAAAAAATGAAAGTTGAGATTATTTTTACTTTAATAATACATAATTTTTTATATTTTACATTAATTATATTTTAATAAAATTTTTTTAACTTTTATTTTTATTTTAAAAATAATTTTAATTAAATTAAATTAAAACTATTAGATTAAAAATAATCAAATCTCAACTTTTAATTTTTTTACTACAACCTCTGCAGTGAATTATTTTATTACAGTCCCCTATAACCGACTGCGACCAAAGGGAACTTCAACGCGTATGCAATTAATAGCAAAAGCAGAACGCAGCATTACAACAGCAACATAAGACTTATCTCAGTGGCACTAAAAGCCAGAAACTAAGAATTAAGACTTAAAGGTAACTGATTGAGACCAGTGACTCAATATAAGCCTAAACATGCCCTCACCCATCTCATCCAGGGATTCAGATTAAGCCTGAGCGTATAGCCTTATAAATTCCATCCAGAGTTCTCTCTCCTTGCTCATCCAAAGCCCCCCCCCCCCACCCCCCAGAAAAACCTCCTAGCCTTCTCCCCTTCAAGCATTCTCTCTCCTCTCCCTTAAAACTCTCAATCTCTCAAATACTTCAAAAGAAGGAAAAAAGAATGGCAAATGCTCGCATCGCAAGGTTCGTCACCGAGGTAGCGCCACCACAAATCGTGAGCGTCATGAGGCACAGAGCGTCCAAGATGTTGGATACAATCAACGAAGAAGAGAGAGATGATTCTCGCTCTCCGTCTGCGAGGAATCTATCTCCTTCGACTTCTCCCCCTGCTTCTTCTGCCTCGTCTACCAGCGTAACCAAATCCAAGTACTTTCTCAAAGAAGTGCAAAGGTCGGTTTCGATATTCGGCCACTAATCGGTCGGCTTCTTCCTAAAGTTGCACTCTCAAGTTGCACTCTCTTCTGACTCTATCGCTAGGTTTTTATTCTCAGATATGGTGTCAGAGGATGGATAAGCGCACCAGAGGCCATGGCTTGATGATCAGGATGCGCAGAAATCTACTATTTCTACAAGTACATAGTAATATCATGACATGAGGGACTGGTTGTGATGTCCTAATATTGTATGTCTATAGAAGTTTTTCTGCAGTCAATTCAATATCAGATGATTTCAGAACATAAAATAACAGACTGTTCTTAACTGAAACAGCAGAATAAAAAGGCATGCATGGTCATGTTTTTATTTGCATATACATATATAGATGCTGTGGAAACAAAAGAAAAATTGCATAAACCAATTACAAGAAAAGTTTCTGCTGCAACATATCACTCTTTCAAGTAGCAAGAACTTTTCAGAAATTAAAGCCTAAACTGGTAATATTTACACTATCAGCCAGCATAAACATCCTGGAACCAAGGGAGGTTGACATTGTAATTCAGAATACTCGACACAACAGGCATTAGATCATTTTATCTGAGATCTCAAATACATGAGCATGCTTTTCTAATCACCTCTACGCGAAGACATAAACACCCCCCCCCCCCCCCAAAAAAAAAACTAAACATGAAACGATTACGCCACTTTTCAGGGCCTTAACCCTTATTTCTAGCTGATGAGCATTCGTTGGTTTGTGTTGCATGTGATGATACTGTCTCAAATGGTTTTAATTACTTCATCTTTTTATAGTTTATGCCATTCTCAAGTTTCCACCGACAGATTTATTTCTTGGTTTTTCTTCTGCATGACATTCCATCAAATCTTACTTTGGAACTGCAAGTCATATAAAGCATGAGTGACATTAATCAAAAGTGAAATAGTTATAAACTTAGGCAAACACCACCAAAAATTAGGACCCACCTCACATACACTGCAAAATTGAACTGGTGATTGGAAACTTCCTGCGAGAAAACTAGAATTCAACCATTTGAATTTTTTAACTCCTTTCCTTTAACCAAGCTTGAAGACTTGAATTTAATCTTGCGCTTGTTGTATGCTTCTGATTCAACACTCTCTTTTAGTTTCTCCAGAGCTGACATTTTTGGCAAGAACAATGGTAAGTGTTGGCAGAACATCTCGTTAAATATATAGCCCATATGTACGTCCATCCATTTAAAACAATCCACAAGAAAAACAGCATACAAGAGTAGAAACCAACCATTTAGCAAAACCTCATCTGCAAGATCTCCAAATATAAAATTAGGTTCGGCGGTCAACCTCAAACGGCCAGTTTAGTTATCCGGACTATTCTAACATGGGCATCATGCTCATCACTAGAGAAGAATAAGATCTGTTTTTCACTCTTCAAATATTTGCGATCTGTAAACACTAATGAGCAGTCTGACAGGCAGCTACTATCCATTCTCTTATAGGCCCCTTCTGCCCTTATTTTTTAATGTTTTATATTTTTATGTTGCTTTCTCTAATGACTATTTATTCTTTTATTCCTTATATATCCTTTTTATCTTGGTAATGACATTCTCCCACAAATATTAGGTGTCTGATCTTGGAAATTCAAAAATATCACCAGTCACAAAAATCCTATATTTATGGACTTTTACGAAGGGAAAAAAAAATAAAAGAGAACTTACCAGAAGTGTATTTTGAGTGAAGAGACTCTAAAGAATCAGAAGGAACATTGTAATCAGGACACGAGTTGTTGTCAGCTTTCTGTAACATTTTCTTCAATCGCTTAACCTGAAACCAGAGAGAGAGAGTGGATGATTTCCCCAGATTAAACCAAAAGATTAGTACAAAAAGGAGTTATCTCAAGATCTATCTCAAAGCATTAGCATTTTTTCCTCTTATTGACATCTTTTCATCTGTAAAACCTTATTTCAAACTAGCAACACTATGCTGGTGCCCGGCAACGCTTTTGTGAGGCAACATTGCTATAAAAAGTCTCAGATGGTTTAAACACTGAAAGCCTCTAATTTTTCTAAATTACTAGGATATTTTGGAAGTTTCAGAGGCTTAAGTGAACCCAATGTGCTCAATTTAGCTCTGCCCCCGCTTAATAATACATGAGTCCAACCTACTTACCGGGATATTGAATGATTTTACAAAAAAAGAAAAAAAAAATTATCACATACAATTGAAGATTTTCATGGCTAGAGCAGTTATAGGATTTGAAGGAAAATTATAGGATTTGAAGAAACTATCACTTTTCAACATGTCTATCAGAATAACAGGAAGAAAAAAATGAAAAGTTTATGCTGCCGAGAAGTCAAGGACAACTTCCCAAGACACATGAGGAAACAATAAGCCTCGTGTAAGCCACATCTCTAGACAAAATCCTCCTGTACAATTCCTTGCAAAACAAAAGGCTACAAAATCCAAAAACTACCCAATGAATGGAATTTTCAATCCCAAAGTCCAACCATAATGAACAAAGATCTAATTCCACAACCATAAAATAAATTTCTTCCATGCCTTCCAAAGATTTATGATTCATTGATTCCACTGTCCCCAATTTTTTTTTTTTTTTCATGTTATGTTAAAAAAAAAAAAACACATCTACAATAGAAGCACTTTAAACAGACAATATACCTCATCTTTGCGAAGAAGGGTAAAACAACGTCCTGCCTGGCCCGCTCTTGCAGTCCGACCGGCCCGATGAATATATGTTTTCACATATGCAGGCATATCATAATTGATGACATTTCTCACCCCTTCAACATCCATTCCGCGAGTCATTGCATCAGAGGAAACCAGTACTTGTATTTTCCCTGCACGGAATGCCCTCAATGTCTTGCTGTGGAATAAATTTCACTCTTGTTAGACTCTAATCTGGCTTAAACTTCTATCTCAGTTTCAAATTCAAGTAAAAGCAATTCAGAATTTATGGACCAACACCAAAAGATAACTGAAGAGCTTTCGCCTTTAATTGTTAAGCAATCAATAAAAAGAAATACACACAACTTTTAAAAGAAATATTCTGACCAAAAATACCATGTGTCCAAAACTTACTGACTCCTTTCTTGTACGCACACTTGTGCACATGGACAAGTGGACGCGCACGCGCACACACATGCACAAAACCTCAAAACAAAATTCTTAGTAAGAATTTTGTAAAAAATGAAGTTCTCCTGTCATGTTTGTAGATACAGTGCTCAGAAAAATCTAGGATGACATAGCAAAGGCACCTCACATTGGGCAGAGCTGGACATGTTAATTTCTAGAATAAAATCAAACAATTTCTAAGCATCATACTTTGAAAACTCAGCAACTAGAGAAATGAAAATTAAAAAATTATATGATCCATTTTGGTCTTCGGCTTTGGAGATGCTACTCTCATGTATTAGTCCACCCTGTTCATGTGTACCATATGCCTTTGACATATTGTAATAGAGCAGCATCCACAGTTGGGACATGGATTTAACCCTGGGTAGATAAATAAATAAATAGAATGTAAACTGCATGCCACACGCAGTATACATTAATAATTCAGACATTACCTTCTTAGGGACTGACGTTGAAGACCAGAATATTCCTTGATCTTGATTTGTAAATCACCAAAGAAGTTCAGTAGGGTGCACAGTCTATGGGTTGACTCCACCGATGAAGTGAAAACAATGCACTTCTCCCCTTGCAAAGTTTGTAGAAGGGCTACTAAATACAAGGGTTTAAGTTTCGATTCACATATCTGCAGAATGAGAGTAAGTAAATTGTTTATTGAACATCCTTTTGTCCATGATGCCTGAATACTCAATCCTTATGCATTAAAAGAAACAGTTCTTCCACGCTATACCAATCTTGACTCCTAATGCATTAAAAGAAACACACTATACAGAGATACAAACTAACATTTGGGCAAAGGCAAAAGAAGTTCTCAAGAATTGACCGAAAACCAAACTTCAAACAGGAAGGTCTGTTTTTCATATCCAACTAGGGCTGCAAGATAAATGAAGCTGAGTAGTTTGGCCAGTGATTTGCTCAGTCAGAGGTTAGCTCACGAGATAAACAGCCAAGTATTTAACTCGTTAATTAATAGAGTTCAGCTCAAACCTGGCTCAATAAGCAGATCAGATATCCTAAGACTACGAGACAAGGCTTATACAGATTGAACCAAGAATGGCTTTACTACAAGGTCTACTGAGATTGCTTATGAGATAAATGAGTGAGTATAAGCTTTGTTTTGAGTTCATGCCAAACTAGAGATACTATTACTTAGCTCAACTCATCACAATAACAACTCTACATGCAATAAATGACTTGCACATATGAAAGATGCTGCACATGCAGTTTCTTCTTTACTGTCCCTCCCTTTCTTCTTTATCTAAGCAAAAAAGTGAATGCAATAAAAGCACATCGTACAGCCCAACGAAAAGCATTTTTAACAACAGTATAGTATGAGAACATACCAATTTGAAGGATTCTAGTTGTTCAGGGAGCCGATAACGTCTTTGCCCAGTTGTCAAGAACAAAGGGTGCTGCAGATCAAGCTGCGCAAGTTTGCCTGGATCTTGGGTTAAAGTGGCAGATAGAACCATCTTCACAACTCTAGGGTAAGATTTACCCTTAAATCCTCTTTCAACACCACTGAAACAAATCAAAATAAATTTTAAGTGCAGGCTGTCACGTGGGAAACACTTCATTAGACATTCGAGCTGACTAAACAGGAAATTTGAAGAAAAAGTCCATACAAATGCCAACAAGGAACTGAGAAACACAACTTTGATCCACTAGTACAATCCCATCAAATTTTCCATCAGTCTCAAAGATCACCCAGTAGAATTGCTTGAGTATTGACATTATAGTCATTTATCAGTAGGCTCCAATGCAGTGTTTACACCAAAATGCAGTGATATCCAATTGAAAGGCATTTAAAATTCAGAAAAAATACAAATTTACTACAGACATGAAACAAAAATCCCACCATTGCTTCTCGCAATATCAAAACTCCAATACAGCGTTTACACCAAAATGCAGTGAAATCCAGTTGGAAGGCATTCAAAATTTGGAGAAAAAAAAAAAAAAGTATTACAAAATTTCTACAGATATGAAACAAAAATTACACCCTTGCTTCTCGCAATATCAAACAATTATGCAGCTTGATACCATAACAGGATTTAGGAGTTTCTGAAAGACCACTATAATTGGCACTTCACCAATAAAATAATAGTTGCTGATATATATAATAGCATCATGGATGCGTATCTGCAGTTGTATCCAACGCATGCAGCATGCTACCAAGCACTACTAGTGGAAGAACAATATTTGTGGCTAAGCTTGTGAGATATGTTCAATAATGATGAAATTTCAATTATTACAAGAAATTAGGTGGAAGGAATTAGAACTCACAATCTCCTTATGGTTTTCAAAGAACCAAATGTGGAAGGAACGAAATTGGTGGCATGAGGAAAGAGATTTCCTACATTAGAGTGCGTTAACTGAAGAACAGTAGGCAGCCAGGACTGGTATGCCTCCCTGAGTAATCGATCAGTTTCATCAACAACCTGAAAATTTGACTTCATCAAAAGATGCTTTTCCATATAAAATCTAAATGAAAAGCCATGGATGTTAAATTGATGTCTCCATGCATAGAAAATGACTTTGATAGCTGAAGTTCAATTTGTTAATTGTTTTGTGTTTTCCATTGATCAACCATCAGAGAAACAAAATACCAATGGAAGGTCAATTGATGATGATTGCAATTTAGGCAATCGATTGACAGAATCATTTGGTGGCAATGTGAATTGGAAAGTTGGGACTCCAAAACAACCATAAAGTTCTAATACTAAATTGCAGTAGCATAACAAGCAACTGCTAGAGATACTCATCTAACTACAGTATATATAACAATTTCCAAACTTGTACGCAGAAAATATTAACTCTAGAAGTTGAGATATACTCGGGCCATATAATACACGTGCTAATCAATAGCAGTCCATTAAACAAACAAGTTTGACAAAATATTCCAATCTGATTTTGAGGGAGAAGACAAAAAAAAAAAAAAACTGTCATCTATCAAACCATTATATATAAATGGAAGGGTTCATGGGAACATAAGCTACATTAGAATTATGTGTAAAAGGTTAAACAAAATCTGCTACTTACCAGATAACAAAGATGCTCAAGTGTAAAACCTTTTGTAGAATTTATATGGTCCATCAGCCTTCCAGGTGTTGCCACTAAAATGTCCACTGAACCTTGAAAATCCAGTGAAAGATCTTCTGGGTCATAACAGATACCTGCCTCAAGCTTAGGCCTCTTAACAAGTTCAGAAATTTCATCAGCAATTGAAGATTGACCAACTGCCAAACCAACAGATAAGCCCACTGCAGGTGCAATAGCAGCAAAGACTTCTTTAACCTGAAACAAAAAAAAGAAAAGGCTGAAGATATCTTTCCCTTTAGTATTCAAAAGAATCATAATATTCAAATAAGTACACCGGTTTTTTTTTTTTTTCAAAGGATCAACAAGTTGGATCAGAATACAGTCTCATCTACAGGCGTGCATTGCAAATATAACAAAGATCAAATTACTTTGTTTAACAAATGACTGCAGCCAATAAAACAGTGCTCAAATATATTCTTGAGGTTATACATATGTTATCAACTTAGTGACTGAATCAGTGAATCAAAATTGTAACTTCATATATCTAACTCTAGCTTAAAATTTATTTAAAAAAAAAAAAAAAACACTCACACAGACAGCTCTATGAGATAAGTGTAAACAAGTAATGAAGAAAAGATGTATGGACAGTATGTCCAGTGTTAAAGTGAGAGAGATTGATTGATGAAGGAATTATTCTTTTGAGAAAAAACATCAAAACATGAGCCTACAAATGTTGAATTGATACATAAAAGTGATCAAATAACCTGCAAGGCTAGATCACGTGTGGGCAACACCACTAAAGCACGAAGACATCTAACAGCCCGAGTTGACAGCATTTGCACAATCGGCAAAGCATAGGCTAGAGTCTTGCCACTTCCAGTCGGTGAATTTATACAAAGGTCTCGCTCAAAAGAACCAGGTCCAATTGTTTCTTGCCAAACCGCAACTTGGACCGGAAAAAGGGATGTAATACCCAGATTCTGCAAAGCCACCTCCAACCTAATATAAGAATAATTCATAACCATTACAACAAAAAAAGACCAATACAATTACAAGGGATCATGTAGAGTGAAACCCATTTTACAGTCATCAAATAGGTAGTAAAATTGATGCGCAATGTCAAGCTCCAAATGGAAAAATAAAAAATAAAAAATAATTCAAGCTAAAGCAAAAGGCATGCTAAAGCCTAGGCTAGGTGTAATTTGCAACAACAACTGAATGAATTTTTTGACAACTAAAACCCGTCAAGATTAATTACCAAAACAAGTGAAAACCTTTGTACATTAGCCAAATAGTTGAAATAAAAACATACATTAAAAAAAGTGCTTCTTCATGTTTATTCGAAAAAAAAGATGAAGTTAAATATGACCTCAATTTATTTTTTTATTTTTAATGGGTATGACCTCAATTTAATCAATTCCTCTAATACTTTAGACTCCCCGATAATCAATTCGACCCCTTTTAACAAATTTAACCAGCCTTAACTGGTGAACTATGAAAGATAAGTAACAATATATGTACACACACGTTCATAATTCATCTAACGTAGACACTGCGCGAGAGAAGCAGTACCTGGAGTCGAGAAAAGGAAGGAGATTGAGGGGGCATGCATCGAATTGGCTAACATCAATGGGACTTCTCATCCATGGGAGCACTGGCACGCTCTTCTTTTTGTTCTGCTCCGATGCTTCCTCCATTGTCTTCTCAACCAAACTCTAAAAGCTCTATAAACCCTACAAAAGCGAGTTATGTGCGCCTATAATATGTAGCGAGAAATATAAATATATGTAGCAGCAGAGAGAAGTACTGAGAGCGCGAACTAGCCACAGAATTTCGGAGAGAGAGAGATACAGAAGAAGAAGAAGGCGGCGCAGTTGGCGGGACTGCCACAAAGCTTGCAGTCGAGAAGAAGGGAAGGGATGGCAGATGGGGCAGAAAAACGAAGCGCCCAAACCCGATTTGAATTACATAGATTTGGATGGGTTTGGAACGGTTCGTGGCACTCACTAGTCATGCCCGAACTTTTGTTATTTTATTTTTTTATTATTATTATTTTCTTTTTTACAAATACACTGATATAACTTAATTTTGTAATAATTTTATCTCTAAATTAAAAATAATGTCTAAATAAATTTTTAATTTTATATTTAATATACAATTACATTCTTCTAATTTAATGCGTAATAATTTTATCATATTTAAAAACCCAAATAAGATATTGACATAAATTAAAATTTTGACGTGTTAACACAGGTATTGGGAAAAACTTATTTTTTTTATATTTGACACCTTTGACTCTTTGTAGTCAACCACTATTAATGAATATTTATAATTTTTTTGAGTTAAATTCATTTGAGTTAATGATGGAGTTTTGATTGTCTAAATTAAAGATTAGCAAAAAATTGAGTAAGAGTCATGATTTGGGTAAGTAATTTTTTTTTTTTTTTTTTTTTTTGAAGAAAAGGGCCTCCCATGCTTGTTTTCACCACCTTGCACCTTACACCGAGAGCTGTTTATAAAGTATAAATTTGGTCTTGATTTAAGAATATAAATTTTACAAATTAAACCATATAAGTAAATTTTTATATTGGGCATAAGGTCAAGATTTTATTTATCTATTGTTTCTATTAGTTATTGTTACGTATCTTTATTATTTATATTTAAATTAGATAACTATAAAATATTATTTTTAGTTATTATTGTACGTCAGACTCACATTCAAATGAGAGTTCTTTTTATTCTCAATGTTCTGTTTGGGTGTTTTAAGCCTTTTTAGTTATTATTTGTTGTTTTAGACTTCACGCATCATCATTATAAAATGCATTTTTATAACAATAAATATCAATTCAATTTCCTAATATATGAAGATAATTAATCAAAAATTACACATAATCAAGTTTCTTTATTCTAATACCATCCTAGGATATAACTCAAATTAATTCATCTTGATAGCACATAAACATAAAATTGAAGATATAGAAACACATTTTAAGGGGTTCATCCTTTTAACTTAACTGGAAAACTTTAAATCTTTGCTCTTCCTTTCTTCTTTTTAGATATACCACTAATCTCAAGTTGAATTCTCTAAAATTTCAAGAATACTCTTTTCTTCGCTACACTCTTGATGTCTAAATTATTTTAATAAATTAAGTAACAATACATAGAAAGTCCTTGAAGCTTAAATCAAGTGAAGAAGTGTCGGTGGAGGAAGATATGGTCATCTTCCAATGGCTCAAACAATTGTCCTAAATTGAACTATTTTGCAAGAATTTCGGATGGAAGTTGAATGGGAAGAGAGTAAAGATAAGCTTGCAGAAGCTTAATTGCTTCATCTTGTTCATGAGTTAACCCAATGAGTTTAAGTGAGTCAATCCATGGGTTGTTGAGTTTTAGTTGAATCAAATGGGTATATGGATTAAGGGTTGTTTGGGTTGAACCAAATGGATACATAGGTTAGGAGTTGTGAAATTTTTAACTAAGTCACTTTAAATCATCATATGGGATAATTTAAAGTTTAAAAATGTATTGAAAATTTTTATTATCTCACAAAATTTTATAATCCTCAATTTTTTTGAATTTTTCCAATAATAAAAATTATCATAACATTAAACTAAATTTATTTTACTCATTAGTTATAATTAAAAAAAGTTAAAGAAAAGTCATGTATCCATTGTAGACAAATGGACAAACTTTATATTAATAAATTAGATGAAATAGGATAAGTGAGACAATTTAAGGATATAGAGGATAAAAATAAGATAATTTAAATTACAAATGTTATACTCCAAAATTAAAGGATGAGATCAGTCGTGAACCACAATATTTTGACACATGACATCGCAAATCTTCACAAACCTAAATTACTAATATTTATAAAAGTAATAGAATAAAATCCTAAGTACTTATGTCAAATCTAAATCTCCAAATAAAACCAATTAATTAGTCCACAAAAATAATAGGCTCCAAAATTTAAATAACTCGATAATACTTAAATTCTCAAACCCAAAGTATATAATTAAATATTCTTATAGGAAGTCACAGACTTATGAATCACAGTCCCAACTAATTCAGAATTCCTGACTATTTTCATTTTACCTAAAAAATGCTAAAATTTGGGGGGTGGACTTAAAGCCTAGTGAATAGATTGCCAAGATGATGATGATAATAATAATAATAATAGCAATTTGAAAAGAATAAAATTTCAAATAAACAATTTAACTAAAAACATTTCAAGTAAAAATAACGTTGATGGATAAATAGTAATAATTTCAAAATCTGTATGTCGGAGTGCAATAACATCTATAAATCAAACATCAGTCACATGAGTGATGATAAATATTAATATATGGATCATCATATGAGAATTAAATATCATACGTGTCAATATAATTTCTCATGAATAGTACTCGTTGGATCCAACATTGCACTTAGAGTCACCTAGTTTGACTCAGAGATTCTTCCCTGAGCCGATTCGATTGATGTCACCATAATTTCACGAGCCTCTCCCTACAATAATTGAGAACTAGGGTTACTACGATTTTCACGGGTTGGTTCTTTAGTTGCCAAAGTCACACCACTTAAGAAGTCTGTCCCCTTAACTTGTATTGCAATTCCAACAATCACAAAATAATTATTCATCACAATCTCATAAATTCTAAAACTAAACACAAGTGTTCAAATAATTTTTCTTATACTTAATTACATAAAAAATAGAATTTCTTATCAAAATAAATAAATTTTCAGAAATACTAATTCACAAAATCCAATATTGAATACATTTATGCTTGGATTAATTTATAAGTTTTAATATTAGTAAGACAAATCACTCACCTAAAGTCTAAATATATAACTGTAAAATAAAGCAAGATAAATTGTGAAAACACGGATATAATAATTATTATTTAAAATCTCTCTTAAATTTATACTAAATAAAATTATTAACTATCAATAATCTCTCCATCAAATTAATTAAATATAAATAATTAACCTATTGAATAATTACAATTTAGTGCTCACCAAAATCCTTTGCAGCAAAAGCGATTCCGTATTAATTACCCAAAAAAAAAAAAAAAACGATTCCGCATAATATTTTTTTTCTCCCAAAAACTTAACATCAGCCACCGGTATATATATATATGCAGGGTTCAAGGGAGTTACAGTGAAAAAATGAATGGTTGAGATCTCTTTACACTTAATTCAATGATTGTAATTTATTTTAATTAAATTTTATTTTCAAAATAAAAATAAAAGTTTAAAATTTTTGATTGGAGCACAATTAATGCGAAATATTAAAGATCACGTGTCATTAAAGTGTAAAGGAATCTTAACCATTCATTTCTCCACTACAGCTCTTGTAGTGGATTTGTTCACTGCAACCCTCTTGAACCCGTATATGCACGTACGTAATCAGGTGGGGATTGCAGTGGAAGAATCCACTGCAGTGGGTCAATCAACGGTTAGGAGGTAATTACATTTTAATGTGATGTGTTTTTTCATTTTTTTCATTAATGATCTTCTAATCAAATTTTGTTTAACTTTTATTTTTATTTTAAATTTAATTTTATTACATTGAATTAAGACCGCTAGATTTGATGTAATTACATCCTAACCGTTGATTGATCCACTGTAGCCCCTGCAGTGGAAGAATCAATGGTCAGGATGTAATTGCATCAAATCTAATGATCTTAATTCAATGTAATAAAATTAAATTCAAAATAAAAATAAAAGTTAAACAAAATCTGATTAGATGATCATTAATAAAAAATATAAAAAGACACATTATATTAAAATATAATTACATCCCGACCATTAATTCTCCTATTACAGCCCCCGGAACCCACGTAATCTCTTTTCTTTTATCATTCATCTAATGAATCAAGTTATATATATATATATATATATATATATTTCCTTTCTACTGCCAACAACATCCATCAATCCATAATCCATATGTAAATGTATATACACGCCCGTAGTACTGTGAAGCGGCATATTCTCTCTCTCTCTCTCTTTCCAAGCCTAATATGTACCCACCCACATATATATTTATATATATATATAAACACTAACTTCTAACATTTCTCATCAATAATTTAGAGAGAGAAAGTAACAAATACTAACATTTGGATTCTTCTCACTCTTCACCAACCGCGCAGCCTCTCTCTCTCTCTCTAATTGACTCTACTCTTATTTATATACATAATTGTTGGGCAAAATAATACTAAGCTGTACTTGTACCGAACAAGTTTAGTCTAGCGCCACGTGGCCCAGTGCCGAGCATACTCGTGTAAGCCACGTAGTCATTTGCCGAGCACGTTCCGTCGTGACACGTGGCGTCCTGCCGAACAACTGATTAATGGCACGAGAGTTCCACATGAGTGTTATACGTGAACACATGATTCAAAGTTAGTGTTCCAAAGAGTACCCTGAATCTCAGCATCAATGAACAGTGTATTGCCACGTGGCTATAGCCGAGGATCTTGGAAGCTAGTTTGCTCGGCCTATCTGTTGGCGGCTAGTAAATGTCGAACCTGGGACCCACAGCCTTTAAAGATGGCTCGTGACCATAAATGCACCTTAGTTAAGATTGAACTGGGTACTTGTCTCTGAGGAAGTAACTAAATCGGTCTATCTCGTCACGATTTGGTGGCTGATGTGACAGGAAGACAGTCTGACCCTGAAATTCCGGTTGTAATGCCGTGTTAAGCCGCCAGAAGCATTAAATGAAAGGCATGGTGTATTAATGAGGGGTTTGAGGCATTAAATGAAGGGGAAGAGTATTTAAAGCAAGGGTAGAAAAGAGGGACACGGCAATGTGCGTAACGTCAAGTCGCAGGTATGCTTTAATCATTAATCAGATTACTATAAATAGGATATTCTACTGAACCACAAGGGTAACCTGACTATTGCCAACTTAAGCTCTTACTCCCTTATTCCCATAAAGTTTCCTTTTTTAAGCGACTTGCTGACTTAATCATCGGAGGGTTTTCCGGCCAGAGACCTCCTCTCCGGCCGTCACCTTTCATTCTGTCTTTGTTCGGCAGGTCGGCGATTGCATTTCCGGTTGGCGTGGTCAGCAGTTCCGGCGGTAATTTTTACTGTCGAACATTTGGCGCCCACCGTGGGGCTCGTTGTCTAGCCCAGCATTGTTGTTCACTAGCTTTTTTCTTGTTTCTTTGTCAAGTCTCCAGTACTTGTCCACATAATGACTTCGGGAGGAAACACTACCCTACCACCATCTCCACGGGCAGGGGACGGTTCCACTCCTGTCAAAACTAAAGGGAGTGCGTTGGTTATCCGGACTCCAGGTCTGGAGCATGCCCGGAGAAGAAAAATAGAGGATCCTGAGGTACTGAAACGGAGAGAGGAACTGATGGCTAAGGCCAGTGAAAAGCAGGCAGAACTGGAGGAGATTCTGCTGGAATTGAGTAAGGAAAAGGAAAAGTCCCCTGCTAGCCATGCAGCTGATTCTGGTCAATCCGACTCGAAATCTGATGAAAGTTACGATGCTCTTTACGAGGACCCCACTGATGAGGATGACGGGGACACCCATGAACAGAAGGAGGTGCGCTCTCGCTCGCGACGTGATGTCTCTCCTTCCAGGAAGGACTCGCGTCGTGCTAAACCCGTCGCGAAACGTGACGTGAGATCTGATGTTAACGCACCCATCAAAGCGCATCACCAAAGGAGTTCCTCAAAAAAGGTGCTGGAGGCGCACTCAGAAGAGGCGGATAGCTCGGACCAAGAAGAACTAACTTTGAAACGTAAGAAAGCGGGAAAGGCAAAGATGGAGGAGTGGGGACAAGCAGAGGAATGGGGTGCTCAGGGCCAGAGCACATGAATGATGGCAAGGAAAGCCCTGGGGTGAATCTCTGCCTCCCCATTCGTCGATGAAATAATCGATGCGGAGCCTCCGGAGAAATTCCAAACTCCGAGGCTTAATCTCTATGATGGGAGAACTGACCCCCTGGCCCACTACCGTCATTACATGCAGGCCATGACATTATGGAACAGCAACGACCACCTTATGTGCAAAGTATTCCCTTCCAGTTTGGGAGATACAGCGCTTCAGTGGTTCCATAAACTGCCCCCTGGCAGTATTCGGTGTTGGCAGCAACTGGCAGAGGAGTTCGTCACCCGGTTTTTGGCTAACACGAAACAGCCCAAAACCGCTGACGTTCTCCTCACAATGAAAAGAAAGTCCGGGGAATCATTGAGAGATTATTCCCGCCGCTACCTGGAGCTCTACAATGAGGTGGGAGAATGCTCGGTGCAATTGGCGGTCACCTCGTTTAAACTGGGGTTGCGGAAGGAGGATAGGCTGTGGCTCTCCTTGACCAAAAAGCCAGCCGCCAACATGTTAGATCTTATGTGCCGAATCAAGAAGTACGCCAAGGTGGAGGACGAGACACAGCCGGCCGAGCAGAAAGAAAGGAGATCCCAGGGCCAGACAAGAGAGAAAAGACGGGGAGATGGCCGCCGATTCATTGATGAGGGGAAGTCCGTCTTTGAAGCGGTCAATACGGTGTTCAAGGAGCCAATCTTCAAGATCCTTCCCCAAATAAAAAATAGGCCATATTTCAGATGGCCTGGAAAGCTGCCGGATTTCCCTGGAAAGGAGAATTCCAAAAACTACTGTGCGTACCATCAAGACAAAGGGCATCGCACCGGAGCCTGCCGATCGTTGCGACATCATCTGGAAGAATTGGTACGCAGAGGCCACCTTAAAGAGTTCGTAGATGAGGGCAGAACTAGAGAAGCAGCCCCACAGGATAGAGAGCCAAGGAGGCAACGAGAAGAGACTGCCGGGGAGGAGGCAGCCGAAGAGGTTCAACCCCCACCAAGGGCCAGGGCGCCAGAGATGTCCCGAGACCTGCAGTCATCCACGTGATTCATATGGAGCGTCGACCCCAGAGTGTCATCAATCATGCCCATAATCCACCAAGTAAAAAAATCTTGGGCATCGCGGGTCAGCCGAACAAGCGCCCAAGGACAGCCGCCATGGAGGAAATCACTTTTCATGAAGACGAGTATCCTGGTGTTCAGCTGCCGCACAATGATGCCCTGGTGGTCACTCTGGGCATGTTTGATTCAGAAGTAAGAAGAATCCTGGTAGATGCAGGAAGCTCAACAGAAGTCATGTTCCTGAGCTTATTTAAGAAGCTCGGATTAACTGAAGAAGATCAGGAACCGGCAGAATGCCCGCTCATAGGATTCAATTCTGCTCCTGTCTGGCCTCTGGGCAGAGTCGTCATTCCTGTCCGCGTGAGTCCGGTGGAGCAAGAGGTTGAGTTCACTGTTGTGGATTCCCCCTCTTCCTACAACGCTATAGTAGGAAGGTCGTGGATTCACGCTTTGAAGGCGGTCCCCTCAACCTACCACCAGGTGCTGAAGTTCCCCTATTGCGGGGAAGTGATTTCTATTTTGAGGGATCAAAATACCTCCCAAAAGTGCTTCTCTGCAGCCCTAAAATCCAAAACGATCCCTGAACAAGTCTAACTGGCAGAACTACCCGAGGACACGCCAAAGATCGATGATGTCGGTGGTGATCCGCAGATGAAAGCCACAGAGGGTTTGGAGAAATATCAAATTGGCCCGGTTGAGGATAATAGATTCTTCCTGATCGGCGCCAACCTGAGCGCCGAGGAGAAACTAGAGCTAACGGAGATGTTCTTGAAGAATATTGGAACGTTCGCCTGGACTCCACACGAAATGCCAGGTATTTCCCCCGAAGTCATGACTCATAAGTTGAATGTGAATCCGGGGGTAAAACCTATGGTACAAAAAGCAAGGCGATCAGCTCTCCAACACGCAGAGGCTGTCATAGAGGAGGTCGGCCGACTGTTAGAGGCGGAGGCCATTCGGGAAGTCTCATACCCGGAGTGGTTGGCTAATACAGTCGTGGTCAAAAAGAAGAATGGGAAGTGGAGAGTCTGCGTAGACTACACAGACCTGAACAAGGCCTGCCCTAAGGATCCATTCCCCCTGTCAAAGATCGACCAACTCGTTGACTCAACCGCTGGATGTTCCAGGATGTCGTTCCTGGACACTTATAGGGGATATCACCAGATCCCCATGTTCGGCCCTGATGAGGAGAAAACTTATTTCATAACCCCCCAAGGCATATACTGTTACAGAGTTATGCCATTCGGGCTGAAGAACGCTGGAGCCACCTATCAATGGCTGGTTATGAAAATATTCAAAGAAGACCTCGGATAGACGATGGAGGTCTACATTGATGATATGGTGGTGAAAAGCAAGGAGCCGAACACTCATCTCCAACATCTCCAGCATGTTTTCTCTACCCTTGATCGGTATGGGTTAAAATTAAATGCTGCCAAGTGCGCCTTCGGAGTTGGCTCAGGTAAATTTTTGGGCCACTTGGTGAGCAGAAGGGGAATTGAGGCTGATCCCGAGCAAATACGTGCCATCCAATCTGTTTCTCCTCCACGCACTAAAAAAGAGGTCTAGAAGCTCACAGGGATAGTGGCGGCACTCAATCGGTTTATTAGCAGATCATCCGACAAGTGCCGACCATTCTTTAGACTGCTCAAAGGGGCCAATAAGATGCAATGGAATGCTGAAGCGGATGCGGCACTGGAAAAGCTTAAAGAATACCTGACAACTGTCCCGATATTATCAACACCGCAGCCGGGGGACATTTTACAACTATATCTGGCAGTTTCAGAGCACGCAGTCAGTGCCGTCTTGCTGAGAGAGGAACAAGGGAAGCAACATCCTATTTATTACGTGAGCAAAACAATGCAAGGAGCGGAGACCAGATACCTTCCTCTAGAGAAGCTGACCTTGGCATTAATAATGACATCCAGGAAGCTAGCCCATTATTTCCATGCACACACCATTCAAGTAGTCACCGATCAGCCAATTGGCCATGTTTTAAAGAGGGCTGATGTGTCGGGCCGGCTAGCAAAGTGGGCAGTTTCCCTTGGTGCATTCGACATAAAATTCATCCCAAGAACCGCGATAAAGGCTCAAGTCCTGGCCGATTTTGTAGTGAAATTTTCCACACCAGCCTGTGGTCAAACAAAAGAAGTATGGCATGTTGAAATAAAGTCTGCCCCGGCCGAACATAATGAGGCCGAACAACCTTGGCAAATCGAGGTTGACGGATCTTCGACTAGAAAAAGAGGCGGCGTGGGCATAGTTCTGACTACACCAGAAGGGGTCTCAATAGAATATGCAATATAACTCGAGTTCGAGGTTACTAATAATGAGGCGGAGTATGAAGCTCTCCTGGCTGGACTCGACATCGCTCGGCGGTTGATGGCAGATGATGTTGTAATAAGGACTGACTCTCAGTTGGTTGCTAACCAGCTGAAGGGTGAGTATATGGCTAGAAGTGAAAAGATGGCGGAGTATTTAGAAGTAGCAAAGAATAGAATTGAAGGCTTTAATAAAGCTAGCGTAGAGCTCATTGGCAGGGATCATAATGCTCACGCTGACGCACTTGCAACGCTAGCCGCCTCTTCTCGAATAAGGCTAACTGACCAGGTCTTTATGGAAGTCATAAAGAGTCCGAGCATAACGAAAGACGTAGAGGTAATGTGTGCTGACCTAGCCCCATCTTGGATGGATCCAATCATCGCTTACTTGAAGGACGAAACACTTCCCGAAGACAAGACAGAAGCAAAGAAGCTAAGAATAAAAGCCGCCAGGTTTTGGCTCTCTCCTGACCAGAAGTTATACAAAAAGTCATTCACAGGCCCCTATCTTCTTTGTGTTCATCCCGATAAAGTGCAAGACTTTCTTTACGAGCTTCATGAAGGTGTCTGTGGAGCACATACTGGGGGCAGATCACTGGCGCACCGAGCAATTACTCAAGGGTATTGGTGGCCGAAGATGGGATATGACGCTCAGGCCTATGTTCGGAGATGCAAGAAATGTCAGAAGTTCGCTCCCATTCCTCACCAGCCAGCCCAGGAACTCAGCCCGCTTACCAGCCCTTGGCCGTTCGCTCAATGGGGACTCGACATTGTGGGACCCCTGCCTTCTGCTTCGGGAAATAGAAAGTTCTTAGTGGTCGGCACCGACTACTTTACTAAGTGGGTGGAAGCAGAACCCCTAGCTCACATCAGAGATGCTGATACCATTCGATTTATTTGGAAGAACATCATTACCAGGTATGGCATCCCTAGGACACTTATTTCCGACAATGGGACGTAATTTGACAGTGCCCCATTTAGGGAATATTGTTCTAGATATGGAATCAAGAATATTTACTCTGCACCAGCTTACCCCCAAAGCAATGGTCAAGCCCAAGCTACGAACAAAGTCATTCTCAATGGGATTAAGAAAAGACTGGAAGCGGCAAAAGGGAGATGGGTGGATGAATTGCCAACAGTACTGTGGACCTACCGAACAACCCCTAGAAGATCAACCGGAGAATCTCCCTTCTCTCTGGCTTACGGTGTTGAAGCCGTCATACCCTTGGAAGTTGGCCTCCCGAGCATCAGAACTCTATCATTTGACAGAGGGGAGAATGATCAAGCTATGGGAATAAGCCTGGATCTAATCGATGAAAGAAGGGAACTGGCAGCACTAAGGTTAGCCAACTACCAGCAAGAGACAAGGAAGAAATTTAATAAAGGGGTCAGACATATAGAATTCAGCACTGACGATTGGGTGCTGAGAAAATTGATGGGAAGCAGGAAAGATCAAACTGAAGGAAAGCTTTGAGCTAATTGGGAGGGACCATTCTCGTCTCTGACGTGCTCGGCAATGGCGACTACAAGTTAATTGACATGGAGGGAAAGCCAATCAAAAGACCGTGGAATATAGCCCATCTAAAGTTGTACTATCATTAATTTTTTCTTCACATTTGTTGATTAAAGACTTTGTACGTTTATTGAAAAGCAATCCTTTTTACAAGGCAAAAGCAATTTCAAAAGCTTGGGATCACTCCCTGTTTAACAAAAGACGTCACGTCTCTTTGAGTGGTGGCATGGAAAAGAGCCATGCTCGGCTTCCCGAGCATTGGTACGAAAAGAATGCCCCATCTCCTTCGATGTTGGCACATTCCTGGTTTATTTACTGACCAAGAAATGCTCTTTAGACTGAGATTCAATTCCTCAGTCTTCTGAAAAGAATTATCAAAAGAAGCCACGCTCGGCCTGCCCAGCGTTGGTACATTCCTGGTTTATTTACTGACCAGGAAATGCTCTTTAGACTGAGATTCAATTCCTCAGTCTTCTGAAAAGAATTATCAAAAGAAGCCACGCTCGGCCTGCCCAGCGTTGGTACATTCCTGGTTTATTTACTGACCAGGAAATGCTCTGTAGACTGAGATTCAATTCCTCAGTTTCCTGAAAAGAATTATCAAAAGAAAGCCATGCTCGGTTCGCCGACCATTGGTACAGAAAGAATCCACATCATTTCTGACGGTGACCTAATCCTGGTTTATTCGTCGACCAGATACGATTTTTTAAATCAAGATTCGATTCCTTGGTTTATTAATTGGAAAGAAAAGAAGCCACGCTTAGTTTCCTTAGCGTTGGTACAATAGAAGCAAAAGTCCTAGCAACACAAAGAAGCATTTTCGAAGAAGCTCAGCGCTAGTATGCAAAAGCCCTCGTATCATAAAGGTACGCTTTTTCGATGCTCGGTATGAGATTAAAAAGTGAAGTTTTGTCAGAAGGTAGTTACCTCCGTTATTATATGAAAGCTGGAGGACAGCCGAACTTGTCGAGGTATGTGAGATTTATTAAAGTTATGCCTCTTTAGCAAAAGCTTGAAGTCATTTGATGAAAAGCAAACTACTACATGAGCTTGTTACCCCTGAAAGGTTTAATGTTTAAAGTATTTCTGTTAGGAGTTATGGTTGCTCGGCAAAGTGGTACAAATCCATTCACGATACATACTTCAATATAAAGCATAAAATATACAAACGGAAAGACAGATTGCCAATAGGGGACAATTCAAAAGCTTTTATTACATGCTTCAGAGTACAGTTACAATACATTTTACATAACTATCAACCGAAGAGGCTACCCTAAATCTAAGATGGGGCATTAACATTTGTTGTAAGGGTTTGTAGCTCTCTCGTAGGAAAAAACGTCAAGGTACTCCTCGGCTGCACTCCTTATAATTTCATCAGCAAGCCAGTTAAGGCATTCCCCAATCAATTCATCGGCAGTTTTCAGGAAACAAAGACATAGAAAAATAAAACAAGATTAGAGAAAAACCAAACTACTTTCATTTACTTAGAGCCAAAAATTCTATATTGTTACATCCGAATAAAAGAAAAAATACACATATGTACAAGAAGGCTCACTTCTCTCCTCCCTTAGTAGGATCACTCTCCACTATTAGATCAATCTGTTCAAGCGCCTGGGAGGTGTCCTTCTGGGCACTATCCACCTCAACCTCCCCCTCGTCAATTGTTTCTTCGGCAGTATGAATTGAGGGAGTTTGAGGTGGACGCTCAAAGCTGAACTGGGGAATTGGGCGCTCTGGATTAGGATAAGGGACCTCCTTGTATATGGGGTTGGTGTGATCAATATTGTTCCTCTTCATTGCGGCCTCCCAACCCTCAAGAAAGAAGTCGTTGTGAGCATCCCTCATCTGATCCACGCAGTCATTGATCTGGGCTTCCACTTCAGCTTTGGCCTTCTCCTCGGCTTCTCGGAGAGCAGCTTCTTTCTCTGCCAGGGCCCGAGACTTCAGCGCAAGCTCTGCCCGAAGGTTGGCAAGCTCTTGCTTCGATTTCTCTTGCTCGGCCCTGGAAGCCTCCAACTCCTTCAGGAGTAATTCTTGTCCAGTCTTCGTGGAGGACAATTCAATCTCGGCCCTTGAGAGTTTGCCCTTGACCTCTAACAGCTCCTCGTCCTTACGAGTTAGGATTTTATCCATTGATTGCACACGAGCTATGCTTCCAGCAACTTGGCCAAGGGCAGTATTAAGTTGATGCTCGATCTCCTTATTATCATCTCGAAGTTAACTTCTCTCTTTTGCCAGAGCGTCATTACTGGATTGGAGATTCTTGTTCTCCTTCTCCAAGGCCCTCACATTCGCTTTTAACTCCTTTATGTCCTTCCTATCCTGCTCGGCTCTGGCTTCGGAGGCTTGGCTCCGAGCAATTAACTCCATCGTGTGGAGAGAAGTCTGCAGAAAGAACGGAAAGTTAGAAAAATTATAATAACGAAAGGATGCACATAAAGGAATATCATTGTACTTACAGAGATGATGTTCTTCATCAGAGTCTTGTGGATATCCTCCGTTCTATTCTTCCTTGTGTTATGAACATCCCGAGGAGGGAGGATACCCTTGAGATACTCCTCGGCGTGGTTGTAGGCTGTATCTTGGACAGTGAATGGACGGCCTTGAGGGTGCTCGAGGCTGGGAATAAGGATTTGTGGAATAAATGGAGGGGAGTCTCGAACCGGATTGGCCGGATACTCGATAGCAAGAGGCACGGGCCCAATCAGTTGAGTAGGTAATGGCTCGGAGGTTCTTGGTGGTGCGTCTTTGGTGGGTGGCACGACCTTGGAAGGTGCTGGCCCCCTCGCGGCGTCCTCCTTCGGCAGTTTCGACTGCTCGGTCGTTTGAGCCGTGTCCGCCGATTGTGTCTTGGCCCTCTTCTGCTCAGGAGGACCAGATGGTTTCTTTTGAGCTGCCTCCTGCTCCTTCCCCTTCTCCATTTTCACTTTCATTATTTGCTCGGCAGTTGAAGGAGCAGGGGCTCTCCCCTCATCGATCTTTCTCTTCCCACCAGCCTTTTGCTCGTCGGCCTTCTTCTTCTGGGCCTCTCCGGCCCTTTGCCCTTTTGCCTTTGCCATGGCGAGTTTCTTGTAGTCAATCTTCGGGGCCATGTCTTCTTCTTCTTCCCCTTCTAAATCTGGGAAGTAGTCAAAGGCAGGGGGTATCTCAACTTCTTCTTCTTCTTCCTCTTCCTCCTCGTCTAAAAGAACAAATCTTCGCTTCCTCGGCTGCTCGGAAGGCTCAGGAACTGCTACTTGAGGGGCTTGAACTTGCTCGGCAACCAATGGAATAGCGAATGGAGGGGGGCGAGTCCACCCTGGATGCCTTAAGGCGTAGTAATTCTCTTTCTCTTCAGCAGAAGCCCGGAACCACCACTGAAGACGCCTGATAGCCTCTGAGGTTGCGAAACCTTGAGGGGGGCGATAAACGTCTGATGAGAGGGGGTGAAGTTGAATAGAGTTGGAACCGCTCTGGCGAAGGGATAGAGATCTGGACCTCCAAGGAATTTGAACACCTCCTTAAGATGATCCTTGTCAGCACGAAGGCCAGTAGCCCAGAACTTCTTTGACTGGACGGCTACACAGATATTAAATCAAACAGTTAGCATGCTTAAAAGTGAGGATAAAATGCCGAAGAAGAATAAGAACTGGTAGCATTTGAAATCAACCAACCTGGGCCCAAAGAAACCCGAGGGACGATTGGAAAACGATCTTCGTCTGGATCGTGTGTCCAGTGACCTGTGACGACGCACAGGTCACTTTCCGACTTAATCGTATCAGGCAGCATGTGGACCAAGGCCTTTTCTGGTCGGGATTTCAGGTACCACCTGTTCTCATCATTCCTCACCTTCTGGATAGAGTAACAGTAAAGAAGATCTCACTCGGATATGTGGAATCCGTATCGCCTGTTTATTTCTATTACCCCATTAACAATTCTATAAAAGTTGTGGGTGAGGTTCCTAGGGCCAAGGTCTAGAATGCTCATCATAGAGCGAAGAAAAGGGTGCAGGGGGAACCTAAGGCCACATTCGGTGATTGCCACTATGGGGAATTCCCCTGTTTCGCGCTCGCCTTGTTCGGCGAGCCTAATACCTACGTTCTGAGGAATTTGGTATTTCTCCTTGAAAATCCTAACTTTCTCCTCAGAACTTAGCTCGTTTGCGAGTCTACCCATAACGGAAGATTTGAAGTAAAAAGGGGATTAACTCACCAGGAACGAAGAACGATGGGAAGGATGAAGGCTCGCGAAGATGAAAACTCAGAGGGAAAGAAGCAAGGGAAATCTGATGGCTCGAATCGCGGAAAGGAAGTAAGAGAAGATGAACCAGGTATATATGTATATGTGTATGTATCTGTGAGGGTAACCGAAACGTTTCCAATGAAAAGGCAACGGGCGGTAAAAATGGCATTTATTACCGCCCCAATTTTCAAATTTCTGACCATTCACGTTTTAACACCCCGAATCTGGGAATCCGCGTAAGCGGCGCGGCAGATGAAAAGCTGAAAGGGCACTACGCGTGTCGTCACGAGGAGAGAGAAAAGTCCAATCAGATTTGATGCGCGTCAGGGAGATATTAAACGACAAACTGTGTAGGGAGATTGAAGGATCAGTAAGGTAAGGCTATTCTGCTCTGCTACTCTGCTCGGAAAATATCTTTTTCCAACCAGAGTGGGGGCAAAATGTTGGGCAAAATAATACTAAGTTGTACTTATGCCGAACAAGTTTAGTCTAGCGCCACGTGGCCCAGTGCCGAGCATACTCGTGTAAGCCACGTAGTCATTTGCCGAGCACGTTCCGTCGTGACACGTGGCGTCTGCCGAACAACTGATTAATGGCACGAGAGTTCCACGTGAGTGTTATACGTGAACACATGATTCAAAGTTAGTGTTCTAAAGAGTACCCTGAATCTCAGCATCAATGAACAGTGTATTGCCACGTGGCTATAGCCGAGGATCTTGGAAGCTAGTTTGCTCGGCCTATCTGTTAGCGGCTAGTAAATGTCGAACCTGGGACCCACAGCCTTTAAAGAGGGCTCGTGACCATAAATGCACCTTAGTTAAGATTGAACTGGGTACTTGTCTCTGAGGAAGTAACTAAATCGGTCTATCTCGTCACGATTTGGTGGCTGATGTGACAGGAAGACAGTCTGACCCTGAAATTCCGGTTGTAATGCTGTGTTAAGCCGCCAGAAGCATTAAATGAAAGGCATGGTGTATTAATGAGGGGTTTGAGGCATTAAATGAAGGGGAAGAGTATTTAAAGCAAGGGTAGAAAAGAGGGACACGGCAATGTGCGTAACGTCAAGTCGCAGGTATGCTTTAATCATTAATCAGATTACTATAAATAGGATATTCTACTGAACCACAAGGGTAAGCTGACTATTGCCAACTTAAGCTCTTACTCCCTTATTCCCATAAAGTTTCCTTTTTTAAGCGACTTGCTGACTTAATCATCGGAGGGTTTTCCGGCCAAAGACCTCCTCTCCGGCCGTCACCTTTCATTCTGTCTTTGTTCGGCAGGTCGGCGATTGCATTTCCGGTTGGCGTGGTCAGCAGTTCTGACGGTAATTTTTGCTGCCGAACAATAATTTTTTTAATCACGTACCATCGTATTCATTAAATGACGATAAACAACTAATCATCTTTCAATAATAAAAATAATAATTTCTTAAAACATCAAATAATCATACTTACCTAAAAATTAAATAAATAATTTAAATATGATAAACTCAATTAATTAGGTAATAAAAATATAATCTATTAATAAATTAAATAATTAAAAATTTAGATTATAACAACAAAAATTAAAATAAAATTAAAAATAAAATACAATAGTGCTAAACATAATTTATTTTTATTTTTTACTGAACAAAAAATATAATTTATTTTTTCTCTATTTGTTTTAATACAAAAATATTTTTAAAAAATACATGTACTCGTATTTTAAAAATTACTTTTAAAAAATATAAATTAAAAAAATATTTTCTCACAAATATTTTACATTGTAAGAAGCAAGATTTCTACGGAACATTCTTCGCTCCCAGCAAAGCTGCTTCGCTACTTGCATGCGATGACCGGAAAATAACTTCACCGGATAACAACCGGCTGCGAGCCGACCTCACCGACCAACCTTTCCCCGCCATCTCAATCTGTAATAATATTATTATATTATCATGACACAAATTAAATTAAAAAAATAGAAATAAATAGCAATTATTGTCATACAAACAATTTATATATACGTAGGCAACATCAATTATTGAGGTATCTGGCGTCCGCATTCTCATCCTTCTCATCCTTAAATTTACCGAAAAAAAAAAAAACTCTCATCCTTAAATCAATATATATATATATATATATAATCAATTCAAATCTCGTCCAATCTTGTTGCCGGGGATTCTGATTTCACAGCCCGCCTCCTTCCAAAAAAAGCGTCGATCTAGGGTTCTTCCGAATTCTTGTCCAAAATCGCAATTTTTTCCCCCTGATCTATATCATCTCAATTACAGCAAGCTATACGTGAACGGATTTTGATCTCTTGTTCTCGAATATTCCGAAACCGAATCCGGTGCGAATCTTCTATTTTCAGCTCCCGAAAATCAATGGAGGAGTTCTCAGTCCCGCCGTCTCTGCTTTCGGTTTTGGGCGTCTCCGTCTGAGGGTTGGTTTTTATAGATCTGTTAAGAAAGGAAAGATGAATGTGGCGAAGTCTCAGGTTTGGCAGCCTTGTAAGAAGAAGAGGTTTTGATTTGTAGAGAGAAGCAGAGAGAAACAATGGATGGTATATGTATTTGGATCTGTGTTGAAGTCTCAGGCGAGGCAGTTTTGTGAGGGGAAAAGATCTTGACTTGAGGTTAGACAGAGAGAGAGAGATACCTTCAAAGGGGTATATATATATTTTTTAGAGAGAGAAAGGTATGGCTTCGCGACCGGGTGGCGCTAGCGGGAGTGGGATTGGACGGACGAGGGTGGGGAGGTACGAGCTGGGGCGGACCCTCGGGGAGGGAACCTTTGCGAAAGTGAAGTTTGCTAGGAATACAGAGACTGGAGAGAACGTAGCTGTGAAGATACTTGACAAAGAGAAGGTTCTCAAGCATAAGATGATGGGGCAGGTACTGTTTCTAATCTCTCAACTTTCAATTTCTCATCTTGGAATTTGTTTTTATAGGGTGGAATTTGTGGAATATGAAAGAGGTAATACGATTAAAGGGTGCATTTGGAATGATAGAAAAAAAGTGAGGTAAAATGAAATAAATTATAAATTTGTAATTCATGTAGTGAGATAAAAAATAAATAATTTTTAATATTTTTTATTTTTTTTTAAAATTTATTTTGTTAATTCAAACGGAGTCTTATATAATCTGGTCATCATATTTTTCGAAAGTGGGTGTCCCAATTCTTATCAGAGAATAATTTTACAGTTCCTAGCGGGTTGTAGGATTTTTCTATTTCAGCAGATGGGAGAAACAGAATACGGAATGTTCGAGTGTCACTTAAAATGATTAGTTTTAATCATTTTATCTGTAATAATTAGTTTTAATCTTTTTCTCTTTCTATCTGTAATAATTAGTTTCTGTTTGGATGGTGAGAAACACGGGGAAATGAAAAATAATCAAATTTAAAGATTTAAGCTTTTAGCTCTTTATTTTGGTATGTACTGGTCTGGTTTGTGGAAGTCAAGACTAGGCTTATTCTTTTCACTTTTTGCTGACAGGAACTACAAAAAATAGAAAGTTTGGATGTCATTTTAAACAGAAAATCAACACGCACCTAAAGATTCTTTTTCTATGTGGTATTTAAGTTCCTGTAGTGTCTAAGAAAGCCAAACTAGAACTAACCAATAAATTCTTGTTTGAAGTTTGTGCACTTCCTGGTAAAAAAGTCTTAAAAGTGAAGGAAACAAGTTTGACTTATTTCAATTTATGGTTTGGTAAATAATTAAGTTTGATTAGCCAAGAGAAACATCATGCAAATTTCCTATTTTTAACACGAGTTTAATTCTTTTTATGTTTTATTATCTATCCTTCTGGTAACATTCATGCATTCATATTAAGGCCATTTTTTTGTCGGATGAAAAATTGTTTTTAATTTGAATATAAATTTGAATTCTATTTTGTTGTTTAATTGTTTTTAATGCGAATATGAATTTGAATTCTGTTTTGTTATTTTAAGTGCTTTATTTCTTAAACTTATGCTTATATTGTAGTTGTGTTTGCTGTTGCAGATTAAACGTGAAATTTCAATTATGAAACTGATCAGGCACCCAAATGTCATCCGTATGTATGAGGTTAGAGTGTGCTCGCATGGTTCTAGTTTCACCAACTTCTTTGCTCTCTTCTCTCGTTTCTTTCTTTTTTTTTTTGGATTTAATATTTTGAATTGGTGTCTGTTTTTATTTATAAATAGCAAGCTTCTTTTTGATGACCCCATATATCTCTTGAATGACTTGTGATCCTATAGGTTATGGCTAGCAAGACAAAAATATACATTGTTTTGGAATTTGTGACTGGAGGTGAACTCTTCGACAAAATTGTAAGATAGTTTTTGGTCAAGTATTTGGCTTTTGTTTCTAGCAACAATGTTGTTCCATGCAGTGAGCAACGACATTGAATTTTGTGCTATTTATGAATCTAGGCAAGTAAAGGGAGATTGAAAGAAGATGAAGCAAGGAAGTATTTTCAGCAGCTCATTAATGCAGTGGATTACTGTCACAGCAGAGGTGTTTGCCATAGAGATTTGAAGGTGAGAAAATCACTAGTATTCATTTTTTTTTTATCTCCATAAAGCTCAAGTATTCTTCATCCTCTGACACGATGAGTTAGGCTTTTAAACATCTATTCTGTTTTATAATTCACAGCCAGAGAATCTGCTGCTGGATGCAAATGGAGTTCTTAAAGTTTCAGATTTTGGATTAAGTGCTTTACCTCAGCAAGTTCGTGTAAGTGTGATTGTATCATATCCCAATGTCTCATGTAAGACATATTCGGCAATAAGTGTAGCAACCGTTCTGTATTGCTTGCAGTTCCTGTACCTATTGAATTACATTACTCCTATTCTTTATGATAATTTAGAAATAATCCATAAGTTTAAATATCTCCATTATGACCTGTGCTTCTGAACCCTATTCAGGAGGATGGGTTACTGCACACAACTTGTGGAACTCCAAATTATGTTGCTCCTGAGGTACATTTATGGCTTTTACTTTAATTTATTTCATGTACTTTCTCCTAAACTACAGGTTTTTTCTCCTCACCTCGATTCTTTATTTCTATAGGTGATCAACAATAAAGGCTATGATGGAGCTAAGGCAGATCTTTGGTCTTGTGGTGTAATCCTGTTTGTCCTTATGGCAGGATATCTTCCTTTTGAAGAGTCCAATCTCATGGCATTATACAAAAAGGTTTTCTTTTCCTTTGGTTATTTTGTCTTAGTCCTATCAATAGTTTTCTTTTCTTTTTTATTGTTTTTCTTTCTTCTATGATGATTCTCTCTGTGGCATCCAGCTAAATTTATATATATATATATATATATTTTATCATTTTGATATTTAGGACTTGGTTGAAACATTTTGATCAAATATCATTTATCACTATTAGTTTCATTCACATCCACTACTAATTTTAACATTTTCAGAACTACACTGTGAAAATGCAACGGCCACTTGGACAGTTTTTTGCATAATGACATAACCTGGCATGAAAAGCTAATGTAATCAGAGATCTGAATTATGTGTTGTATATCAATATGTGGGTGTCTGCAACCAACACTCCTATTATTTTGAATGGAAATTTCGTATTTTTAAATACAATGTTCAAATCAACGGACCTGAATTCAGTGATATGACTGGAACTTTCTCTTGGATTATGCTAATCTTTTTGGTTTGGTGAGCCACATAATCATTCTGCTGCAATTAAAAATCTAGGTGGCTGTGTCATTTGGAGCCCCAAGGTAGGTTTTGTTTTTGGCAGTTATATTTGGAGTGATGCCATCATGGAAGAGAGGTCGAAAGAGTGAACATAAATTGTTCCAGGCTCAAGTTGTAGAAAGACCATGAGAGTAGATATATTAAGGCTCAAGATGTATGGTCTTAATTTTGATAATGACATACATTGTAATAGAAAGACCTCTGCCATGGTTTTGTATGAAATTATTTTGTAATGTATGTTATTTTATGTGGTCAATTTTTCAATGTTAAGTCGTAAGCATGAGAAGTTCCAATGATTGCAGATATTCAAGGCTGACTTCACATGTCCTTCATGGTTTTCCACAAGTGCCAAGAAACTAATCAAAAGAATCCTGGATCCAAATCCCACGACAGTACTGCCACTTCTCTCTTGTTTTGCTTAAAATGCATAATTTTTTTTTTCTTTATTATAAAGAAAATGTACATTAATCTTGGCTAAAGTTGTGTGTCCAATGACCCTTTTACAGGCAAGATGCCTGGATATCTTGTTTTGTTTGTGACTTATGTTTTACCTATGTAATTTTGTGGCATAAAACAGCGTATTGCAATTTCCGAGGTCATTGAGAATGAGTGGTTTAAGAAAGGATACAAGCCACCAGCTTTTGAACAGGCTGATGTGAGTCTTGACGATGTGGATGCTATTTTTAATGAATCAGGGGTAACTATCTATTGTTTACATGTCAAAAGAATTTGTATTTATTTTTGATAAATTAGTCAAAAGCTTTTTTATTCAACTTACTTGGTTAGCAATTTGAGCAACGGGCATTGGAGTGACTTTGATTTTGATTTTCGTTTTGTTGTGCAGGACTCTTCTAATTTTGTGGTGGAGAGACGGGAAGAGCGTCCTGCAACGCCTGTCACTATGAATGCATTTGAGCTTATCTCTAAATCTCAGGGTCTCAACCTCAGTTCTCTATTTGAAAAGCAAATGGTATGTCAAAGGTGCTTGTTGCTTTGATTGTTGGCACCTGTGCTGTCTGATAGTTTCATCTATTTCTCAAAGAAATCATAGCTCCCATATTGTCTCATAAATGGACGAACATAATATTTTGTATTTAATTTTTTCCATGATACATGTTTCCAAATAAATTACACATGGCTAAAAGAACCAGCTGTCTCTATTGTATTGGATAGACCCTTACCTTGTTTTTAACATTTTGGGGAAAGGGGGGTGGCTTAGGAGAGAGGGAAAAAAACAAGGAGGAGGAAAAAGAAAGAAAGATAACAAGCATTTTCATATTTTTGAAGGATGCTTAGGATCTGGCTGACATCTGCTCTGATGACCAGGGGCTTGTTAAGCGGGAAACAAGATTTACATCTAAATGCTCTGCCAGGGAGATTATATCCAAAATTGAGGAAGCTGCTGCACATATGGGTTTTGATGTGAAGAAAAACAATTACAAGGTACACAACATTTTCTTTATTTGTCATGAATTGTTATATGTTTATGTTATTTTTAGTTCAATTGTATTACTTTATATAGCTTTTTAATCAGAAAAATAAATTTCTTGACTAGTTAGCATAAATCCAAGGACTGTTCCTGCATTCTGACTTCGTTGCCAGGTCTGATAGATTTTGCGGTATAATATGATACAATGAATTTGGCTACCATATTTACTTCATCCTTGAAGCTAGCTTGTAATTACTTGGGATATGCTGGCACTGTAATCTTGCTGAATGATGGAGTTGCATTTTGGTTGCAATGAGACAGGACAAGTTATGAATTCCCATTTTTTGATTGAGTTTTTACGGTTTCCTAACTTTTATTTATATCCTTTTTGTTTGTCTCAGTTGAAGCTTCAAGGGGAGAAAACTGGGCGCAAGGGTCATTTATTTGTTGCTACAGAGGTATGCTTCTCCCAGGGGCTTTCTTTGAGGGATCCCTGTTGACAAAGAATCACTAGAATATCATTCAGTACAGTATTTGAAACTGGGTCTGAAAATAATTTGTCCAACAGATTTTTGAGGTAGCTCCCTCACTTCACATGGTTGAGCTTCGCAAAGCTGGAGGGGATACTTTGGAATTTCATAAGGTATGGTTCTGAAATCTTATTGATATTGTTAAACTTGGTTTAATACACTTTGTTCTACTTCTATGCAACATAAGATTCATGCTGAGGGCACTGAATGAGCTATACTGGGAGTTCTTTGATTTAATCACCAGTAGAAGCTACATGCTTATTTAGGAGTGGCTATCTTTGGACATTTTTGCCACGATGATGAGAAAAATCAGATCTTTGCATCCATAAATTTGAATTGGAGGCTCCATGGCTAATTGGAATGTGTTGCAAAAATGCTGCTATTTTGTGCATCATTCTCCCTCCTTGTGTACCACCTCTTTGCATGCGCGTGATTGCGCAGGCATCCTGGGTTATTTGTCCCCTTAAACAATAATTTATGCGCTCAGTTTTGCATTTTATCTTGATTACAGTTCTACAAGAACCTGTCAGCTGGTCTGAAAGATATTGTCTGGAAAACAGAAGCTGAAGCAAAAGAGGAAGCAAACAATGGTTGGTATATGATACTTGTATCGATTACCTTGTTTCAATTGGATATTATGTAGTCTTTTTCTTAATAATGTGATGGTTAATTTGGAGAAACTTTCCTGGGTAAATTTGCCCTGCTTTTGTGGTCACAAAATGGATGAACCATGTTAAAAGAGAAAAGAATGAATGGAAAAGCCTGGAAAATTGTGTGTAGCCTTATTTATAAGGTTACAAAGTAGGAATAAAATAAAGCATAAATTCTATTCCGACAAGCCTATAACTCTATCACTAGTTATCTGATATGCATCAGAATTATAGATACACATTAACAAACCAAACTTTCTGTTCAGATTGGGTTTGTCAGATGATGTATTAGTTCGGTTTCTGTCTGCAGGTGTTGGTGCTGCCTCATCTTGATCATCGGCTTCCTTTCAAGATCTGTAATAGTGGAGATTCGCATAAATTTAATCACCGGATATTTGGACCCGTACTTTTCTGCTTGCTTTAATTTGGTATTTGTTTGTTTATGTGGGTTACTGGGTGTTGTCTCTAGATTCCTCAGCATTGTGTTTTCCTTTGTTAAAACAAGATGACTGTATGTATAAAGTATATTGCATCATCCAAGTGGACGATGGCTTGTTGGGACCATTTATTGCAAAATATTAACCGGGTTCAGTGGTTGGTTTTTGAGTTTATTTTCTGGTTAAAAATAGACATAAAAACTGGAATGGTAGATATTCCATTCCATGGGACATCTAAAGGCCTAACTTCGAGCGCTGTTGATTCTCCCATGATATTTGGGGTGCCACCAAAAGGCATTCTTCTAGAAATTTTGTTCAAAGAAAATGCCTTTGGGAAAATGTAGGGTATAACTTCTGGTAAAACAAGGTGACTGTGATTTTAACCATTCATATATGTATGGTTTACATTTATATTTATGTAAACACCAAAGTTTCATAAAGTTTTTATTTTATGAATTATTTTTTGGGTGAAGTTTTTTCTCCCCTATAATATTTTTTAACTTCTTATAACTATTTATATTTTAACGGCATTAAAAAATGATTTTTCGTAACTATTGCATAATTACATAGTTTCACTTATTTATTTTTTTATTTACCTTAAATACCCTTTAACTACCTAATAATTTTATTTTTTTTTTAATTTTATTAGTTGTTAAGGAAAAAATAACAATCACACACATTGTGCCTGCGTTTCTAGTAGTATTTTGGAAGTAAAAAAGTTGGCTTTGTTTAACTAGTTAGTAGCTATCTAAAAAAAAAAAAAAGTTAGTTTTTTGTGCGTTTGGAAAGGGAAAAAAGTTTTAATTTTTTTTAATTTGACATTTTTACCCTTAAAATGTTTAAAAAAAATAAAAATGTAAGAGGATAAATTTGGTTATTATACAAAAAATCAAATAAGTAAATAAGTCAAGGGTCTCAAAAGAAACCTTATATGCATGGACAGTTAGAAAATTTTGAATTTGTATCGTTGTGACAAAGTTGATAGCGAACTGAATTTATTCGATTTCAACTTAAAAAATATTGGTACGAGTTTGTTCGTAACGTCCTGCGTAATGTTATTATTATTATTATTATTATTATTGTTTTTGTTGTTATTGTTTATTTTTATAATTTTTTTAAAATAGTAATAAAAACGTATTTAGTAAACTTGTTTTATCTTTTTGTTACCAAATAAATGAAAACTTAAAACATAAAAAGATTAAAAAAATTCAAATTTTTACTCTTTTTTATTTATTTTATAAATGTTTTGTCAATTTTAATATTTCATTTCTTTTTGCAGCATCATATTAAAATGAATTATATTATTTAAATATTTTATTATGCTAAAATTATTTTTAGTAAATAATATATTATTATATTGATTAATTTTATTAAAATTAAAATAATAATTTACTATTGAAATGATTTATTTTATTAAACTAAATTATTTTTATAGTAAAAATTACATATTAAAGAATTTATCTTATAAAAATAAATTAATTATAATTAAAGTAATAGTTTATTATTAAAATTATTTATTTTATTGAACTCATTTTTTAATAAGTAACAGTTACCTTTTAAAATGATTTATTTTATTAGATTATATTAACTTTAATGAGTAAAATAATAATTTATTTTTAGATTACGTTATTTACTAATATACTTTTTTAAAAATAATTGTAATTAAAAAATAAATATTTTATAACATTAAATTAATTAATCTAAAAATATTTTATTAAATTGATTAATTAAATCAATATGAAATATATTTGATTAAAAATTCAATTAGCTATACAAAAAAATTAATGAAATTAAATATTTTATTAAAATAGGAACTAATTACTGTAAATAAAATTACACTATCAAATATGTTTTCTATTTTTATTTCAAAAGATAAAATAACAATTGAAAATAAAAAATAAAAACAAAAACATTTAAATTACAAATAAATAATATAAAAGTTTTCGCTCAAGTCAGTTATAACTTAGCTTGAAAAACTAATATATATAAATTATATTTTAAATTAAAATGGCACCATTTAATTTAGTTAAACTATTCTTTTTAATTTTTGATATTTTAAATTAAAATAATATCGTTTGATTAGTAAAACTAGCCAGACTTAAATAATTTATTATTGAGTTAAGCTTAAATTTTGGGGTGCGAGTAACTTAACTTAAACTATTGTTTCGATCAAACTCAAACAAGCTAAAACTCTATTCAACTAGATTCAAAGTATGTTTGGAAACATTAGCCGGTAACTTATCAGCTATTAATTTTTAACTTTTTTTAAACTGACGAAACTTATTCTTTTATATTTTATATTTTTTAACTATTAAAAGATAAAAAATATTAAATTAATAAAAAGTTAAAAAGTTACTAATAAAAATTAACTACTAAAAGTTAACAATTTTTTTTGCCTAAACATAAAAAAATTAATTTTTTAATAATTAACTAATAAACAACTAAAAACAAAAAAATTAAAATTTTTTTTCTTCTCAAACTCAACTTCAGCCTTTCTAATGTAAATGTGCAGGAGTACGCTTTGCCACAAACACTCGACAATACTGTTAATGAATCCGGGGAACTAAATCAAAATGTCATTTTTCGGACGGCATTATTCGAATTATTAAATTATTAAATTAAATTAAAATTGGCCCTCTTTCCCTCTCTTTTAGGGGTTCAAGGGTTGCAGCGAACAAATTCACTGCAAGGATTACAGTAAAAAATGAAAGATTAAGATTTTTTTGCACACTTAACTAATAGTTGTAATTTATTTTAATTAAATTTATTTTTAAAATAAAAATAAAAATTTAAAAATTTTGATTGAAGCACAATTAATACAGAATATTAAAGATCACATGTCATTAAAATGTAAAGAAATCTTAATCATTCATTTTTTCACTATAACCCCTACAGTAGATTTATTCACTGCTGCCCCTTTAACCCCTTTTAGTGTTAATACAGCATGGCATTGGCATTTTGGTGCCCAATCCTTGTCCAAGCACCTCTCCAGAACTGAGAGGTTTTATTAGTCCTACGCCCAATCTATGAAATCCTGACTGGCCCAATCAAGATAAAAGGAACTGCCACCTGTCATTGTTACAAACAGATAAAAGATTGGGATCAGGTTCTCAAAGTGGGCATCCATCTCCCAGCCCCCCCCCTCTCTCTCTCTCTCTCTCCACTATGCCTGCAGCAGCAGCCAATTCATCCTTATGCTTCTCATCCCAGAAGCCATCACCAGCCCAACACCACCCCTCAATTTCCCATCAAACAAACAAAATCAACCTAACAACAAAACCCAAAAGCGGCACTTCACTTCAGAAGCACCCACTCTACCTCCCAACTCATGCAAACCTGTCTCTCCAATTCAAGGAGAAGATCTTGTGCCTCGAAATAATGGGAGTTGATTCAGGCAGGGCCCTCTCCCTAAACCCATCTCTCCACACAGCTCCTCTCCACTCCATTCACTCCATCGTCTCTTTCCTTCAATCAAAAGGCGTACTCCAAAAGGACATGGGCAGGATCTTTGGCATGTGCCCCAAAATCCTAACCTCTGACATCAAAACTGACCTAAACCCAGTCTTCAATTTCCTCTCGCATGACCTCAGTGTCCCTCACCACAGCTTCAGAAGGGTCATCAACAAATGCCCAAGGCTGCTGGTTTCAAGCGTGAGGGACCAGCTCAAGCCAGCTCTGTTTTTCCTTCAGAGGCTTGGGTTCAGGAATTTGGAGGCCTTGGCTTATCAAGACCCAATCTTGTTGGTTTCCAGTGTGGAGAAGACCCTGATCCCGAAGCTGGACTATTTGGTGAGCTTGGGGTTCTCGAGGGATGATGCAGTGGGCATGGTATTGAGGTGCCCGGGGTTGTTCACTTTCAGTGTTGAGAAAAATTTTAAGCCCAAGTTTGAGTACTTTGCTGAGGAGATGAAGGGTGGGTTGGAGGAGTTGAAGGAATTCCCACAGTACTTTGCTTTTAGTTTGGAAAAAAGGATTAAGGCTAGGCACGTGGAGGTTGTGCAGAGTGGGGTGAAGGTCACTTTGCCAGTCATGCTTAAGAGCACTGATGAAGAGTTCAGAGAGTTGGTAGGGGGTGGTGGTAGTGGTAGTGGTTGATCTGGATTCGAACCAGCGAAAACATATTGCCAATGAATTTACAGTCTGTCCCCATTAACCGCTCGGGCATCGACCCTAGAAAAATCAAATCTGGTCCTCTCCTTTTCCCTTCATATTTCCTAGTTATTTACTTCTAATAATTATAAATTTAGGGTGATTTTAGAGTAGTGGTAAGATTGTGCCATTGCGACTTACGGATTAACTGTTCGAATTGGTCTCTTTGCTTGTGAGAATTACATCAAGTCTTATAATTCGAGGGTATTGTCCTAGTTGTCCTTCTAATGATATAAATGTAAGTTTGGGCAACTTTTATTATTATTATTATTATTATTATTATTATTATGCTGCTCGCAGAGAATGCATTATTATAGTGGAAATTATTGATCCTTTTATGTTCAGTTAATTTACAGTGTTCGTATTCCTTGAAAAAATTTTGGAATTTGCTTGTTTCTCACATTGCACATATTACAGCCACTGTTTTGATTCTGCAATGGTGGCTTCACCGTTCTAGCCAGAGGCAACTCTTGGCCTCTCCCTATCTTCCTCTCCTCCGACTGACCCTGCTGAAAAGGTAAAGGTAACAATCACCTGCTTTTATTACAAATCAATTGGAACACAGGCAGTTGATTATAAAGAAGGTCTCACTCACAGTCACAGATTTAATGCAAAGCAAACCAGCTGGATTTTAGGAACTTGCTAATCACCAGGGCTTTTCACAAGCAGCGAGCTTTCAAGCTGAAGTTGAGACAAACAAAAGATAATGTTTTCAATAATATTTATCCTAAGACCATTGAGTTGATTAAACAAATTTGTTTCATACAATGCTGTACTTGGATCAAGTTTTCTCATGGGGAGAGGATATTCGTTCCTGTATTTGAATTAAGAATTTGTCAAGAGAAAAATAAAGATACAAGGATTCAAAATTACTTTTCAGTATAAGAAAAAAAATGAAAGACAAAAATGTATAGGATTTGAAAAATTAAAAATAATTAAATTAAAAAATTGATGATTGATGAATGTATATCATTTAATTTATTGTATTTTTGGATTTATTCAAATAAGTGTTTAAAACTTTATATTTTATTTCCTGTGTTTCTTACTTTTTTTTTTCCTTTAAGTATTTTTTTTTTCTTTTCACTCAATAAATCTTCCCCCTAAACGCAGGTTTAGAGACTACGGAGATTCACACGTTTTCTCTCAAAGTTTGCACCTCCTCGTAAGGTTCCCAAAACTATTGATTTTGTTGTACATTAGGCGTTACAAATTTTTAGTAACTTTTAATTTTGTAATTTTTGTTTTATATTTGATAAAAAATAACTTTTATTAAATTTTTATAAAAAAAACTAATGTTTCATTAAATATATAAAAAGTTACAACTCACACTAAAAGTTACAAAATTTAAAAATTTTATCCAACTATATTTTTCAATTTTTGATAATCTTTTACTGAAAATTATATTTCCAAACAGGTTAGCACTCAATTTCGAGTTAAGCCACGTTACTATGGGGCACACTCACGTTAGTAACCAAAAAAATATCTATATAATAAAACACATCTTATTTCAAAAATATTCTTCTCACAAACTATAATGGACGGCTAAGATTCAATTTTATTTCAAAATCAATGGTTGAGATGAGTGGCTTTTCCCACAAAATCCCGCCTTCCTCCTATTTTCCCTATTCCTTCTTCTATCTCACTCGCCCAAAACCCTCTCTTCCTGATATTTTGTCCTACTTCTGTTCTCTTTCTCTCTCTCTTTCTTTCTCTCTCTCTTGCGTGTGGCAACAACACCGTCCTCCCTGGCTGGGTAGTGCTCCAAGCACAAGAAGCCACAATCAACAGCGAGGACCGGCTCACCATCAGTAGCTGGACCCCTGTATGCCTTTCTCTCCCCCCCCCAATTCAGCCGACTTCTATCTGTTGATCCATTTTTTCTTTTTTTTTTTTTTTTTGCAATTCCTCCCTTTATTGTTGCTGTGACGGTCCGTGTTTTGCTTGTAAAAAACCCTAACCCTAGAGGTAGCGGCGCCGCCAACTCAGTCCAATTCACCCTGCTTCCGCACGATTCCGATCAATTCTCACCGGTTTGGGCGTTTTTGTTGCAAGTTAAACTATGAAGGGAGTTAAAGTGAAGTTGAAGAGTAAAAAAACTGATAACAAGTAATTTTTTTTTTTTTTTTGAGATTTTTGTTGAGGTTGTGGTGTTTTAGATCTATGATGTAGTGTGAGCTCTTTATGTGTTTTTGTCTGTGAATCGACTATGAAGATCGATTGTTGTTCGTAATGCGTTGTTGTTTCTAGGCTATTGGTGAAGAGAGGTGCCGAAGGCGAGAGAGTCGGCAAAAAGCCTGCGAAGAAGGCAAAGGCAACCAAGGACCCTAACAAGCCTAAGAGGTTCAATTTCTTACCATACAAAACAAAGAAGCAGAGGTTCAATAAGTCCAGAAGCCGAAAACCACCGAATGACTCTGGCCAAGCTCTCTTCGTCGACGGCGGTATCTTGGCTGATTGGAACCAACATTCTCCAAGACCCACTGCCAAAGGTATGTACCTTTCTGCATATACACTTATGTGTGTTTGCGTAACCAGATAGTAGATCATTTTAGATTGCATATCTGAATGTTTTCCGTTTTGGTTGGTGGGCTTGCAGGAAGAAACCCTAACGTTGTAATTGGGAATTCGAAGTCTACGTCGAGATCTGGGAATCTTGATCGAGGGAAAGGTTCTGGGTCTAGAAATGAACCGCATAAAGTCAAATGGAATGCTTTTGGTTATGTTTACCCTATTGCTGATCTCAAGTCAAAAGTGAATTGTTTTCTGTCAGTTTTTTTGTTTGTGTTTTGTATGGTAAGAAATTGAAGTAGGACTGTTGGATTTGAGTGATTTGGGGCAAATTTTTTTTTGGGAATGATTGTTATTTAGCTCAAATTTTGGTGTTTTTACTTGAAAAAGTATAAAAATGATCTATAAAAAAAAAAATTAGTAATAAAAAATTAAGGTATAAAATTTATATAATAAAACACATCTCATTTTAAAAATATCTATCTCACAACAAATTATAATCAATGGCTAGGATTGAATTTCACATACAAATTAATGGCTGAGATTTTTTCTCAACAACACTTCTCTAAGAAGTTCTGAGATTTTTTCTCAACAAAACTTCTCTAAGAAGCTCTCGCATTCCCACAGAAATACACACATACAAATATATACACAACAGTCTGTCCGCTTTTAAAGTTAAAGGCCCTCAACAAATCAACAGCATATGTGATGGGACCGAGAGAGAGGGGGAGCAGGGGGGTAGGCAGGGGTTTGGGGCAAGTGAAGGGATGCGAGAGAAAGAAAGAAAATGGGGAGGGGGTTGGGTTTGCTTGGAGTGGGGGGGTTTTTGTGATGGGACAATTATAAATAAAATAATAAATAAGAATAATTAATTTAAAATTATTATATAATAATTAATTTAAAGAATTTGAATTTAATATATTTTTAACCATTTGATTTACTTAATTGTCAGAATTATTTTTTTTCCTCTTTACTTTAGTTATTTTTTCGGTCACTTTATATAAAAATACATTTTCTTATTTTTATGAATGCATATTAGATGAGGTTAATTAAGTTTTTTGTTTTAAAAAATAATATTTAAAATTTAATTTTAATGTATTTAAATTAAGAATTAAGAATTAATAATAATATTCTTTGAATTTTTTTTGTTGATTTAACCGTTGTGTATGTGATATGCGGAGAGACGGATGTTGGGTAGAATGGCATTCTTTTTTTTTTTAGGAGATGTCAAGTAAAAATGTTGATACTTTACCGTTGATACTTTACAGTTTTTAAATAAGTAGTAAAATAAATAAAAATAAATAAATAATAATATTTAATTTTAAATACATTTATTTTTACAGTATTTGTATTATTTATATAATAAAAAAGCAAAAAAATTTAAATTTGGTATATTTTTAACCATTGAATTTATTTAATAGTTAGAATTTTTTTTTCCCAACTTTAATTGTCTTTTCGATCACTTTACATGAAAATACACTCTATTACTCTTCATATATTTTTTATAATTTTTTTAAATATGATTACAAAATTAATTTTATTTTTTATTTTTTCATTTTGTATTTTTATTAATTTTTTTTCAAAAGTTTTAAATCTTAGACATGTTAATCATATTTATAAAAAATATTAAAAAATTCATTAAAAGTTATTATACTTAAAAACTATAACTTTTGAAAACAATAAATTTATATAAAAACAAGACAAGAAAGCCAAAAAAAATTTTAAGACCAAATTAGGGAATAGGCAGTCCGTGTTTTACACGGGTATTTACTAGTATATATATAAAGGTCGTTTGGCAACATTAAAATTTATTAATTTTGCACTGAATTTTGAAACATATTATTTTAATTGAGTGTTGAGTATTTGATAAATATATATTAAAATATATATTTTTTAATCTTGAAAAATTTTTACTAAATATATATATTTTATCAAAAAAATAATACGTGTGGGCAAAAAATAAAAAAAAAATTATATATATGTATATATATATATTTTTTATTTACAAACACCACCTTTATCGAAACTTCCTTTTAAGTTTCAGCAATCTTCTTTCTTCTCACTGAAATAATTTTTTTTATTTTTTATTTTTCTCCACATTTCTCCGCTTTCACTTTCCACCACTTTTCATTTCCTTCTCTCTCGCGATCCATCGATGCCGTTAGGTTCTGTCTCTGCGAAGCTCTGTCACTGTGTTTGATCTGATCGACAGCGGATGAGGTACGATGAAAACGCAGTCTTTCATTTTGTTCTGTTTTTAATTGTTTTTTTCTTTGTGATTTTTCAATCTAATTTCGATCAAATTGCGGTTTCATATTGGATCAGACCATCACAGACTTGTTTATCATGTGCTATACGCGTGTCCATGTGCACATATATTTGGATTTTCTGTCAAAAGATTGTGTTTTTTTTTTTTTTTTTTTGGGTGTGATAAAGCTGTCAGAAGAAGGGTTTTATTACAAAGAAAATTGTAATGATATAAGCAATTCTTGAATTTGCGAAGATTGATCTTTTGAGTTTAGGGTAATTTTGCTATGTTTACTTCCAAAACTTTAGAAGAAGAAGTTGTAATACATACATATATATATATATTGTGGGCTGGGGGATGAGGAGAGAAGTGGAGATTCTTTAACCGCATGATTCCTCTTAAACTGAGTAATGATTTTCTATGACAAGCAATCTGCCACTGACTTGAGCAGCCCACCTACTCACCATCACTAACGCTCAGTAACTCACACTAAGGGACCCACTAAAGACTCTCACGCTGGTCACTCAACTAGAGCTTGCTGCTTCACCTGTACTCAAGCAGTGGAGACTATGTCTCCTATTTATACACCTTGAATGTTGGTGCAACACCAAAACTTGGCCATGTCAGTTTGGGAGCAACAATGAACCTTGCAAACTTCCTAAATAAGCCTTTGATGTCTTGAACCACTCTAGAATGAGCAAATTTCTAAAGCTTCCAAATTTCTACAGTGAGGAAGAGATTTCAAGAGAGATGCTTCTAGAGAGAAAGTCATCGGTGAGTGGACTCTTGAGTCTCAATATGTTAAAACAAAAAAAAAAAATGAAACCTTTATTTTTTGCACTTTTGCTTTTGGGATTGAGAATTTACTATTAGGGAATATGGGTTTGCCAAGTTCTTATTTGCAAAGAATATGACTCATATGAGTGAGTAAAAGTATAAAATCTTAATCCAAAGAAACAAACTAGAAAAATAAAAATGCAAGCAAAACACACAAGCTCAAGAGATTAACTATAAAATCTTTACAGAATACCATCAGGCAACATTCTTGACTGCAATGGGCATCTGAAGAGTTTATTTATTTATCTACATATAGGCATATTATGAGTTTGAGAACCTGTAGAATTATGTTATGAAAACCCAACTCGTGGCTGTGCACCATTCTCCTTTGGAACATACAGGCATATTCCAAAAAATGGTGATTAGACAAAATGGATTGCTATGCTCCCATATTAGGTATAATCTGATTAGTGGGGTTGAGGTTTATTGTAGAAAAAATAATAAATATCTTGATGAGAATCCACTTCAAACACAATAGTTGGTTAAATCCTCTTCTGGAGTTCACAATGAGTATTAGTCTTGTAAATTCAATTTTAGCAGCTAGTCGGCTACAATAAACCATGATTGGTCTTCAAAGATTTAAAATCGTCATTGTGATGTTATATTATATATACATATATATATATATATATATTTTGGGAGGGGGGTTTGATGGTAGCAATAGGCTGATACACACCTCATCTCAATAAAAACCAAGCATCAAAATTTATCTGCAACAATTATTAAAAGCAGGCTTTATTTATCAAAAAATAAATAATTAGATAAAAGCAGGCTACCTTTTCATGGGGCTTTTCAAAGAGATGCAATCCATGACTTGAGATAAACACTAACTGTCCTTGGCAGTCTATGTTCCCGCCATAACTCTATAATTTCCTTTTGGATGGCCTGAGGGACTAATTCTTTTGATTAAAGAAATTATAGCATTCCTTCAATACCATACAAGTTCCGTCGAAATAGTTGCAAAAGCAGCAAACAGATTACGTGATTTGGAGTTGACATAGAGCAGTTGGTGTTTAAATTTGGGATTAAATTAATCAAATGGTTTAGTCTTTTAGACTCTTGGGAATTTGGGTCAACCTGTGAAGCACATACACTTCAAAACATGTTCATTTGTGTCTGACAAGTATTGGACTCGCATACTCCTTGGAATCACTTAGATACATATCAGACACGCAATTGGCATACCCAATTATTTTATTAATTTTTCTTCAAACATATAATTGATACAAACGTAGATTTGACTTGTCAAAACTCTAAAGTTTCCTTATATTTTGTTACGTTTTATGCTTGAATTGTATATTGAAATATTAAATTATTTTTCTTGGAAATGTTATATTTCTTTATATTCAAATATTAAATTATTTTTCTTGAAAATGTTATATTCCCTTATATAGTTAATAAAAATATGTATAAATTTTATTTTTTTACCATGTGCTCATTTTTTAAAATTGTTGTATCCATACTAGTATGTGTATTCCATGTCTACATCTGTGGTTTTTAGGGGTCAGCTAAGAATATTCATTGACTAAGCCAAATCCATTGAACACTTTCTTAACATGTATGTTAATTCCCCCCCTTCTTTTTGAAATATTTATTTGCTTGTCGTTAAGTTATTGTTTTTCTCACGTTGAAACTTCACTTGATGTTTGTTTATTTGTCTAACTTGATGCAAGTGGAATGCTTGCTTAGTTTGGTTGTGTTAAAGTTCAACGTTAATGATTTAAGATGGATGATCTTTTAAAAAAAATATGAAGTGGAAAGACGGTTATCTTACAACCACAACATAAGCCTTATCCCACTAGGGTTCCGTTTGGAGTAAGAAAAAATAAGATAAATTGAGATTAAATGTGGTTTAGGGTTGATTTTGGCGCATTTTTTTTATGAAAAGTAGCAAACCGTGGGAACGGTTTTCCAAATCCGTTCCCACGGATTTAAAAAAATTCACAAAAAATAGCGACAATGGTATTCGTTTGAAAGCTTTCGACACGAAGAATATGATTGTATAAAAAATTTACACATTCGGTTAACCTACTTTCAGATTTTTTATTTTTTTAGCGAAATATTGAAAATTTTTGAAATTCATAATGGCGGGAAAATTAGAGGTAGAGGGGTTGTTGGAGATTTATAGAGATTTATAGAGGTTGTTCATTTGGCCAAACGGGGCCTAGGTGGGGCCGGCTACATGGATCACACGGCGCCACTGTGGTCTATAAAAAATCATATCTTGATGTAAATCATTTATAATAAGGTCTCTTATGATAACTTCTCCAAGTGTTCTTTTAGATCTTCCTCTACTTCTTCTTATTGAACTAAAAATCATTTGATTAACTCTCCTCACTGGAGCCTCTAGCGGTCTTCTTTGCACATGACCAAACTACCTTAACCGGGTTTTTATCATTTTCTCCTCAATAGGTGCAACCCCAACTTTCTCCCTAATACAATCATTCTGAATCGTATCTTTTCTTGTATGTCCACTCATCCATCTCAACATTCTCAACTCTACTACACCAATTTTTTGCTCTTGTTGTCCCTTCCGTGCCCAACACTCGCTTCCATAGAGCATAGCTGGTCTTATAGCAATTCGGTAAAACTTTCCTTTAAGTTTATTAGGTACCTTGCGGTCACAGATGACTCCCGATGCATTTATCCATTTTAACCACTCAGCTTGCATCCTATGTATGCCCATCAATTTCTCCGTCACTTTGTAAAATCGATCCAAGATATCGAAACCTTGACACTTTTGGTATGCTGCGCTCTCCAATTTTTACCTCCAAATTATTACTAGCTCATCTCTGGTTAAACTTACATTCCATATACTTTGTCTTGCTCCTACTTAAACGGAAACCCTTTGATTCTAAGGTTTCTCTCCACACCTCAAGTTTAGCATTAACTTCCTCTCTCGACTCGTCTACTAAAACTATATCATCCGCAAAAAGCATACATTTAGGCCAATGTTGTTAAAATCGGGATTTTACCTAAAATCGGTCGAGGGGTTGTAAAATCGAATCGTAAAATCGTAAGATTTTACTTACAATTTAATTTTTGAAATCACAGTCTGTATAATATAATATTTTTACATTTAGAATTTTCAATTTGATACGATCATGTCGTTTGAGTGAAAAAACACTCACTTTATGACTAGTAATGTGGGTTCGAATCCCACCATGATCCTTCTATTAATTCACAAAAAAAAATAAAATATAAAAAAAACTAATATAAAAGAAAAAAATTCAAGATTAAGATGAAAATATATTCTACAACACAAACTTGAAAGTCTAAACCTCAAAGAAAATAACAAAAGTCTTCCAAACACACAAGTTACACAACCAACAGAATTTTTGCTGGGTCTTTCTTTGCTTGTCCTTCGTTTTTCCTTCACGCAGCTACCCAGGCTTGCACATAATCCACAGATTAATTGCTTTTTACAGTTGAGTCTTCTTCTGGCCGTGTGAGGGTTTTAACCCAATTTAGCTTTTTACGATTCTACCCCTCTTAATTAGTTGTAACTACAAAAAAAAAAACCTTAACTTTTTAAAATCGTAAAATCGTAAGTAAAATCGGGATTTTACCCCATAAAATCGCTTTTTCGTCAATTTTACCCCAAAAATCGATTTTGATGCGATTTAACAAGGTTTTGCTCTGTAACATCGTAAAATCGTACGATTTTACGATTTAAATCGCGATTTTAACAACATTGATTTAGGCACTACCTCTTGGATATGTCTAGTAAGTACGTCCAAAACTAAAGTGAAAAGGTATGGGCTTAAGGATGACCCTTGATGCAACCCTATCTTTATGGGAAAATCTTCGTTCATACCTCCAGGAGTTCTAACACTTGTTGTTGTTCCCTCATACATATCCTTTATAGCACAAATATAAGCTATACGAACACCTTGCTTTTCCAATGCCTTCCATAAAACTTCTCGTGGCACTCGATCATAAGCCTTTTCTAAATCAATGAAAACCATGTTCAGGTCTGTCTCTCTACTCCGGTACTTTTCTATCAAACCTCGCAAAAGGTATATAGCCTCCTTTGTTGATCTTCCTGGCATAAATCCAAATTGGTTCTCTGATATACGAGTCTCTTGTCTTAATCTGTACTCAATCACTCTTTCCCAAAGTTTCATAGTGTGGCTCATGAGTTTGATCCCCCGGTAGTTTCCACAGTTCTGAATATCTCCTTTGTTCTCGTAAATAGGTATCAGAGTGCTCTTCCTCCATTCGTCTGGCATTCTCTTGGACCTTAAAATCTCATTAAACAACTTAGTGAGCCAACGAATACCTTGCTCTCCTAACCTCTTCCACACTTCTATGGGTATGTTATCGGGACCTACAGCATTACCATTGTCCATCTTCCTAAGTGCTTCTTTTACCTCTACTTCCCGAATTTTTCGATAGAAAACAAAGTTTTGTTTCTCCTTTTGAGTGTTTAGGCCTTCCATGTCTATACTCATCTGCCTGTCATTGAAAAGCTTGTAGAAATAACTCTTCCATCTTTCTTTGATATCTCTGTCTATCACCAAGACTTTTCCTTCTTCATCTTTGATGCATTTCACTTGATCCAAATCTCTTGTTTTCCTTTCCCTGCTTTTAGCCAGCTTATAGATCGGCCGTTCGTCACTTTTTGTACCTAAAGCTTGGTAAAGCCCCTCAAAAGCTTTAGATTTAGCCTCACTCACTGCTTTCTTTGTCTTAGCTCTGGCCGCTCGATACTTTTCCCAATTTACTGTATTGTTGCCAAAGTGTAAAGCTTTGAAACATTCTCTTTTAATTTTAATCTTCTCCTGAACATTTTCATTCCACCACCATGAATCTTTACCTTTAGGTCCAAATCCCTTTGATTCACCCAAAATTGCCTTGGCTACCTTCTGGATCCCATTGGCCATTTCTTCCCACGTACTATTAGCACTCCCTTGTAGCTCCCAAACTCTCTTCTCCATTAGCTTTCTCTAAAAAACCAAAAGTTTGTCATCCTTAAGTTGCCACCACTTGATCCTTGGGCTTATAACTTGTCTACTTCTATGTTTCTGACTCTTAACCTGCACATCAAGAACCAAAACTCTATGCTGTGTGGTCAAGCTCTCTCCAGGTATGACTTTACAATCCTTACAAATCCTTCTTTCTGAATTTTTTACCAAGAAGAAATCTATTTGTGAGCTTGAGACCCCACTCTTGTATGTAATTCAATATTCTTCCCTCTTCTTAAAACAAGTATTTGCAATCTTGAGGTCATACGCCATAGTAAAGTCTAGAATGGATTTCCCCTCCTCATTGAGTACCCCAACACCAAAACCACTATGCGATCCAACATACTGTCCCGCTTCTTTTCCAACATGACCATTAAAATCACTACCTAAAATAATCTTCTCGTCCTATGGAATTCCTTGCATTAACCCTTCCAAATCTTCCCAAAATCTAACCTTCTCTTATTCTCCCAAACCTACCTGTGGTGCATAGGCGCTTATGATATTAAAAGTCTCACGTTCAATAATCATTTTTATGGACAAGATCCTATCTCCTACCCTTTTAACCTCCACCACATTGTTCTTCCAAGTCTTGTCCACAATAATACCAACCCCATTTTTTTGCTCTGACCTTCCCTGTGTACCAAAGTTTGAATCTTGAAGTGTCTAGTTCCTTAGCCTTTTCTCCCACCCACTTGGTTTCTTGAAGACACATAATATGGATCCTCCTTCGCATCATGGTGTCAACAACCTCCATAGATTTCCCTGTTAAAGTTCCGATATTCCAAGTCCCAAGGCGTAACTTATTCGAATGGACTAACTTCTTTACCCACATCCATCTAGAAAAATGTGAGAACCCTTGCTTATTTAACACTACATCCGGGCGTCGATGCAGTGGCTTTAGCTCATTTAACACTGTACTCGAGCCATACAGCGCGTTACTTCCGGGTAACGACCTAGTATTAACATAGTTTCTCCGTTGATCCATATCATAAAAGATTCGACGAAGTTTTACGCTAGTTGTCAACTATCTAACACAACCCTCCTCCTTAATCCGGGCTTGGGACCGGCTATGGAAAAAAAACATAGGCAGAGTTAAAGACGGTTATCTTAAAAAAAAAAAAAAAAAAAATTGATAAGTTAGAGATGTTCACTTACACTTTTTCTTTGAAATAATTGTTTTTTTCCCCCTCATGTTTAACTTCACTTGGAGATGGTTGATGGTGGCTACACCATCAGTATTACTGAACGTTCAGTTGATAATGTTGTCAGCTGGGGGTTATGATTTTTATCGCGATGAAATTATTATGCTGAGATTTTAAAGGTAGTGAAATGTCCACGGGACGGCAAATATATGCAAATTGTGATTTCCCTATGTAAAGAAGTAAAATAAGCTTGTCAATATATATAATATATATTGATATGTTAACATGAATATATATTCATTTCACTTTGTTATAGTAGGTTTTTAATGTGAGAATTATATTGTTTTTGTGAAATACGGATGCTTCACAAATATGTGCAAGTTCCATTCAATAGGATGACATGTTGGATATTGATTATATTGTTCTATCGAGGCCTTGAGCTACAAACTTATTGTTAAGTGTTGGTGTGTTTTAGCTGATTGCATGAATTTTTAATGCTGTGATGACATACTGGGATTTCAATAACTGTACTTACTGATACTAGCACTTGAAAGCCTGGCCCCTTGAATCTATGCCATCTTCGCTGTTTTGGTTTGTTTTCTCATACTAATTTTCAATCCATAATATATGTACTCACTGTTTTTATGTTCTGCTTTGCATCATCCAATGACCCACAATAGCTTGAATGGGGGAAATATGATGAAGTAATATAGTCAACATATTTTTAAATGTTCATGGTTATCTTTGCCATTTAAAAAATTTTATCTCCTCTTTAATGGGTTTATAATTCTTAGAAAATTTTAATGCATCTTAAGCATATTATTTGTTATTTATTTTTTGCTTGCTTGCTGAAATTAACTTAAAAGGAAGTCCTAGTGTTTGATGCTGGAGTTATTAGTCTTTGCCGTGGGTCTTTGTATTTTTGGTTATTAACTTCAGTTTATGCTCTGATCAGTTTCTGAGCATGGTTGTAGATTGTATCACAATTGATACTGGTATCATGAAGAAATTTTATTTTCTTGAAAGCTCCAAATACCATCTGTATGTTTGACAATAAGTTCATTCCTAATGAAGGTTGAATAATGTGGTTTTTCATCTGCATTTCCTTTCTCCCTTTTTTTCCTTCATTTTAAGATTAAGTTCCTTTCCTCTTCAAAATTCTCTGTTGATTTTACTTCTATGTGTTTTTTTTTAACTACTACAGATGAAGATTCTGTTTGATTTGCAATTTGAAAACTATATATATATAATATTTGAAAATCTCTCTCTCTCTTGTGCATGTTAAAATATCAATTTACTTCTTTCATGTACCAGTTCATCCTCATAATTTAAGAGGACCTTCATGGCACTCTTTTTTTGTTCGATATTATCTAATTACTATTATAATCATTTTCTTTTTCTTTTTTTTTTTTTTTTTTTTCCGCTGATGTTTATAATATTGTTGTTGTTGAGTGTGAGTCTATATTTTCATAGAAAGTGAACCATGGCTGGATTATAATAACAGTGGTAATAATAAACTTTACATACCAAAGAAAAACAAAATTAATTTTACTTAATTATTCATCTCCATTTGTGCTTTCATCTTTCACGTACTTACGAGCATTGGCTATTGTGATGCAATAATTCTTGGTTCTGAGTACGTGCTGGTTTAGTGTTTTTTTTTTCCCTTGTGTTTTGTTTTAAATTGTTATTGTTCCCATAGAGCATTCACATGTGAAATTTTATGATATATACCTACTGAAATGCATGTATGCCATCAAGGTTTTGAAACAATTATTCATAGCGGTAGGGCTTTCAGGGTTTGAATTTGAAGCAAATGATCAAATGATTTGTTATTTAGAAGACATCCCTGTGTCGTATTTTAAAGGGCTGCACCAGGAATTTCTGTGGCTGTTCGTATGGTTTTGATTCCTTAGCATGTTTCCTCTTTGCAGATAAGAGTAACAGGTTTGCTGTTGTCGCTGGTTCACAAACAGAGAGCTGAACTTTAAAGGAGATAATGATGGGTACGAGGTTGTGGTCTAATCTTCCTGATGGTGTCTTAAGTATGATTATGGTATATCTTTCTCCCGTTGAGCAAATCCACTTTCGCACTGTTTGCAAGGGCTGGCAACTAGCTCGTCCTGTCCATTTTTCACCTAAACTGCCATGGCTGATGACCCATGATTGGGTTTCATCCGACGATGGCAATATCCTGAGTATAAATAAATTGCATATGCCCTTCCATAAACAGAGTTACATTTCTCAGCATGAATTGGATGGGAATGAGTGGGGAGATATGTTTGGTGCATCCATATGTGCTTCGAAGTACGGCTGGTTGCTCTTCCAAAAACACACAAAATCCTTTGTGTACAATCCTTTTACCCGTGAAATTTTGAAGTTGCCAAACATGGATATCACCTTCAACAGAGCTACATTCTCCTCAGTTCCAACATCTCCAGACTGTATATTCTTTGCCGTGCAAAGTTCAAAGAATAGTTATTTTATCAAGATTAGTATATTGTCTCATGGTGATCGGAAATGGACCACAAAAACTTTTAAGGGGTTCTTCAAGGTAATTGAGGATGTTGTTTACAGCAATGGAAATTTCTATTGTGTCTTTACTCGTGGGGTGTTGGGGGCCTACAACGTTGCACGTAAGGATTGGACTCTGCTTACGGGTATGGAACCGATTAATGGATTCATGTTCCAGGAGAGGGCTCAAATGATTGACTCTGATGGAGTGCTTTTGCTGGTATGCCTTTCTGGCAGCGTCACCATTTACAGGTTTGAGGGGTTGGAGATGGGTTGGGTCAAAATAAATAGCTTGGAAAATCAAGTACTGTTTCTTGGTTGTACATCATTTGCAGTATCCGGATTGGAAGAAGGGATGTTGAAACTAGCTGACAGGATCTATTATCATGGTAGTACGCACGCTTGCTTTCATTGGTTCGGGACACTTGTGCGTCGTCACCAGTGTTCTGAAATATATCCTTTGGATACTAAGTACGGTCTGGAAAAGGTTTGGATCGACTCCCCTCAGTTTTAGACTTTGCATTGCAATGCAGGGCACAGCAATCTTTGCTACATCCTTCCGGTATTATAGAGTTAATATAGAAGGATTATCTTGGGTGTGTACAAGTATGTTTAGCTATTTCGTTTCTCCTTTTAGGACTCTGTTAACTGGGTGACTTGGTTGAGCCGCTACATATGTTTGGATTTACTGAATTAGACAAGTTAATGGATGTGACATGAGGATTCTGATCTTTTGCTTTTTTTTTTTTCTCTGGATGTTTGTTAGGATATCCATGGGCATATGTAGTGTGGGATATATGTTTCAGATATTTGATTTTTTTTTTTTTTTTTAGATCTTAATTTTTCTAGAATGCCTCTCTTTACACAGGAAAGACTGTTTACATCTAGTTCTTTCTAGATTTCGTAATGTTGGAGTTTTGTGTACTAAATTGTCTTTTTAGACTCTTATTTTTGGGTTTATTATTATTTTTTGGTTGATTAAATTATTTGAACTGGACCCACTAGTCTCAACTAGGTTTCCTGTAGAGTGGATATTTACATATTCCTGGTAAACAGATTGGCTGAAATATTTCACACTAATGAATTGGAAGCACCTGGATGGTCTTGTCTTGTGCTTTTGGATTGCAAGATTGTTATCTGAAGTTTTACTTCTTTAACCAAACCCCTCCCCCTTTTACTCTCTCTCTTTTGCAAAACAATGCCCTCTCTTATTGAATGACAAAAAGTCAATTTGAAAATAATGAGCAGTGATGATAAAACAAATTGGAATCTTTCAATTTGAGCTGTTGTTCTTCCCTTGGCTGATGCATATTTTATTTGGAGGTGCTAAGCTTTCAATCGAGTGATGTGGCAAGCGGATCGGAATGGGTTGGTGGGAATGGATAGGAAGGAAAATCACTCCCTTTTAAGGGGTGTTTGGTTTTAAAAAAAAAAAAAAAAACACTAAAAAATTGTGACTTTTATTAATTTTTTTACAACTTCAATCAAATTTTATCACGTTCTAAAAAGTACATTAAGGATGTATTTGGTTTATTAAAAATTATTGAAAATTTTGAAAATTTCTGAGAACTTTTAAAAATTATTCATTTTTTATCTTACTCCACGAATTATGAATTCACAAATTATCTTATTTTATATCATTTTATTTTTTTTATATTATTTCAAACACACCTTAAAACTTACAAGTTTTTTTTTTTTTGGGGGGTAATTAAAAACTTATAAGGGTTGTATAAGGAATGGGTGTAACATTTTCCAACAGATTATGAAACTCAATTTTTTTTATTTTATTATTGTTATTATTATTATTTTTTCTTTTGACAAATCATGAATCTCATATTTCAACAATCACTATAGATATGTATATTCAAATAAGTGTAATTAATTCATGGATTGAATGGTAATTTTATTTTACATGATTCTCGTAATGTGACTATTTAAAATTAATTTTTTTCTCCATACTAAAATTACTTTAGGGGGCATATACAAAAAAAATTCTCAAATAAATAAAATGTGACATTTATTGAAAGAACATATATAATTAATTTTAGAGTGACAATTATAAGAAAAGGAATTGGACAAGGGGCTCTTGAACCACCTCCTCGTAGTCACAGGCAATCCCTCCTTTTCAACAATTAAGTAAATATCAAATATAATGATATACTCGATCTTCTTTATTTAAACAAAAAAAAAAAAATCCACGAGGAGTAGACTGTTTCGCATCTTGAAAAGTCACAATATTTTTGTGCATTTGTTTGATAATTTGGACCAAAATTTGCAAAAAATAATTTTTTATGTGTTTAGTAAGAGTTTATAATTTTTGGTAATTTTGCACAATTTTCATGAATTTTTTGTGTGGGTAATCTTATTATTCGTTTAGTAGGACATTAATTTAAAATATATATACATATATATAAGAATTAAACCTATACCAAATGTAAAATATATATATATAAATATAACCCAAAAATTGCTAAAAAATGACATGGGAAACGGGTTATTGTTAAGTTCAAAACACTTCAAAAACAATACATTGTTGAAAACAAAAGTTAAAATTTGATTGCGGCAGAAGAATATGATTGCTGTGAAAACTTTCCAAGCTATCAATGATACAAATGGAAACCTTCCAATCCATTGTCAGCTATCAGAATTGGAGTTGATTTGCCAAAACTATGTGTATCTATGTTTTCTAAAGGCGTGTTTGCTTGAATTTTGAACACCAGACAATCTGATGGCACAGCCTAAAGCCACTGAAGAATTAAGGGTCCAATCGAAAGCAAAATTTTTAAAAATTTCTGATAATTTTTAAACAAATATTGCTAGTGTATAGAAAAAAATTTTAAACTTTCAGCAATTTTAAAAAAGTTTTAATAACTTTTAATTTATTTGGTGAAAGTTGATATTTTCAAAAAATAAAAATAAAAACTTTTAAATGTTTGATAAAAAATTAAAAAAAATTTCAAATATTTTTACCAACTTTTAGAAGATAGCCAAACGTCAAAAGAAACAAAAATTGCTAAAAATTTCTTTTATTATTATTATTATTATTTGAGTTCCAAACAGGCCCCAAGTGTAGCAACCCTGTCTGGCAGCATCTGTGCAGTGGAATTGGATATTACATAACTCTTCAAGGCAACTAAAAAGGAAGTATTGCGGAGTAAAGTAACCAAAAAACAATGCATACATAAAATTCACAGGCTCCCAATCCATAAGTTTTTTTTAAATTTCACGCACAAAAATCCTCTCCTAATTTAAAATAAACATGCCACTAATATATATATATATATATATATAATAAAGAACAACCAACCCCAATCCCCCAGCTGAAAAGTCTCGGAGACTGGAATTATCATCAAAACTGTTTTGCTACAAAGAGCTCGCTTACAATCAGTTTTCTTCCTTTCTTTTCCCTTCTCTTCTGTTTTTTCCCAAAGTGTTTCCATATTCAATCATGCTGCAGCAGTTTCAGCATCAACTATTAATCTGCACTGCTGGTGGACTCGGATTTTGGTTTAACAATACTTAATTGTCCGCCTTCCTTGTTAGCATAAGCAGCTGCTTTCGCCTCATTGCAATTGTTTATGAACTTCCTCAGCTCCTGCTCGATGATAGAAAAAATTAGTGTTAAAACACCAGTAAATTCAAATCGGTACGAAGCTACCAATATCTTTCTGAGACAAACGGGTGGGTTTGGGTCACACTGAAATGGGTTTAAACCCAATTACAATCATTTAGTACCCGGTCAATTTTAGGCATGCAAGTTATATCAAACCCGAGAACCTAAAAATTTGACCCGTTTAATTTTATGAAAACCAAATATAACATGTAACAAGCACTGAAAGCATTTGTCTAAAACCGAATAGGCAACAATAAGCGAAGAGAGACAACAAGAACTTACACTATCAGCATCCATCTCCTTTGTTACCTTCGAAGGCTTCAACTTCCTCTTCCCTGCAAATTCAATTCAACACAATTCGCTATCTAAATATATATGGGCAAAAACACACACAAGCGTGTGTGTTTGTATATATATCTAGAGAGAGAGAGAGAGAAAGTCAGAGAATGAATTGAGTTTGATGCCAGAGTGGAACCTTTGCGAGTGTGAGCAATTTTCCCATGATGATTCAGAGGAATAGATTTCTTCTTTTGTTGGCCTTTGAACAGATTACCTTTCTGCGTCATCTTCCTCTGCCCAAGGCTTTGCAATTAGGTTTTCGAAAATGCTAGAAGTTTTTGCAAGGTTTTTATAGTGAGTATAGAAAATAAAAAATAAAAAAGCCTACTTCATCTGCTAGAGATTTGGGCTTGCAGGCTCGGCCCAATACCTTTTTTTGCTTTATCTCAGCTTGCAACGAAATTCAGATATAACAGAGCTGCTTGGTCAGCTTTATGTTAGATTTGAGGCGTTTCTCAAAAAGGTTGGTGCAAAGTATTTGGAACATGTGAGGAAGTGTTAAAAGAGTGGAAGAAAGAGTGGGGGAACAGATATGTTTTTTCATTTGCTCTAGCCAAAGTGCATCATTTTGTTCTAGCTAATGATCCATGGGCACTAGAGGGGGGCATTGACGATTATGGAGCCTTGAAGTCCTTTTATCGGGCTTCTGAATATGAGCACAACTAGGCTCTAGTCGTGGGTGCAACTGTGGGGATATCTTTGAAATGTCAGAATGAAAGAAGTTGCCCTGGTGATGGGGAGGATTTTTTAAGAAGTGATATAAGTTTAAACGGGGCAACTTTATCAGAGGAATTTAAATTTTATTCTGTTATGGGTATGGATTAGGCCCAATGTCCCTCTTGTCAATGGTTTTCATTTGAACATTCCACATGGGAAGACATACATTTGCAAGCAATCCCCTGCTACGACAACACGTGACACCAACTTAAATCGTGGTTGTGCAACACTAGAAAACTATTGAAATCCTTCACACCCAACAAACTTAATTATCAACATATCAAATAGAGGAAATATATTTTTGAACTAATAATCGTTACAAGATAAAGAAATGGAGTTAATTTGAGAAGCAATTCCTAGTTTGGGGGCATGGACACGGGGCTTGAACTAGTATTGAACAGACTTGGGCTTGGCAATCCATTGAAAGGTACCATTTTTGCTCTCATGAACAAGTTTTCTGGTATCATATTTGTACACTGCAAATCTCACCCACGGCGTACTTCACACTGGGGTTCTCAACCTTGAACCTCTCGATAAACATATCGGAGGGCGAGAGAGAGAGAGAGAGAGAGAGAGAGAGAGAGAGAGAGAGAGAGAGAGAGAGAGAACTACCCAAACCAAGTAATGAACAGAATATGGTGTGATGGCAGACCAAAGAGGGTCAAATATACAGGCCAAGTATATGGTGAGAAATGTTAAAAACATTGAACCCAGTTTTTTTTGGCTTAAAAACACTTAAACCAGAATCACAGATAGGTATATTTACCTTGACTTCGAGAATCGATAGTAAATCGGGCTCCGATCTTCTTGTCTTCGAGTTCCGAGACTTCCGATCAACCCTTCGCCTTCGAGACGGGTGACTCTGAGACCTTCCGATCTTCTTCCCTTCAACGGAGGCAGACAATGGTAGAGGAGGCCTGACTTACAGCAACAGACAATAGCGGAGGCAGGAGCGAGTTAGGGTTTTTTTTCTTTTTTTGACTCTCCCTTGGCAAGTCTCACAAACCGGATGACATGTCGGTTTTCGGCTCGGCTCGGGTTTAGTTTTAGCTCCGTTTGAAAGCTTCTCAATTGATTACTCAATTTTTTAGTTTTTTTTAATAATTAAATTTTATCTTCTTATACTTTAATTTCTTTTAAATTATGAATAATTAAAAATGTTAAATTAATAAAAAAATAAAATATTAATCTTTTTTCTTTTTCCAAACATAAAAAGAAATTAATTTTTTTTAGTAACTAGCTAATAGTTAATTACCAAAAAAAAAATTTGCTTTTGTTCTTTCTAAACTAAGGCTTCGTTTGTGAAAAATTAGCATGTGCTAATGGCTAATGACTAATAGTTAGCTAAAAAAAATTAACTAATTTTATATTTGGAAGGAAAAAAAATAACTAATAGCTAATTGGCTAGTAGTTAACTAATTTTGTATTTGAGAAGGAAAAAAAGTTACTTTTTTTAGGTGGCTAACTTATAAGGGTAAATTAATATTTTTACCCTCCAAAGTTTAAAAAAATTAAAATATAAGAAGGTAAAAAAATCTAATAACTATTAAAATAGCCATTAACACTTGCTAATGACTACTCTTTCCAAACGGATCCTAAATCTTTGAATAACAGTAGTTCAATCAAAAAAATTGGTGCAAAAATTTTTGGAACTGATTTACTTGGAAAGCGAAGGGATCGGTCCAATAAATTTTTTTATTATTTTATAATTATGTAAAAATCTCTTTAAATTTTCAAATAGAGTAAAATAATTTTAATTTTTGTAGAATTGTCTACAAATTTTATTGTATTATTATAATTATCTTTAAAAATGATTTTAATTAATTATAAATAATTTTAATTCTCGCCCTTAAAAATTTTGAATCCACCCAATACCATCCTGGATAGAAAGCCACGTGGCAAAATTACAGCAGGTAGCTGTCCCTCCCCCGTAAATTACATCCACAAAACAACTCATTAATTTTTCTTTTTTTCTTTTTCTTTTTTTTTTTTTGAAATTGCATTAATTTTTCGTGAAGATGCGGCTGCTTTCCGCCCTTATCCAATTTGCAAACCTCTTTGAAAGATTCTACCCAATTTGCCAACTTGTCTTTCAATTATATTCTATTTTATATGTATGTGTGTCTGTATATGTATGAAAGCAACAGTAATTATTAGGCGGAAGTATTGACACTCCTTCGAAAATTTTTCCTATTCTTTATAATTTTTTTCTATAAAATTATAAAATTAATCTTATAATTAATGATAAACAGTTAATACAAAATACCTTAAATATTATAATTACCCTCTCTTTTCATATATTATTATAAAATTAATGAACTTCACTTTTTACTTTTTTATTACTTCATTTTTCACTTTTTTTTTTCATAACTACATTTCTCATAGTCAGAGTTTTTCAAATATGGTTAATTTTGTTTTTTTTACGAGCAATGTGGAATAAATTTCATATTATTATGAATTATCAAATTCCTCATATAACAGAGCGACTATTAACTTTTTTTTAATTTTTTTTTTTCATGTGATTAATTTCTTGACAAAGTAATACGAAAAAATTGCATGTAATATTTCTTTATTTTTTTTATTTTTGTTGACGTAAATGCTATTACGTTATTAAGGTTTTTTTCCTTATTAAACTTTTTTATTTTCTTTTTTTCTTTAATTTCTACTTGTGGTTTTTTTTTTTTGGCTTGGTAATTTATAGATGTATTTTTTTATTAAAATTGTTAAATTATTTTAAACAGTACAATTTTTTTATTTAATGATGGTTAATTTGGGGATGAATGTTAAGATTTGAATTTGATTTACTTTTATTTAAATTATTTTCATTAATATATGAATTGATCAACAATTGTAATGTCTTACTTTGTATTAATTAAAAAATAATAAATTTTTATTTTCTTATTTGATTTTTGATAAAATAAACTTAAAAGATATATATTTACAAAACTAATTTAAAAAAATTATTAAAAAATTTCTCTCATACAATTTTATAAAATTATAAATGATACTAGAGTTCTAATTTAAAATGCAAATTAATAAAAGCAAAAAAAAAATGTTAATTTTGTAATAATAAATAAAAAGAAAAGATAATTATGGTATTTAATGTGTTTGTATTAATTAACTAATATTAATCACTACTGTTGGAATTATGGTTCATATTTATAGTGATAATTATATGTCTCATGATTAAAGATATTTGAGATTTTTTTCTCATATGAGTTTTTTCAAAACTAGTTTTGTAATTTCGTGAGAGAAAAAATGAAAATGAGTAAGAAAAGTTTTTGGAGGAGCGTTAATACTTCCTTATTATTTTACGAGGAAAGAGGAGACTAAGAGCGAGAATTGCCAAGTGGAGAGTTCTCCTCCTGCAATTGTTTATAATTAATAATGAAAAAAAAAAGTTAAGATATCATTTAATGTACTTATTTTAAAAATTAAGAGGCTTGAAATTGTATTTAAATTTCAGCTAACCAAACACCTCTTAATTAATAGTCTGAACAAGGTTATATTCGAAGCAAGTGGGCTACTTTATTATTATCCACGAGTTGCCCACCAGTTCCTTCTTCGTTCACTCCTGGAACGCAAACTAAAATCAAAGTTCTTCTAGAAGGGGGCGCCCCACTTTTCAACATCATGCCGCCTCCCTCTCTCGCCCAAAAGAGTCAAGGTGAAAATAATCATCCCCCCTTCTCTCTCGCTCTCGGGAGGATAGGGAGAAATCTGCTGTCGTTATTTATGGGTGTGTATTAGGTGAAATTTATCCTGTGGTCTTAGTCGACAAAGGATTACGAGAAGATAAACCAGCCTATGTAAGCCCTAATTGACTGGCTCAGTTGAGAAAACTGTTAGATGGCCCTCCACAATTAGAGGAAGAACTACTCCCAAGAGGAGTTGAACCCGGGACCTATTGGTCCTAGGCCTTTCAGCCTGTCATCCGAACCAACTCGACTACCCCTTTCAGGGCTTCTCTCTCGCTCTCTCTCTACAAAAATATGGATTTGTCACATTCTGTGGTGACAAATTGCTATATATATGTATATATATATATATATATATAGAGCTCATTTAACTATTATAAAGTTTTACTAAATTTTCACAAATTATTAACTTTTAATAATTTTTTTAAATTTTTTCACTAAAATTTTTTGAACCCATATTTAAAATTTATCAACTTTTATCCATTTTTATCAAATTTTATCCATTTTCTCTAGTTTTTTTCAATTTTTGTCAACTTCCTTTAATTTTTATAAATTTTTACCAAACGCAATTTTTTTTTTGAAAACCGACATATGACAACGCTATTGCAGAAATTATAAAAAAAATCCACCTTTTTTTTTTAACACCAAATGCACCCATAATAAACCTCCCATGCATTTCCTTTTTTCACTCAACTTTATGTTAAATTAATTCCACAATAAAAAGCTTAGCAGCTGGATATATATACTAAAGAGTAAGATTAACAGATAAAAAAAAAAAAATTGACCAATATATAACCAAATTGGCATTGATTATTCCATTGGCCCGTGCGAACTTGACTTATGTAATTAAGTTGCTTTGTAATTTCATTAACTTGCTACAGGGCCCAACTGCAGTCATGCGTTACGTAAATAATTAATTTCGGTCAAATGTCAAAATTTTAGACTAAACTTGTCTTTTAATGGGCGCTGGATCATACTTTAGAAAATTTTCTGTATTGAATTAAAAACCTCGGAAAATATGTATATGCTTTCAGGCCAATATATACGTACACACGCTACCAAAATTGCTGCAGTTGATGGACATGTTTAGAGTTATAAAAATTAATATAAATTTATAAAATTTATAATTTTACGTGTAATTTAGTGAGTAAAAATTTTTTATTTTATAAAATAAAAATTTATATAAATTTTTATAATTATGAGCCTGCTAGTAAGAATCTCTGTTTTTATAATTTCTGCCAAAATCACAATTGCTTCAATAGATGCATATGGAATTGAAAGATAAAGGAATCCTACCTAATTAGTGAGCCCGAAGCCCTCAAAATAAAATAAAATAACAAAAAGTCAAAGAGTTATACGTACAAAAACGACCAGATGATCAAGCGGCGACCAAAGAGCCAGTCTTAAAACGCTGTTCCTTTGTCGTCAGCTTATTGGTCTACACCCTTTCTGCCAATTAATATTTAACTGGCGGCTATGATATATACCCCTTCTGCCAATTAATATTTAACTGGTGGCTATGATATATGTATATCTATATGGATCGATTTGACGTGATAAAAAATAACAAAAAAACAGTGAAGAAGAAGGTGAGTGTAACTATATTTTTTAGAAATGAGTAATAAAATTTTTTTATTTTTCATCAATTTTTTAGGAAAAGAAATTATTTGAACGTTTTTTTAATTCCGTTAGAACAGTTTTATATCAGAATTTATTAAAAATTGTTAAAAAATTTTTAAGATTTGTAGAAAAATTGTTAGGGTTTGTAAAATATTATCGAGATTTATAAAAAATTTTAGTGGGATTTATAAAAATTTGTTCGAATATGTAGATATATATAAATTTACAAAAATTTCACGAAATATAATAAGTACAAAATGTGTTAGAGAATTTTAAAAGTTTTTAAAAGTTTCTAGTATTTTTTAAATTTTTTTATTGTGTCAAACGGACCGATATGTGTTGTTTAAAATTTTATTGGAGGGCTATTATTGTCATCTGTAAATAAATAAAATAAAAATAAGATAAGAGTGCAGGCAATGGCCTGCCATTCAAAAATTAGGAAAAAAAAAGAATTATTAGATGAAATTAAATATTTATATTATGTTACATGCATTGAGTTCGATTGATATCTTTATATAATTAAAATGTTTAAGTTTATACATATTTTTTTGTGATTTTTATATTATCTTTTAACAATTAGGACCTAAAAAAAGGAGATTTTGACCACAAAATTGTTGCCTTTAAAATATATATATATATATATATATACACACACACATATCTAACTAGTGTGCTCTTTCAAAATTTTTTCTAAATCTAAGTTAAATTTAATATATTATCTACAATATTATATAAGGCAGACACACGGGATAATGGTCAAATTTTAAAAATTTATAAAGTTTTATTTTGGTAAAACTTATTTTTCTTCTTACCATAATACCCTTAAACTTATTATAATTATCTACAATTTTAATGGTATTAATAAGTAAATTTTTATAATTACTAAATAATTAAGTAATTTTATCTATTTATATTTTTATTTTCTATAAATGCTTTTAACTACCCATTACTTTTGTAACATTTTATTTTTTTAAATATTTTTTAATTAATGATTATTTACTCAAATACCCTTAGATACATTTTTTTTAACTATTTGGGCAACCTTTATTAATCTTTTTATAATTTTAGTTTAATAAAATAAAATTTTAATAAAAATTACGGGGCGTGCCATTTTCTAGCATAACATGTAGACAAAGACTGATATTTGGGAAGACAAAGTTGAAAATTATGGACAATAGGTTATGAAGAGTTCCTTTTTTTTTTTTTAAATAATGGGGTGAGTTATGGAAAAAAAATGAATCAAATTGCATGAAACTTTGTAGCTAATGCAAAAATTATGAAAAAAAAATAAGTTAAAGAAATTCTAAATTTTAACCAATCAAAATTTGACGCATCATTTTAAATATTATATAATTCGATATTATAAAAAAATTGAATTAAAAGTTTCGAAATTGAATGAGTTTGTATATATATATATATATAATAGATTATTGTGGCAATGTATTTATATCGTATTAATATTAACAAAAAAAATTACTTATTGAATTAATCATTTCCACTCTTGAAATCTAACCTGTACTTCTGAAATTAATATTTTTTGTCCATCAAATATTAATTCATGAGTTTAATATCAATCTATTTTAAAGAATTTATAATCATGGGTCAACATGAAGATTAATTTGAATTTAATTTTATTAGTAGTAAAAAGTTCTAGGACGTTTTATAATAGTTAATAATATTAATGCAACATTTATATAGAATATGACGCATTACATTTAGATTTTAATGGTATCCTGAATTGAGAAAAAATAAATTAGTTACACATTTACTTTAGTTCTCATATTCTTATTAAAATTATTAAAAGTTTATTTATTTATTTTTTTAACCGAATGTGTTCGGTCCAGTTTATGCGCATCTCGATTAATCTCTGGAATCCTGAAATTAACAATCAGGTAAATTCTCTAGTGATTCTGATGAGATTCGAACTAGTGACCACTAGAGAGTAAATCCAAGATTTTATTAATTGAGTTAATAACTCTTAGAGTTAAAAAATTATTAAAAGTTAAAAAATAGATACTTTTTGTGTTTGACGGTCAAACAAATACTGAAGGTCATGATGCATTTGGCTCAGTAAAAGTTGTTGAAAAATTATGAAAATTTTTAAAAGTTATTTATTTTTTATTTTACTGTATGAATTACAAACTCACAAATTATCTCATTTTATTTAATTTTTTATCACTCAAAATGCACTATCAATATAGAAATGTAAAAAATTAATAATTTTAGTTACTCTCATTGACTTAATAATTAAAGAATTTAAAAACTCTCATTGACTTAATAATTAAAGAATTTAAAAACATTATTATATTAAAAACGCAGCTAATTATATTTTATAAGGTGTATTTATATTTATTAATTAAAAATTTTTAAAAATTAAGTTGAGAATTTTAAAATCAAAGATCATCTAATCAACTGCTGAAACATGTAATATACTAGCAATAATACATGCCCATCACACTCTGAACAAAATTAGTATTAAATTTCTTATATAATTGAAACTTTTGGATAAAAAATTCAACTCAAAAAAATTATGATAATTCATGAATTTTAATTTTTTCTTAAAATTTTAGTCCCTAATAACTACTACGGGCCCGTTTGGTTTACAAATTTTTGCTGAAAATCTCTAAAAATCTCTATAAATCTCTGTTAACTTTATATCACATCAACTTTTTTCTCTCACTACACACATTACGAACTCTCCCCAAACCACAATTTATCTCAATTTATCTCATTTTTTCTTACTCCAAACAAACCCTACATTTGTTTTTATCTCTCTCCCACTAATTAATTTTTGATAACGACTATAAAAGAAAATATAAATTACGGTATTTTAATTTGAAAGTTTCAATTTCCTATTGGTAGAATTTAAGTTAGAAGTTTTAATTTATATATGATTTACACTTTTGAAATGTGGTGAAATCTAAAATGTCAAAAATATTTTGTGATATAGATAACAGTAGGGGTTACTAAAATAAAAATTGGGCGAAAAGTTAAAAAGGTAAAAGTGATCTCAATCGTTAAATAAAATAAAAAATTATTTTTAACTATTAAATCTTAATTTGTAAGAGGTACATTCTAAAAACGATTTTGTTATATATATATATATATATATATATATATATATATATATATATTATTGAAAGTACTATTGTAACAAAAAAAATTGTACAAATTTTATATAAATAAATGATTAATGTACACTTATTTCTTATTATTATGGGTGTGTTTGGAGTAAAAAAAAAGTGAGATAAATTGAAAGTTCATAATGCGTGCAGTGAAAGAAAAAAATTGATATAATATAAAGTTAACAGAGATTTATAGAGATTTTTAGTATTTTTTTATATGCCAAACGGAGCCATATATCATGTCATATGATTCATATTGGTTTAGGACAAAAATGTAATTGCAAGGTGTAGCCATCGACGACCTAATTGTATTTAAATTTTAGATTCGTGGAGGAAGAAAAATGAAAAAGAATCAAAATAAAGTAAAAGTAATTTATTTTTACTTTTATAATGGAATTAGAGAAAATATATATATAGAGAGGGATATATACAAATCTAAAACAAAACAAAATATTGTAAATAATTTTATTTAAAAATAAAATAATAAAAAATAATAAATGCGAAACATATATAAAATCTTGATTCTGCTTTGAATTACCCAAAGGGCCCCTAGAATCCTCGTGTCTCAACACACCTTTTTTTTTATTTTTATTTTTGAAATTTCCACTGGATAGTTTTATAACTTTGTCATCACCGGCGAGAAGGTTGAAGAAAATGGATAGAAGATGCGAGTAAGCCATGGCCGAAAAGTCAGAACTGAGAGTCTTTGTCTTGAATTGCACGACATCCCACTTTCTGTCTCTGTCTCTCTATATCTCTCTATACATATATATACACACACTTCCCTCTCTCTTCTCCTTCCATTCCAATACCGGCCGTCCCCGGCGATTAAACAATTTGCCAAAAAAAAAAAAAAAAGAATAATTTCAAGGTCCGGAAGCGTAGCATGACCGGCGACGCGAAGAGGAAGAAGAGTAACGCTCGCTGCCCCATTGTCGGCCTACACAGTTACTCCGACAGCGCCAAACATGCGATTCTGTGCGTCTCAGTGCTACTGCTTCTCTCGCCGGCCGGAGCACAGAATGGGTCCCCGCCGGACCAGTACCCATCGTACAAGAATTTCAGCCCGTCAATGGCGGCCATCATCGTGATCCTCATCGCGGCGCTCTTCTTCATGGGCTTCTTCTCCATCTACATCCGCAACTGCTCGGCGCCTGCTCCCGACGGAAGCGCCCGACGGACCGTATTCGGCGGCTCCTGGCGACGCGGAATTGCCCCGCGGGGGCTCGACCAGGCGGTTATCGATACTTTCCCGACGTTCGTTTACTCGGCCGTGAAGGGGTTGAAAATCGGCAACGGTGCCCTAGAATGCGCCGTTTGCTTGAACGAGTTCGAAGACGACGAGACCCTCCGGCTCATCCCCAAGTGCGATCACGTGTTCCACCCCCAGTGCATCGACGCCTGGCTAGACTCTCACGTGACCTGCCCGGTTTGCCGAGCCAACCTCGTCCCGCAACCCGGCGAGACCCTGCAAGTCGCCGAGTTGTTCCCCGAGTTGAACACCTCAGCAGAGACTCAGAACCCTCCCAGCGAGGAAGTCTCCATCCGGGTTGTTGAAGATCCAGAACCGCCTCTTCCTCCTCAGGTGGTCGCCCCGAACCGAAGTGTGCGGGAACAGCCTCTTCCTCCTCTGGTGGTCGACCGGAACCGGAGCGTGGACAAGAACCGCCCACCGAGATCTCGATCTGTGCGGCAGAAACTCTTCGCGAAGTTCCCTCGGTCTCATTCGACCGGGCACTCGTTGGTCCAGCCTGGAGAGAACACGGACAGGTTCACTCTCAGATTGCCGGAGGATGTGAGGAAGCAGGTGATGAGTCGGGCGGTGAACCGGACGACGAGCTGTGTCGCTTTGCCCAGGGAATCGAGTTCGCGAAGAGGTTACAGAACCGGTTTGGGGGAGGGGAGTAGTAGGGGATGGAGGTCGTACAGGAGACCGGAACGGTTGGACCGCTTGGGGAATTCGGAGAGATGGGTCTTTTCGATGGCGCCGCCGTTCTTTTCCAGGGCACCGTCGGGTCGGTCTCCGAAAGTGACGGCCGCCGACGGCGAGGGCCCAACGTCCGTCGGATCGACTTCTTTCAAGCGTGTGGACCGCAAGGGTGAAGAGGCCGGTGCATCAACCGACTCGGACCGGCCTATGGTTTAAACCTTGGACTTGGGGTGGCTAACGGTCAAATTTCTCTGCTAAAAGCGGGTCTATCATAACGTACACGTGTGAATTTCCAAGCCAGTAGCCTGGCGGAGGATTGAGGACATGCTGAGCGACCGATCACAAAAACTTTTGGGTGGACCGAGTCAATTCCATGGCTCAGTTTGACTTTCCTTCCAACTTCTTCCAATAGTTTTATTATTTTTATTTTTTAATATATATGTATGTATATATATATAATAAACAGAGAGGCGGTTTTTTAGGGACATTTTTGTGCATATCTGTTTGCGGATTATTGTAACCAAATGTCTTTTCCTGTTAAACGTAAGTTTGAATAAATACCCACAGTTTAAGATTAATAATAATAATCTATATCTATATCCATATTTATATTTACCTATACTATTATAAATCTATATCTATATTATTATAAAAAGTCTCAATGATTAGAAAATATTTTTTTACTACTTTATCCCTATTTTTTTAATTTAACTCAACTCTGTCCCTACATTGTTCTAATTCTAATACAATATTATAATCTAACTCTACTAGAATTCTTGATGATGGTGCATCATCTTTTTTTGTTTTCAGTTTAATTAAATTCTAATCTAATTCTATAACTCAACTCTACTAGAATTTTTCATGATAAATTAGTTTGAATTTATATTGGCTATATTATTAAGAAGAAAGAAGGAAAAAAAAAATTCTCAACTTCCTATTTCGTCTCTGTTATTTCAGATTTTTCATCTAATAAATTGCTTGTCCAAGATTGAATCGCTCCGAGTGATGCAATTAATTTTTGGGTAGATTTAGCTCATGATCTAAAGTTTGGTCCATGCTTAACTGGTTCATTCATTCATACATATAGGTATTTTGAGAGCATTCCCATTGAAAATACATATAAATATTTTTTCTTATTTTCACTTAATTAGGAATTATTTTTACTTTTGACATCAGATTGGTGATTATTTTCTACCTCTTTTTCTTTGAGATTTTTTCTATCTTTTTTTTTTAGAATTTTTTTTCAAGGTTTTGAATTTTCATTAATGAGTTTGCCTTCGATTTTTGTTTTGATTGGGTGTTGGTGGGTATGCTTATCTTTTGGAGCCTCTTTGGTGATTGGGTATTCAAGTGACGCTTTTTCTTTTTATTTTATTTTAATTCTTTTAATACAATTAGGTTTTTAAATTTTATTATATTTTTTATTACTGATAAAATTTTAATTCTTTTGTGTATCATATTTGAGGAAAAATTTATTCTTTATTATATTTTTTAATTTATTCATTCAAAAATATAAGGTAATTTTTTTTTGTTTTATTGTAATTCTTTAATATGATTGTTTATATAATTTTTTAGATTTTATTATATTTTTTCATTATTATTAAAATGTAATTTTTTATATATTAAATTCTAATGGAAGCCTCTTTTTGGGGGTTATTTTTCAATTTGTTTATTTAAATATATCACGTAAAATTTTTTAAAATTTTATTTTACTTTTTGTTTAATTGGAAAATATTCTTCTACAATAATAATAATAAATTGGCAAAGCATTACAAAATTTCATATTTCAATTTGGTTAACTTTTTCATTAATAACATATTATATTTATTTCTATTAGATGATATTCTTTTATATTGAAATTATTCTTTATTTATGTATTTATTTTTTAACTTATTTTTCTTAAATGATTATTAATATAATTTTTTATTAAAAATTAATATAAATATATAATATGACATACAATATATTTAAATATCTGTGATATGCGTCTATATCATACATCTACTAAAATTATTTTTCGCATATTTTGAATATGATTCTTTAAGATTTTAATTGATATTTTGGTCTATTATTTTTTCAATTTCACAATTACTTTTTGTTTATATCTACTGAAAATCATTCTTAGCATATCAATCATTCAATTTTTTGAGATAATCTTACTCCAACTCCTAACTCAAAATATTTTATATTCTATAATCAATTTTCAATACCTTCATTAATTTTTAATTTTACATAAATATAAATATATACACACCAATATGTGTGTGTGTGTTTACATCGAACAACAAATTTATAAGAATAAATTTCAAAAGATTTTATAAACCAAACAATTAAACTACCTAATTTTTTGGCATTGAACTCTTCATTAAAACACTCAATATGAAAAAACATAAAGATTTTAATGTAGATTTTATTTTTTTAAAATAATATTTTTATTTTTTATTGTTAGTTTATTTTTTAAATTTAGATATATAAAAGAACAAATGTACGCGTGCAATACATGTGCATTTTTCTAGTAATAATAATAATAATAATAAACAATGATTGTGACGAAGATGATGGTTTGAATGGGTAAAATATTGAGTTAGATAATTTTTTTTTTAAATAAATCGTCTTTATATGGGTAATTCTCTCATCTAATCCATTTGCGTAGTTATTATTAAACAAAAAAAATAAAAATAAAACTTAATAATTAATTTATTTCAAAATCGAATCAAATTGTGCTGAATTTGTAAAATTCTTATCTCCTTTGATTTTTGCAATATTTATATAATTATTATTATAAATAATAGATTAGCTCCTTAAATTTTAAAAATTATTTCCTCTACACTCTTAAAATTTTTAATTATATAAATATAGATTAGCTCCTTAAATTTTAAAAATTATTACCTCTACACTCTTAAAATCTAAAAATTTTAATTTTTCTTGCCCAGTTTTTTTCTTTTCTTTTTTTTTTTAACCGTACTCAATTTTTTTTTAATCCACCATTTGGAGGTTGTTTGGTACAATTAAAAAAATAACATTACACCATATATTAACATGAGTTACTTTAGAAATTAGTCTGAGTGTTAGTAAAAATTTATAAAAATTGGAGAAATTTAGACAAAATTAGAAAAAATTAATAAAAGTTAGAAAAAATTGGAGAAAATTAATCAAAGTTGAAAAATGTGTTTGATACAAGAAGTTCAAAAAATTTGAAAACAATTAATAAAAATTATTATTTTTTTTAATAAAAATTGGTAAGCCGAATGAGTCCTTGGTCGACTGCCACTTTTTAGCTAGCTTGATCCGTAGCTTGAAAATGCCAAGTTGAAGCCCAAAATGTGTGCGCCGGCCGGTTCTTTCACCATTTGAAGTCATCAAATTGGTTTGGAAGTCATACTTTGAGGCTTTCTTATTTAATTCTAGAACAATTCGTCTATGGGTTTGCAGCCCGGTTCACCGTTTCTTTAGGAGTACTAAGATTAATGATAAATTTGACCTTTAATACCATAAAAAGAATAGTCAAGACAAATGATCTTTGATTTTTTGTGTAAATATATGGATAGAATGAGAGATATGTATAATAATATAATAAATCTTAAAGTTATAATTTAGATTATTGAATATATACAATAAATACAGAAGTTTGAATTCAAACAAAACTTATTAAACGCTATAATCAAGAAGAATTAGGCTTGGTTTGGGAAAATTAGCACATGCTAATTAACAGGTGCTAATTTCTTGAGAAGGCAACATTTATACTCTTATATGCTTAATAGTTTGCTAATAGCTTTGGAAAATTAATAAGGGTAATCTAGTAATTTTTGTATTTACTAGTAACTTGCTACAAATTAGCTAGTGCTAATTTCGGATTCCCAAATGAACTCTTAATTAAGCACGTCTTGATTTGCATGAATCATTTTTGTATCTTACTTGCGTAATTAATGATGGGTCTAATAATCACTTTTTAACTCCTTTTCTTATGATAAATTAAATTCAATTACAAATATTAGAGTATTTACATAATTGAAAGTTGAGAACGTGAAATTCCTTTCAACTTATAGTAATAGAGATACACGCACAGAATTGAATTAATTTGTATAAAGAGAAGTTGAGCTGCCGTTGATTATAAGCCTATTAATTAAAGTAAAAATTCATTTAAATCTTAACGATTGTGATTTTACTTCCAAATACAAGTAGGATGTAGAAGAACTCATCGAGCTGCATACTTGTCATCCCCAAGGATAGGCATTAAGATAAGCCAAGGCTTAAGCACACTAACTCTCCATTTTATGAGTTTTACTGTCTAGTTGATAATTTCATGAAATTTAGATCGTTGAATGGCGGTTGAGTTGGTTGTAAACCAACAAGATTCAAAAGTGAGAAATTAATATTATTTTCATATCAAAGATTTTTAAAGGAGAGAAAAAATAATAGAGATTCAAAAGATAAAAAAAAAAAAATTGAAAAAAAATAATAGAGATTCAAAATTTCTTCTCTTATTTGAATTGTGATGAAAAAAAAAAAAAAAAAAAAACATGCATGAGATTTGAGGAATTAAAATAACTAAATTAAAAATTAATTATGAATGTCTTTTATTTTATTATATTTTTTAATCCATTTAAATAAGTACATTTGTTTGGGATTTTATATTTTTTTTCTCTTTTCTCTGTATTTCCTTTTCTTTTCTCTTACTAAATCCTTACTCCAAACACTTTAAAGGTGTTTTTAAATTGATTGTGGTTGCACTAGACATTTGTGAGTATGGTTGAGGCATGACTGAGAGGATCCCCTGACTAACTTAGTGTCCTCCTCAAATAGCCTCTACTTAGGAAGTAGGAGATATTTGTCAGAATAACCTGAGGAGCCGTTGAAGGAAGGTAGAGAAAGAATAAGGCAAAAAAAAAAAAAAAAAAAGAGGCTTGAATGCTTTTGTGTATGGTAGGTGATTGCTTGATATAAATGAGGGACAAAGGGGAGTATTTATAATGGTTGAATCTTAGGCTTAGGACTTAGTTGACAGTTAAAAGAGAAAAATGACATGTTCTAGGCAGACTCCCTAAGGTGCCGAAGTATCATACCTAGATGTGTGCCAAGAGCTTGCGAATAATGGATTGCAAATGATAGGCTCTAACCCTTTACAGATTATGGTAATAACTTGTCTGAGATGCGGGATCTTAGAGGCTAATAATGTGTTGCCATGTAGGTGAGGGTAATACATAAGGTAGTTGATATACCAGAAGATCCTTCGATGAATCCTTAATGTTTCTTTACTCGTGTCTCTAATTTGCAGTCTTATAAGTGATTCTTTTTTTGTTTTTTTGGTAATTATCTTATAAATGATTCTTAAACTTGGTTGGAGATACCAAGTGTGGGCAACTACTCTCCAATAAGGGTTCATGTGAACTCCTAAAAGGATGAGGGGATTTGGGGGTTTTTGGATTTTTCTTGCCTTAGGAAGTGAGGCATTTACAACATTGTATTAAATATCTAGTGCGTGGTTAATACACAATGGAATGTTTTTTTTTTTACGCCTCCCTTGGTGGATGAGCTAGAAATGAAAGATACATCTTTAAAAACATCAATTGCACAATGAATATTTAAACTTTAAAATTGACAAAAGTTTTTAAAGAGAAGATAAATGATTTACTCAGTAAAATGTACCAAACAAGTATTTGTCGATATCAAATAAAAGGAGATAAAACAAGTATTAAATGTACCAAATTAAAGTTTGTTGACATATGGTCAAACCTTACATCATAGTTACAAAATCAAGAAATAATGTTAAATATTCGCACAAAAAAGATAATGAAATTAAGCACAAATTTACCATTGATCAATTGCTTCCTAAACCCCAACTAAAACATTGGGAGGTTTGAATTCTCCAGACATAAATCATTGTAAATCTAACCATAATGATCCAAATTTTTTGTATTGTATTTTTCGTACTATATTTTTCGAGACGGGTTGTTCGTGATGTATTTTTGAGTTATGTTTGGTTGGTTGAATTAGTTGTTGAGTCAATTTTAATTGAAGTTGGATTAAAGTTTATCCATGATTGAGTATATAGTTTAATACTTTAAAATTTTTTCCAAATATGAGTTAGTGTCCGAATATGCATCTAGGTGGTCTAGTGCTTCAGATAGACCAAATTCAATCCAAATTAATTTAAATTTCATATTTTTAACCCATATTAAATTATGTCTTATAAAAGGAAAAAAAAATTGCCCACACCCATTTTTTGGGATGAGTTCACATTTTGTAAGTTAAATCTGTCCAACCTCTAACCCTAAGGTTTAGTGACCAATTTATTATAACCTCTTCATGTGTTGAACAACCTTAATCCGAGTCCGACTAGAACAGCGACAATTTTTAGGGTTTGAACCGGTAGGAGGACCGGCTCGGCGGTCGATTGAGAAAACACCACCTCGAACTCTCAAGTCTTAATCTGTCGAGGCCATAAACGAATGCAAAAGCTGAGAAATGGAGGAGAAAGACGAGCGGGAAGAAGGGGAAAATGGTGGTCATGGTCAGAGGGAGAAGAAGAGTGAATTTGTAATAAAGATTCCATCATACCAAGAAGTCCTCCAGAGCTCCCAATCCCAATCCGCGGCACCCTCTCTCTTCACTCCTTCGCCCTCCTTCTCTCAAGCTTTCAATTTCATCAAGAACTCCGATTTCTACTCCCCTCCGCCTTCCCCCGCCGGCGCCTCTTCGCAACCCTCGCAACCTACTGCCGCCTCAGCCTCTTTAAGGTTTTGGCTTCCACTCGGATTCAATTAATTTGTTTTTGGGAGCTAGGATTTATTTCTTTTTTTTTTTTTGGTTTCGGTTTTGCTTTTTATTGAATTTGAAGTATTTTATTTATTTATTTGTTAGGTCTTTTGTGCTTTTTTTTTTTTTTTTAATTAGGGAATCGGGTGCTCCTGCTCCTTCGATTACTGCTGCTTCGTCATCATTGCAATCGCAAATTGCTCAGAACCGTAATGCCATTCTCGTTGGCCATAGACAGGTCAGTTGGGTATAAAAATGTTTTCAGAAATAGTGGCAGCAACTTTGATAGAAATGGATATGGGTTTGCTAGCTCAACTTAAAAATAGATGCTCGGGAGCTTGTAGCTTATCAAAATTAATTGTTAGTTGTTTGGCCTGTCTCTTAATTCCTGTTTCTAGCTTTTAAGACTTACTTTTGCCCTGATCTTCTGATTTTAAGTGCCTTGGCCATCAGCCTACTGGTAGTTCAATAAATAATGAGAAACCTAAGTAGATAAAGTGTTGCGAATTCTGAACCCAACCCTGTGCAGTTATGATGAATATGTGAAAACGAACCAAGAAAAGAAATCAAAGAACTCACTAGAATACATATTTAGTGTGGTTTGACGACGTGCTTGGTTCCACGAGTATGGTAGATCTTCTCTGTAATCAAGAACTACAAGAATTACAAGATTTTGTGGCTTCTTTGTTCAATAATGATGAAGAACCAACCGTAACTAATCCTTACACATACCTTTCTACATTAGAGACCTAGGGTTATATAAAGTTACCAAAAATGAGCAGAAAACTAAAGTCCCACTGCAGTCGGTATTCCTCCTGTCTGGACAGTCTTGTGCACTGTCCTAACGCAAGCTAATATTTGCCCAGAAAAACACCAACGGTCCGAAAGATAAATTCCCATTGTCCGAATGGCAATAGCCATGCAACTCACTGTTGGGATCATCCAAGCCAATTGTCCGAACCATAGTAGGCTTGCACTTCTCTATTCAAGACTTGAGGCTTCTATCCGAATGATCTACCCTTAGAAACTACCATCCAGACCATCCATTGGAAAAACATACTCTTGGGGTAAAACCACCTGGAATTCTGGATATCTCCCAATCTTGCCCTCTCGGACGTCAACATTTGAATATGAATCACAACTCCAACAAAAAAGATCAAGGATTCCAAAAGTGGGGCATGGGATTAAGAGGTTGGGATTGCTTACTTATTATTTGTTAAAAAAAAAAAATTGCTTAGCACACGGTGAAGTCGAATCTATTTGGTTCAACTAGTTGACCAAGGAGCTAGTTGTGATTTGATTCTCTTCTTTAATTGGATTGTTTTCTTGTCATAGGACTGGATTGAACTAGTGAAAACTGCATAAACAGGTCAATTTTTATAGGAACCAAATGGAACTAACCGGTTGAATTGGTAGGTTATCGTTTAAAGATAACAGATTTTTAAGTCTGTTAAGGTTTGAACCCAAATGATTTTGTATGGTGATCAAACACGTCTTGCCATTAAACTTTTACTCATTATTTTTTAATTGGTTGCCAAAGTAAATATGTACTCCTACATGGTTTCATCTATGCCCAATCTACATATAATCAGCTATATTTAAATATAAAAGTAGTTGAATTGATTGAACCATGCTTGAACAAGTGAATGAATGAACCGATCTCTTTCTAGGTTAATGATTCATCAATTCTCTAATAATTATGAGAATGATATTTTAATCCTTTAGTTGAATCAGTTACTGAAGTACAATTGGAAGCAATGTTACTTATATTTTGTAGGGAAAAATTGGAAAAGAGAGAAGCAATTGACCTAGCAAACTTTGAGGCAGTTTCTATCAACTCATCTAATCCAATACTTTTCTTTCTTCTCATGCAGAAGGGAAATCCTTTGCTAAAACACATAAGGAATGTGAGGTGGGCTTTTGCAGATATTGTTTGTGACTACTTGTTGGGACAGAGTGCATGTGCTCTTTATTTGAGGTTCTAACTTCTCATTCTACTAGTTCTTTCAGTTAGCTTGCCATTGATCTTGTACTACCATTTCTATACTGGAATTTTAGAAAACATTATATGAGTTGGCTAAGAGCGGAACTACAAACAGATATGTCAACTGATTCTTTCAAATGAATTTAGACCAAATGCTAGTGAAATGAGGCTTGACAAGATGAAGCCTATTGGGGTTTTGAATTAGGATAGACTTGTTTTACTGAATTCAGAATCATCATCTAGATTTCCTTGCATGGCCTTGAACTTTAATTGTATATACCACAAAAAAGTAACTGGTAACAACCATGATAACTTTCTCAAACCAAGGAGATGTTGCTTGGGTTCATTATTTTTATTTATTTACGCCAAGACTTGGATTCAGCACAAGCTAGTGCAGGTTAGGCAAATAGAGTGTTACTTGCATTCTCCTGCAGATCTTTTCAACTTATTTACGGTATGAATTGTTATTAGTCTTAGTGATCCTGGAGTGCAATGCTTTTGAATGAAATTGGTATTGGGGCCTTGTGCCATAGTAGGCTGGCTTTCATCGAGTCCAGTGCATGACGGGGGTAAGATAGAATCTTCAGTGCACACTATCTCTTGTTGTAAATATTGGTTAATTTTGAGTTGTACTATGGGGCCTGGCCATGGCTACTTGTATGATGTTAAATCAATGCATTTAGCTTTTGCTTCTACTTCATCATGATTGGGATTAAGATTTTTGTTAATGTTTCCAATAATGTCGAAACAGGCACAGAAAACTGCAAGGTAGTATTAACTTCTTAGCTTAGACCTTTAATAGGTTTTTCAGATTTGATTATAACTCTACTACTACTACTACTACTACTACTATTATTATTTAGATCTTGCATAAATTTTGAAAAATGATTCTTTATCTAATTTCTTGATCCACTCATTGATGCAGTCTTCGTTATCATCTACTCCATCCAGACTACCTGTATTATCGAATAAGGGAATTGCAGAAAAACTTCAAGCTTCGTGTTGTTTTGTGCCATGTTGATGTTGTAAGCATGTCCACCAGAGAATGAATTTTACCATGACTTGCGGCATTTGGCCTAAACATTTGATGTGCAGTCCACATGACATTTCCTGCAGCAATCAATATTTGCAATTTTGTTTTTCAAGTAATATGTAGGATTTAATTGCTCATTTTGTCAATGGTTCCAGGAGGATGTTGTTAAGCCTTTACTTGAAGTTACAAAAACTGCTCTGCTTCATGATTGCACCCTTTTATGTGGCTGGAGGTATCTTTTCTAGTGCATGTAGGATTATGCTAAAGATGCCATTTATTGCATGGGTGGGGAGGAAGCTCCTCCCATCATACACCATTCCGCTATTTCTCCACTGACCCTTTAATCTCATGGCAGCAGCATCATTAATTTTCTGAATCTTGACACATGAAATTTATAATGAAAATAAAAAATTGTATTTGTAGTTTCCTACAATGCAGTTGTCTTTGTAAAGACAAGCATGCACTCTGTTTTAAATTGTTTCAAGGTGAAGTTATCTTTGTAAACTAATTTGTTTCTTTAATCATTGTTCTAGCTTGGAGGAGTGTGGTCGCTACTTGGAGACAATTAAAATTTATGAAAACAAGTCTGCAGACATTATTCAAGGCCAAACAGATACAGATTATTTATCTCGGGTAATCATTTTGTTAGGGCTTTTGATCTAGTGATCAAGATCATAATTGAGAAAGTTTTGCAGTCTATCTAGGTCTTCAACCACAAATTTATTTATTTATTTATTATTATTTTTGTAAAACATGAAATCAGTTATCCTTTTCTTTACATTAACAGCCATTTGAATTTCTGACTTGGAATGATGTTCTTTACTTGAAGCTGACTCATGCCCTGACTACAGTTCGACATGTTAACAAGACTGATGTGGTCACTCTTGGTTCTACATTCGGGGTATGTGTCTGTACAAACAACTAGCTATTGATTTCAGACATCTTAATTAATAATTCCTTTGGTATTAATAAATCTTTTCTCATTTCAGTCTCTCTCTCATATCATGGATGCATCCATGGAAGATCTAGCTCGTTGCCCCGGCATAGGAGAGCGCAAGGTTAGATTCTGCCACTTTAGTTTAGTGTAGTCGTTCTTATTTATTGTATCAGCATTTTAAGCACCACTTTTTTCTTGCATTGATGGGTATGCTTTTACATATAAAGTGCACTTTTTGTTTGTTGTCTCCTTTGGAGAGAACTTATAGGCGTAGACGTTTTGGTGGCTGTTAAAAAAAAAAAAAAAAAGATGAATTTTAAGGTGTTTGACCGGTGATATGCCTCCCACAATAGAACTTATTTTTTGGCATCATGTCCAATATCATCCAGTTGATAATGTCTGTGAGGCCATCACGTTATGGGTGCTTTGTCTAATATTTGTGGAAATGACTTTCTTCTTCTTCTTCCACACTTCACTGTTGTTTGAATATGACTAACAATAGCGATTTTTTCCACAATGATGGGTCAGGTAAAACGCTTATATGATACTTTTCATGAACCATTCAAACGTGTAGTTCCCAAGCACATATCCATTCCTGAAATGTCGACACAGGGTAACGCTGAACCTAACCTGGTCAGTGAAGGGAAAGAAGAAAAGAATGAAGAAGAGGATGCAAACAAGAAGAGGAAGAAAGAACCCGAAGTGACTGTTAAATCAGCCCTATCTGCTGCTTTTGCAAAGTATTCAGATAAAATTGGTAAAAAGAACAATTCACGGCGGCAAAAGGTTGAAGAATCCAGTAGTGCTGCGGAAGTAGAACAATCCGGTAGTGCTGCGGAAGCAGAAGCCGAGAAACAATAGGAGTTTACATTAAAAAGGCTACTAGTTGATCTAACCAGAAACACAAAAATCAGATTAGATGAAATTGGGTCGGCCCTCCTTGGGTTTATGCTTATGTGGAGAAATGTGTCACTATAGGGTCTTCTTTTATTCTCTCTTTACTTTTATCACCTCCCCTTAGATGTCTCTGCCTTTGAAGGTAGAAGTGTTCCTTTCAGTCTTGTACACCAGTTGATCATGGGATCTGGACCTATACTTTGTAATTCTGTGAATTCGTTATAAAGCTATTAAGCAAAATAAATATTAAAGAGTTTTTCACCTGCTAAACAAAGTCAAACCCATTTGTTCTATTCTTTAGCATTTTTATTTTCAAAAAATATTGAAAACACAACACTTGTTTATCTACAGAAACAAGGCTCCAAAATACACACCATGCAGACACAGCTATGCACAGTGGGTAAAATGCCATTTCATCAAACTTCCCAAAAATAATCAAAATATATACAGGGAACATGTAATGCAACCAAACGGCCCTTTTAACAGTGGGACTTATTTCACTTCCCACCTTATTATAACATCCAGAAAGCTCATTCTTCTGTCAAAATATGCAACAAAAAAATCTGAACATTTCCGCATGTGTAAAGTATAACTCAATTCTGCGGGGTTCTATCAATCATCTGGAAAACCAAGAAACCGGTTTATGAGTTTGGCAACTGGTCTGGCATCGCCCGAATGGTATGGAATGAGAGTGTCCAAACGCATGCTCTTGATGCAGTCATATAGCGTTTGAGGGCGAGCACAAAACAAATGCTTCCTCTCTGCTAGTTCTTCTGCTAACTCACTTTGATGATTGTCCATCAAATCCTCATTTACCACCACAATCAATGGCTTACCCAGCCGCAGTGTCTCAAATATGCTCCCCGAACCTGCACCAACTTTAAATTCAGTCTTGAAGATATATAAACATCCCTCCCCCTCCCACTCTTTATCTCTTCACTCTCTTTTTGATTTTCACACCCTGCCTACCAAGAAAAAGAAGTGATTTTCACCCCTAATATTAAACACTTTTCCAGAGTAAAAGAACACGGCTACATTACTTTACCCCACCACAATCAAAATTATAAGGTATTAAACTTACGAGTCCAATAAGCTTCATTTTATTTATTTTTTCTTTTCATTTCTTCTATAACTTCAGATATAGATATTCCAGACAGAATGCATGTTAATTCACTGTTTTTCCCAGTACTTCCAATATTGAAATGAGTAATAAGGGCTTCAGCCTGTCCTGTTGTGTTTATGTAATTAAAGAGTCCTAATCCTCAAAAATGCAACAAAATAAATAATTTTCTTTAAGACCTCTTATTTCCTGTTCAACTTGTTCTTCACTAATCGGAAGTAACATCTCTTTCTAGTAACTGATCAATGAGTTGAAGTATCATACAAGAAATATGAGTACAAAACAATAAAAATAAAGAAAAAAATAATTTTCAACCAATAACTAAAGTGTTTTGTTTTTCAAATAAAAATCTTTATAAAGAATGCACCAACGAGATATGCTTATATACAAAGACAAGTAATATGGTCATACCCAGACAAAATTACACATTCCCCATATGTCCATCTGCTCAACAAAATTTAAAAATTGATTCATATTGGGCTTAAGCCTCACTAAGAACCATCTATAGATAGAGGGCTAAAGAAAATACTGCAAAGAATAAACAACGAAAAGTTAAAGCAATTGGACGGTGATTTTTGTGAAAATGAGTTTCGAAATGCAAACCTTCTTCTAGCTAGTTAATTTCAAAATTTAGGTCGATAAATGTTTTTCCATATTTTTTTCTCCTATGTGACAATAATGCTCTAACATATTTGGGTGGACCAAATTTCCAAATAAAATTTTGATCCTCAAAATTTGTCCAGGGAAAAAAATCAACAATTAAGGATCAATATTCATTTGAAATTCAAAGCAACAACATACATACATTGGAACCCCTATGCAATTAATTAAGCTATTTTTTGAATAAACTGAAAAGTTTCATTTGACAGTAAAGAAATAGTTGAACTTTGAGATGATTAAATTAGAAAATCCAAGAAATTGAACTGAACATGATACTTACCTGCATGACTGATAACAAGAGATGCTGATCTCAAGCTGTCAGCAATGCTAGATGAGAATGTAAAGTAGTCTACGGCAAGGCACCCATCTTTTCCACTAGACTGCATTTATATGAATTTTGTGCAAAAAAGGCATTAAGATGAGAGTGGAAACTTATAAAACAAAACGAAAATTCTATAAAAGGAAAAGAAAGACTCTCATTTAGTAGTAACATTCTCCAATGTAATAAAGTCCTTGAACAGATCAACTGAAGGTAACTGTTCGCATAAACAAAAGATGAAGGAATGATTACAACATCATAAGAGGTATTATCAAATAAAAAAAAAAAATTCACAAACTTTACCATTTAGAGTAACTGTCTTTGATTGTAACAAAAAAGAAGAAAGAAGAAAAAAAAAATGCGTTTCTCATTTCTCCTCTTCTTTTGACCCCCACCCCTCCCCTCTTCAATTAAAAAAAAAAAATGAATCTGATCTCTACCTAATAATCTCTACTAAAATGAGTGTCGAGGTTGATTTCTGCAAAGTTCAATTTGAGTCATTGCTCAGGACATGTATAAGTAAAACAAGCCTAGAAGGAGGGTCGTAAGACCCACAAATAAAGTGTGTAGAAATGGAGATTTTTTTCTTTTCTAATTTCGTTGTTCTACGATGATGCAGACAAAAACGTAAGACTGCAAAGTTTTGTTGGATTTTCAATCTCAAGTCCTCCTTATTGTTAAATAGTAAGAGTTATGCAATAAAGAAATGAGCATTAACATTTTCAATAAACTCTATTATCAAGAAAAAAAAGATTAAAAAAAATGAAAAAGGAACACTTGAGACAAAATAATGTAACAAGAACAAAATCATGGAGCTGTAATGGTATGAGAACAAATGGAGGAGAAACAAGTGAATTTTTGACCATAGTAGGCTGAAAAAAATATCTGATAATACGTCCTATTTACTTGTTCCAGTTATTGATATCTGACCAAGCATACTTAAAAGGAATGAAATATTGAATCACAGGTATTTGAATCATGTATATGTATCATTAATGATAGGATAGAACTTTTTATTTGAAGTAGAAGCAAAAATAGAAGCCAAATTAAAGTAGTAGACTCAAAAGTAATGACGGGTGCTAGATAACACTATGATCCTGCAAACTAGGCTTGCACTTTTTTATTTGCCAAACACATCAAAGTAGGTACAGATTTAAGAGCTCCCTGCTATATTTTTAAAATCCTTAATCCGGATGTGAATTTTAATTGGATCTGGATGACTAGTGTTTGGTGAATAAGGGTGCTGCCTGAAAGCTTATGAAAGATAAGGATTTTCTAATGAATCACACACTGAACAAAAAAGCCCACCTTTGGAGGAGCATCACACGATCAAACACAAGACCACAGCTTATCATGCCACACAAAAAGACTTAACCCTGAACTTGACATCCTTAGAAACACCCCATCAAAGAAAGCCTTGCCCCACCCTCTGACAAATTGTAGAAGCCAAATGAAGTACACATAATCCCCGACCTTACAGCCATGCAAGTTTGCAACTATCTTCATAAAGCAATATCTCATGCTACTCTATCATTTACAATCCACACATAATCTACCATAGACACCTCATTGTTGACTGCCAAGTAGAACATAGAAGGAAACGCTTCTTCTAAGTTAACTCTATCTTTTAGAATCCACACATAATCTACCACCAACACCTCCTTATTGACTGCCAAGTAGAACATAGAAGGAAATGCTGCTTCTGAGTTATAACTCCCAAAACTATCTATGACACCAAAATTTCACCCACTCTCCACTCTCCCTCCCCAATCTGATATGATCCATAAAGCCATCCCAAGCCCCTATGAACTCCTTTCCATAAACTCAATCCCATGGACTGTGGCAAAGAGATTTTTAGAGTATCTTAATTGGAGAATGCAGTCAAACCTCCAAATGGTACTTGAATTCGTCCTCCAAACCTCCTCCCCCACCAAGAAAACTCTCAGCATTTTCTGAAGCTTGTTAACTACAGAGGCAGGAATCCATAATAGAGATATAAAATAAATCTCAAACTAAGTAGAAATCCTTTAAATCACCATATCAAAATCCATCAACACGAAGTCCATTTTGACATGCCAGGACATTCAAGGCCTTGCTAGTAATCACATCATTTACTTTACAAATATATACAACGGCCACCTTTCACAAAATTTTTCAGATCATTCGTCTTACTTCTAAACATAATCTTACAGTATTGCAGTTATTTTTCCAATTTTTTTTTAAGGCCACACAACTCACTGGACACAAGAATAAGGGAAATAGCAAAGAAAGAAAGAAGTTGGACAGAGAAAGTAGACATCATAAAGAGTTCCAAAAGAAAATAACAACAGACATCATATGGGCCACCCCCCCCCCCCCCAAAACAAAAAAAAGAGTAAGGTGTCCAATTAAAGTAAAAACTAGAAACCGATCCTCAAATATACCTTCTTGGGGATGTAGGATCCACGACCCATTTGAATGAGGAGATGGGTATACCCTTTGTCAAACAATTCCCGTTTAACTTCTGGAGCGTCCACCGCTCTAACAAGAGCGTCAAAAGATGTCGTTCCCACAGTCACAAAGACAATTCTCTCGGCCTTTATATTATCATCACCATCATCCATTGCCGACTGTGTATGTTTTCCCTAAAGAGACACTGCAATCCAAGCCTCGCACTGTCACAAGCAATATCAAATGTTTAAGCAAAAATAATAACAATTGAAAAATCAATAATTCAACAAAAAAATTAATAAAAAAGAGAGAAATTATGAGCACGAACAATGTTTTCCCTTTTTTCCAATCACATTGCATAGTATTTTGTCCTATTTTCTAATTTTTTTTTTTCCTTTTCCTATGAAAGCACAAAACTTTAACTCATTGCAGGAACAGAGGAGTAAACATTGCTTCTCCGATTATACATACACACACATATATATGAATGTATGTATGCGTGTATTTATAGCCGCCAAATTTGATGCAATTAGAGGCAATAGTTTGTCTGTACAACACCAATACAGTTGTGTACATCAAATGTAATGAAAAAATAGTTTAGAGAGTTGAAAAGATCTTGACCTCTACTGTTTGATTTACAATTCCAGTAGGGGTTGCTTCGATGAGGATGGGATTGGATGTCGGGAAATCCGCGAAGCCAGGGCAGAGAAGGGGTCACGAACTCGGACCAAAACGGAAGATCCAGATGGAATTTTTATTTTGCTCGGACCGGAAGTTCGGGCCGGGTCAACGTGGTTCATAGCATTTGGGGCATTGGAATATTCTTGGGCATCGAAACTAATTTAGGATTTTTGCTCTTTGTCTCGATCTAGAAAAACTGTTTCCGGTGATCAAATTTCTAATTTTAATAAATTTGCATGATTAGAAACCTTTTTTTTTTTTTTCTAAAGATAAGTTAGGCTTCGTTTGGGGAGCAGAAGCTGGTAAGTGAGCTACCCATTAATAATTATTTGGCTATTTCAAAAATGGTTAAATTTATTTTTTTATATTTTAATTTTTTTTAAGTTTTAAAGGATAAAAATATTAAATTAACAAAAAATTAAAACACTTGTTATTAAAAAAATTAGTTTTATTCTCTTCTCAAACACAAAAAAATTAATTTTTTTCTTCTCAAACTCAATTTTAAATTAAGTCAAATTGGTTGGACCAATGGAATATAAAATTTATATGTAACCTCACTGTGTTATATATATATATATATATATGTAATAGATTACTAAAAAAATCTAGAACATTTTATAATAAGCAATAGTGTTACAATTCAAGATATATGGAGAAAAAATAAGAATTTACTCAGTCGAGATTTTTATAGTATTTTGAATTAAAAATTTTATTTCTAACACATTTTTTTGTTTTCATATTCTTAAAATTATTTAAAATAAAAAAATATTCCTTATGTTTGATTAAAAAATGTATATACTGATGCTAAATACATAATTTTATATGAACGGTATGAAAGTGTAAAAAATTAAGAACTTAAAAAAAATGCTAAAAGATATATATGAACAATTTATTTTTATGTTTACTCTTGTCGTAAATATTTAAAAAAAATTAATTTTAAAAAATAAAACTGATAATGCATAAATGAATATTCCATAATTAACCAATTATTTTTAAAAGTTTAAAATATATTATATATGTTAGAATCGTTAGTGAGATGGTCTTTAACCTCCCAACACTTAATTTAATTTTCTCACATTTTCTAAGTAATAAATCTAAAAATATTCATATCACAGTTTATTGATTTCTTAATTAATATAGTGGTATTTTTTAATTTCTTCAATCACTAAGGTGACATTTGGTTTATTTTTTTATTTTTTATTTTCTGTTTTTGTTTTATGTATTAAAAATCTTAAAACGAGAAAATAAAAAAAAGCTTTGTTTGCCTTGTTTTGATATTTTTCTTGTTTTTTTTTGTTAAAAACTCTCAAAATAACTTTTTATCATTTTTCATTTCATGTGTAAACTCATTTTCAGTTTTCGAAAATAAATTTTGAAAACACAAGTAACCAAATGAATTTTAAACTATTTTCCTTATTTTTAAAAGTATAAAATGAAAAATGATTTCAAAACAGAAAATAAAAAATAAAAACAGAAAACAGAAAATAAAAAAATAAACCAAATGACCCCTAAGTTTTTCAAATATCTAAGGATTCATTTGGTTTGTTTTTCTAGTTTTTGTTTTCTATTTTTTTTTCTATTTTCTATTTTGAACTCATTTTCTATTTTACACTTTTGAAAATAAGAAAAATAGCTTAAAACGCATTTGGTCACTCGTACTTTCAAAATTTGTTTTAGAAAATAAAAAATGAGTTTACACATAAAATAAAAAATGAGAAAATTTCGTTTTAATTGTTTTTAACCCAAAACAAAAAAAAAAAATCTTAAAATAATGGAAACATAGCATTTTCTATTTCCTTATTTTTAAAATTTTAAAATATAAAATATAAAAGTAAATCAAATGTCACTTAAATAAAAACAATTGAAATAAGCACCTAGTTGGTGTCCCATGAACAGGGGCAAAGCCATACCTAGTCGAGAGTGAGCGTCCATCACACCTGAGATTTCAAAAAAAAAAAATATCTTACCTACATGCATATACCTTGAAAAAATTTCACACTTACGAAAAATTTTTTTTAGAATACAAGGAAAAATTTTATGTCACAACTAAGAAAAATTTTACACTTATGAAAAATTTTATTTAGAACACTAGAAAAATTTTACCCTACACCTAGGAAAATTTTTGGTTTTGCCACTGCCCCTAAACATGTGTGCGGCCATGCTAAAGTGGCATTGCCATGGAATTTCTAAAAGGTTATAGGATATACTAAGTTATTCTTTTATATTCTAGAACTATCTTATATATTCTAGGCAAATCATATATATATATATATATATACACATATTTTAGACACAATTCTATAGAAGTTTGTTATGTAAATATTCTAGATTTTTTAATGGAGTATTTTAGAGCATTAATCTTTAGTGTCAGATGAATTTGATCTTCATCATCTATTAAGCAGATTGAAAGTTATAAATAGGAGTAACTCCTCGTTTGTAACTATTCAAATTTGAGTGAATTAAAACAATCTCCTTAATTTATGAGTGTTCTAAATTTCTAGTAAGTATTAGGCTAGCTTCTAACTTTCTAGTAAATGTTTGGAATTTGAAAGAATCGATAGGGATATATAACCAAAAAAAAAAAAATTGAGTTTGAAAGAATTGATAGGGATACTCAACAGAAACAAAAAAAAAAAAAAGTTTGAAAGAATTGATATGGATACATAGCAAAATAAAAAAATATATTTTAATCTAATTCTTTTTCGAGAGGGATACACGATGGAGAAAAATTTGAGATTCAAAGAATCAATAAAGATACACAGCAAAATAAAAAAATTATTTTAATCTTATTATTTTGTAAGATCAGTTCTATGATATATACAAAATAAAATCTTAAGCTTACAAGAGATGAATAATAATCTTAACTGCACACTTGCCCGGTCTTCAACGGTGTGAACTCAACAACTTCTCTCTTGTAAGACTTCTCTCTTGTAGAGGAAAAACAAAGGTGAGAATTGATATACAGTTATTGTAGTGCAAGGAATTAAATATTAAATAAAATAATTCTCCAATTAAGTTATGCATGGTATGCAATAACTGTCAATCGACAACTCAATCATTTATGTTCAATCCAGATATTAATTCTAATAAATGAAATATAAAAACTCATTTCTTATTTTTTCTGGAGTTTCTCTTTGAGTCAAATCATGAAAGATCACAAAGAATGTTCTCTCTCTTTTACCGAAAGTAACAAATCCCTTATTGTACATTTACATGTCTCCATGTGTATTTTATTATACCCAATGATTGTGACTTATATCCCACGAATAAAATATGAATATATTGTAATATCAAAACATGAGATAACTATAATGTCTTAGGTTTAAGAATCACTCGCACAACTATAATTAAAAATCACATATCGACTAAACTCTACTTAGGTACTTTTCGATTGATCACATTCAGTATACATTTTCTTCAACTTACAATCACATGTTTGTTCTAGTGTCTCTACACAAGTAACTTGGGACTAGTCAAACTCATAAGAACAAATATAACATGCGATAGTATAACCATTTTATTAGTGTCCAATTAATAATCATGTGACTAGGAACATTTAAGGATAAAACTTAAAAGAAATATAAGTCTCACATTAATTATCAAATCATTAACATTTTTTCTCAATTTTTTATCTAAATACTTATCGTGAAATAAAATAGAAAAATTATAATAAAATTTATTTTATCTCTTTTATTATTTAAATGAAATAGTTACAATGTAAAATGACCATAATGCTCCATGTATAGATTGACATTTAGGGCGGCATAACTCTAATAGACTTAGCACCACATAAAAAAGAAAAAGTGTTAGGTTGACTTCTAACTTTCAAATAAATGTTAGGCTAACGCTTTACTGACTTAGCACTACACAAAAAATTAACTCTTTTATAGAGATAAAATTGTAGGGAATAAATCAACATTTTAGATACAAAAGAGTTGAGTCTTTAAGTGCACAAGGTTTATAGAGAATATAGAATTATAGATAATAAATTAACATTATAAATACAAAAGAGTTGAGTGTTTTAAGTGTATGAGGTTCGAAGAAATTACAAAATTATAGAGATAAAATTGTAAAGAATAAATCAACATTTTAAATACAAATTTGTAGAGGATATAAGTGAATGAGGACTTGGCATCCATATAGTTATTGCTCATAAATGAGGTAGAAGAATACAAATAAGCACCCTATACTTTTTTTAAGACAACTTGTATTTTTAATCGAGATTGGAGATACCATAAAGTAAAAGGTATACACCACGGAATAAAATTTTGAATTAAATGAACAATTTGAATTTGTAGGGGTAAAATTAATGAATTTATTCTTTACTTAGTTTTTGTTTTTTTAAGTATTGTTTATTATCTTCAAAAAAAAAAATTGAAAGTTGGAAATAATGCCATGGATGGTGAATCAATCAGTTTGTGAGAATATGAGAGTTAATATTCAAAAAAAATTAAGGGTACCATACTTCTACCTGTCCGTCCATGCTCATAAATGTAAAGTAGTCGTTTTTTTTTTTTTTTTTTGAAATGTATAAATGTAAAGTAGCCATAGATGCATTTTTTATATCATAACATTTTCCTTACATTTTGAAAACTAGAATGTTGCTTGAAAATATCAATGTATGGTAATGAGAGGTTGTGTTTCTCTTCCCTACGTTCTATAGTTCTATATTACTATACAACTCTTTTTTTTGTAAGGATTCTACATTATATAAACATAATATTCAACACTTAGAGTTTTATACACGGAATGATACAATATTTCTAGTACATTTCAGAACATATTACAGGATTATTAGTTAGCTCGTTGAGAGACGATGAGAAATTTAGGAACATATTATATATGACAGTCTAAATCTTACTAAAAAGATTGTTTAATACTACTAAAAATTCGCTAAAAAAAAATGTATTGTACAAAGGAGCTAAATGTTCGCTAGGAAACATATTCTAATGAGTAGCGTAAAGTAAAACTTATTTTTTTTAGAGTTCATTCCCTCTAGTCCGATTTTATAGCGCTCTTTTAGAGTTAATTCCCTTATCTTGTACATAGCTATAGAGTTTATGTTTGGATTTCCTAAGATTTGTAAGACAGAAAAACAAAGAGTGTGGTGAAAATAGTTTGTTCTTTCTTTATTTTTGTAATTCTTGCACTATTATTGGAGGCTGTTAATAAAAAATCAAATATAACGAAGAGAGCAGTGAAAATGGCTTGTTCTTTCTTCATTTTTGTAATCCCTACACCATTATTGAAAACTACTAATAAAAAATCAAATATACCTTGCACATGGACGAAAATAATTTGTTAAATCACGTAAATTTTATATTGTGTGTGTTTACTTTGTAATTTGTTTTTTTACATGTAAATTTTGTATTTTTTGTGTCTACCTTTTAATTTATTTTTTTACATGTATTCGTCATTATTACTAGGGTTGATTTAGATTTTAAATAAAATAATTATAGTATTTTTTTTTAACGTAAAAGATTAGTGTTCTATACTTTTGGACCGTGCTTGATCATAACGAATTGAATTCTAAATCTCAGTAGTGCTTCTGACAATTAGTAATGGCAACGAATAAAATCCTGTAAAAATTGTCATGACCAGTTTCTAAGCCTAATTTATTTTCTTATTTCCGTTTCAGTCCCGAATACGCCTAATTAATTTTCTTATTTCCGTTTCAGTCCCGAATACATTTATTTTTCATTTTGGATTCCATGCCAACGACTGTCTTAAACTCGCGAAATCCGTTGCATTTCATTCGACCAAAGATAAGTTATATGGATAAATGATTAAATTTAGTCATGTCCTGTCGCAACCTAGTAGTCTGAAAATAAATTATTATTTTTTTAAACATTAACTTTGCATATCGGTTCGGGCGGTGGTTCTAAGTCAACCAAAAAAAAACTTTGCTTATATTATTAATGGGCCGTATAGATTTTGTTCTGCATTCCTGCCAAAAATAAATAATATATGCATATATTATTAATAATGATGATGATGAAAGTGAAGAGAAATTAAAACGAAAATTCAACGCTACAACAAATTCTTCCTCCTCATTTTCGTAGTTTTTGAAAGTTCCTCAAATCTGACAAAATAAATAAATAAATAACTGAAACTAAAATTAAAAGCTACAACAATTTCTTCTTCTTCTTCATCTTCTTCTTCTGCATTTTCTTCAAATGTTTTCTTCTCTCCCAAAAGCCAACGTTCATGTCCCTATCAAAGTAAGTACAATCATTTAACGATTTTTGACACTGAAACGAAACCTTTTTGATATGGTATCTAACAGGGATCCAAATCTTTATCAATTTTTTTAAATTAGCAGTCAACCTTTGGAAAAAAACAGTGATGCAGCTGTTCGAAATCAATGATGCAGTCTTATGGTATGTCTTTTGCATATAATACTCCATGTTCCAATAAATAAATTAAAAGAAGAATCACTTTTTTTTTTTTTTTTTTTTGATACGAAGGAAACCTCTCGCCGGTGAACCGTCGCGAGTAAAACCTCCGGACGAGCGCACCACCCCGCAAGACACGCCCACCGATAAGACCGAGCGCCCAGGAAGGGATTCGAACCCAAGACGTGGGAAGCATGCCCACTCTCCAAGCCGGCTCCTGCTCCACTGAGCTAACCCGTGCGGGTGAAGAATCACTTCAATAATATATATATATATATATAGAAAAGACAGGCAATCAAAACATTCTCATAATCAGACACAACTGACAGCACCAGAGATGCCACATCAGCTGCCCCTAGAGTAGGAAACGAATTTAGCTATTCACAAACTATTTGAACTCAGCTCGTGACTAAAACAAGCTTAAATTAAGCTTGATTTGTGACTCGTTTAAATTTGAACTCGAGCCTAAAAAAATTCGTCTCAAAAGTTCGCAAGTCAGCTCGATAAAATAATATATATACATATATATATTTAAGAAATTTTTTATTATATTTTTTATAATATTTTATTTATTATATTTTAAACTAAAATAACGTCGTTTTGATTTAATTGAACTATTCGTGAGCCGAGATTGAGCCTAAATTCTTTTTTATTGAGCTGATCTCCAGCCAATATAAAAGTTCGAATCGGGCTTCGTATAAATAATTTAAGCCAAGCTCGAATGAATTAAAACTCGACGATTCTGCTCATTTCCACCCCTAGCCGCCACCTACCCACTAAAAATCCTTTAGAGAAGCTATAGTTTGATGGTAAGCATAAAGCAAGATTCATATCCACACTAGTTTGGGAGAGGCAAGCAGGCTCCCACTTGAATCAAAACAGTTTTTTTGTTGCAAAATTGTACATAAATACAACCATTAAGGCTGAGGATCTGGCAATCTCTTTTAAAATATATTTAAAATATACAACCTCGAAAGAATGCAATGATTACCAGAACTGATGAGTCATATAACGTGGCTAAAATGATGCTGATCTCTATGCAATGTCCACAAAAACAGGTATTGAGTTATTCCCCCAGTTGCAGTATATTTACTTCCTCCCTGCAGAACAAACAATATCAACTTCAAAATTAAGCAGTAAGTAGTCAGCAAGTGTAGATTTTGAAATCACACCTTTCTGAGGTAATAGGTCAGCCCCCAAACAGACATGTTACAAGGTTCCAGATTGTGTTCATTTTCTTTTAACTCTCGGATGGCAACAATTGAGTTTAAGCAGGGTTTTTAAAAAAAAAAAAAAATCACCTTTGTCATTATTTCTGAAGGAAATATCGAATTGATTGGACCAGAATTCACAAGTACATAATTTAGGCATCAATTTGCACTATAAGATTCCCGAGCCCCTCAATGAATCCAATATAAAAGCCTCCAAAAGCCCCTCAAGTTTTTGGTGAAATGAACCCAAGCTCTACAAAATATACAATGTTTCCTGCCTTTTTATGATTGAAGCTCAAGATATGACACTATGACCAGCGTATGATAAATGGAAAACAAAATTATATCTATTACAGTTCAGTCGTGAAGTATGAGGTCTAGCTTTGGACATTGTGTTGGTGCTGAGGTGAAATGCATCCACGCTCTGCAAACCGTAGCATAAGCTTATCTGCTTCACCTGCTTTCCCCTCTAGCATCAATTTCTTACTCACCATCTCACATAATTTAAAATCAGGGATCAGATTCCTATTGAACATTCGACAGGCCACTTTATATGACAATAGAGGAAGCCCTTTACTCAAATAACTCTCCATAAGCACATGGCAAGTATTGGCGTCAATTCTTGATGCTGTCCTCAAAATCTTCCCCAGAAGTTTATAAGCCTCATCAAGGTTTCCAAAATTGCAAAGCTTTTCTATAACTTGATTATACACCGTTCTGCACTTTTGTCGTGAAAGCATCTTCTCCAGTAATTTTAACAAATCTTCCACCTTACCATGCTGGCAGAATCTGTGGATAACTGTCCGATAAGTAACAGGGCTAGGAATCAAACCCCTATGAAGCATTTTCTGCGTCAGTTCAATTGCCTCTTCCACTCGACCTTTCTTTCCTAATGCATTAATAATTGTTGTATAAGTGATTGTGTCAGGGTACTTGTTACTCAAATACATGTCATCAAGCAGTGAGAGAGCAGCATCCAGGTCATCTTTCTGACAAAACCCATGAATTACACTGGTAAAGTTCACCACATTAACTGCACAACCCTTACGCAGACACTCCTCCATGAACTTCTTAGCATCATTTACTCTACCTTCTTGACAAAGAGATTGAATCAATAAGTTAATTTCAACTGCTGTTGGATAAAAGCCTTTCCCAACCATTTCCTTGACCAAATCACAAGCTTCAGATAATTTCCCCTCCCTACGCAGCCCATGCATTACAACACTGTAGGTGATGGCATTTGGAGTCCACCATTCCTCCTCACTCAAGTTCATCATTTCTCTTGCCTCTGCTGATTTCCCACTTCTACAAAGTCCATTTAACAATGCAGTATATGATACAGTGTTTGGTTTGCAGCCCTGCTTATACATCTCCTTGATTAACTTTCTGGCTTCATCCACCTCTCCTACGTGACAAAATCCATCGATAACAGAAGTGTAAGTCACTACATCAGGACTGAAGCCCTTTGAAAACATTTCACTTACAAGGTATTTTGCCCTATCTATCCTTCCCTCTTGACAGAATGAGTGAATTACTGCACTATATCCAACCTTATCAATCAAGAATCCCTTATCTGCTGCTTCCTTTAATAATTCAAGAGCCACATCACTATGGCCGTGCTTGGATAGCATATGGATAAGTGTATTGTAAGTAACCTGGTCGGGTAAAAGTTTGCTATCCTTCAACATCTTCTCCATCAACTCCCTCACTTCACTGATCTTTTTCTCCTTGCAGAGAAAACCCATCACCGTATGGTAACTAACTTTATCAGGTAGACAACCTTTTAACGGCATTTCAGTGATTAGATGCATTGCATCTTTAATCTGATTCATATCACAATACCCCTTGATCACGCAATTATATGAAACAACATTAGGTTCAATCCCAACAATTTGCATCCTATTCAAGAACTTCAGTGCCTTTTCCAACCTATTCCCCTTCACCAAAACATGAATGGCAGTGTTGCAAACGGACAAATTCGGTTCAACTCCTGTTTTTTGCATCAGAGTCAAGACCCTCATTGCTTTCTTCAGATTACCAGCTCGGCTATATGAAATCATCACATAACCAAAAGCTTCTGGCTGACACTCGATTCCCCTCCGAAGCATGAGACAGAGTACCCTTCGAGCACCCTGACACAACTTAGTCTTACCAAGGACCTCAAGCATTGCATAATATACAACCGGGTCATGCCGGTACCTCCACTGCCTGTCAGCCCAGTAGAAAAATTTCAAAGCTACCCGTTCATCAACCTGAGATCGCAACACAGCACAAACATGCTGAGGTTTGAGGCTTCTAAGTAAGTGCCTCAACTCACCTTCAAGCTTTGGAGTCCATGCCAACCGAAGATCGATCAATCTACAAATTTCCTTCACTAAAGGGTGTCTTAATTCATTTTCATCCCATTCAATACTCTGAACATTTTTCCTTCGGGGCTGATTAGCTTTAAACAAATTCAAAACCCTAAGATCATCATCACTATCATTCACACACCCCGCTTCTTCTTCTTCCTCTTCTTCTTTGTACTTATCATCCTCATCCTCATCTGCATTGTCAAAATTAAAATTTTCTCTATGCCCACCAACTGAGCCATCACATGAACTCAAAAACCCAAATTTCTCGACACCCATCTTTTCAACTCTCATAGACCCACTCTCACCATCATCGAATTCATCTGTTTTCATACATTGGGCACATAAATTAGGGCTAAAATGAGAACTGGAACTAGGGTTTCCTGATGACCGTGACGAAAAAAATGCAATAATTCTACCGTTTGATACTGGGTGAGCAAAACATTGGCGTCTGATTTCAAAAGTTAGCTCTTTTCCAAGTAACTTCAAACTCGATGCCATTAACATATGCACCAAAACAATTTCCTAAATATATATGAGGTCTAGAGTTTGATTTGAAACAATCAAAGGACACTTCAGTAGGCAAAACTCAAATTCAGCGTTGAAAGTTTGCAAAATTAAATAATCGCGAAAGAAGCATTAAGATGATTGACCATCATCAAATGATTAATAAAATATGTGACCTGGCAGAGGGAAACGCCCGTCCAAGAGCATGTCTTCTTTCTGCCGAGGAAGAAGAAGAAGAAGGCTCTGTTGGAAAGGGGCGGAGAAGAATGGAAAACAAACGAAAATCAAGGGTTAGTTCGGAACATGTACACAGAAACTAAAAAGAAGGAAAAGAGAAAAAAAAAAAAAAGTGCATTTGGAAATTTTAACCCCAAAAAAAAATGTGTTTTAATTTTTATTTATAATTTTTTTACCTTTCTTCTATGCGAATTCAACATATGAATAAAGAGGGGAGAGAATTTTTATAATCTCTTTTTTTTATTTATCTTTTTCTCAAACTGTGGCATAAACAAATCCCATTTAAGAAAAAGAAGAAAAATTAAATTTATATCTTTCCATGTCTTTTTTGCATCCACTTTTTTTTTCTCTTTGTTTTTCGGCTAAATTAATTGTTTGTTTTGTGCAAATATTTATAAATTTGAATGAAAGAGACATGAAAATCATAAAATAACTAGGTGTATTTTGTACCCAAAAGCACGCGAGTTGACGCTAACAGATTCATCCACTCACCTTTTTTTTTTCCTCTTACTTGCTCTCTCTCTGAATGCCACGTAGAACAACTGTCTCATTTGATCGACCTCTCTTATTATATAAATAACGTTAGCACACCCACTCACCTCCTTCTCTTTTTCTCTCACCCCCCTCTCTCTCTCCCTCTCTTTCAATGTCACATAGGACAACTACCTGATTCGACCAACCTCCCTTATTATTTAGACAATGTATAATAATAATTTTGATAAATTTCAACTTAAATTTGAGGATGCTGATGTCAACGTGGTCTAGTATAAAAAAAACTCTCCGTTAGTGTTTTTTTTATTATTATTGTTATGAAGTACCTACGCCTTATTTCTTTGTGATTTAAACAAACAACACACGACTCTTCTTCAATTTAGAAGTCAACATATGACTCTTTCTAATTTTAACTAAAGTGTAAAATTATCAAAACATGTAAAATTTAACTAGATTTGTATTATACATACCATGTAAACTCATATATTTCAAAAATATTATTTTAAAAAATAAAAATAAATTGAGTTGCTTTAAGAAATAAAATATTATTTCTTTTTAACTTAATATGGGTAAAAATGTAATTTTATTTATTTATTTTTATGACAAAAAATTATCTCTCAACAAATTTTAGCTCATGAAACACAAATTCAATTAATTTTTCATTTTAGTCAAAATTACGAAAAGATTATGTGTTAACTTCTAAATTAGAGGGCATATACTTTTGAGGTCAAATGATTGTAAAATATAATTATCTCATTTTCTTTAATACATGCCAAGTTTTGTCTTTTAAAAGGGTAAAATATAGAAACTACCATTATAGTTTACACCCAATGCTACTTTAGTTTCTCTTGTTTAAACTACAATAATCAAATTTCTATAGTTTTGGTCTAGGTAAAATTGAGTTCTTCTATCAAATATTGTTTGCACCCAACCGCTAAAATGAGGTGCAATTGAGTCATTCTATCAAAGATGTGTTTGATGTTCTAAAAGACATCAAAAATCTCTAAAAAACTCTAAAAATCTTTAACACATTTTATCTATTTCGTATTTCATGAAATTTCTATAAATTTATATGCCTTTATAAATCCTAACAAGTTTTTACAAATTCCAATATTGTTTTCACAAACACAAATAACATTTTTACAACTCTCAAAAATTTTTCAACAAGTTTTGACACAAATCCATTTGAACGAACTTAAAGTCAAAAATTCTGATGTAAAAGTTAAAAAGTTTTTACTGAAATCTATTCACAGGGAACTATTCATTTCAAAAAAACGTGGCTTAGTAGCTAAACTCTAAATGTCAAAAAGTTATTCAAATCACTTTTTTTGTTATTTTGTGATCTCCAAACGCTACCCAAGTACTATATATACTCCCACCGTTAGAATAAGCATAATTTTATTAATTTGCATTATTCTTTCCTAACACTCAATTATTGTATGTTTTAAATATAACATATCAAGTAATTTTAACAAGAAGTACAGGATAAAGTATAATTATTTTTATAAATAATTCTATTTCTTTTTATTAGACTAACTACTTTGATATATATAATCATGCTATTATTCTGCAACACTATTCACAATATTCAATAATTAGGGTCGGTTGCTTACGTGTGAAGTAATTACAAAATTTTTACTTTTAAGTTTTTGGTTGCTATATTAAATACAGTTGAAAAATATTTTTTCGAAACATTTGAAATTAAAGTAAGAGAGAGAGAGAAAAGGCTTGATAAGCAACTCCTGTTGTATCGCTAGGGATCTAAGTAGAATATATGAAAATAATCAATTATATTTTTTTATAATATATTTTTAATACACAAAATATAATATAAAAAATGCACTAATAATTTTTATATTATTTTTATTATCATATATTCGTCATGTTTAAAAATATAAAAAAATTTAAAAATTACAATCCTTTACAAACACGAATTATAAAATTATAAAATTTAAATTCTCTACTCACTATATAAAAACACGAGACACTAATTTTTATATTTTTATGTAATTTTATACAACTTTAAATATACCTATTATTATTTGTAACATTACAAATTGAGATGAACGAAAAAAAAATTCATTATCAAGTGTCATTTTTGCTTTTAAAATTTATTATTTATTCGATACTCACTTTACCTTTCACTATTCAAATTCCACAACCAAAATTTTACACAACCTGGGCTAGAAGCATCTTGTTCCCGGATAATCCGGGAGTAGTCTTTTTAACTACTCGGCATATGTCACTGGCGGCGAATTTTGGAACAAAAATTCTTCGAGTTGATCCGGATCGAAAATCAAAAATCAGTAAAAGAAACTTTGTTACACCTGAAAAAAAATCAGGACCGTTGGCTGACGCCACGTGTACAATCACCGAAAGCTGAAACCGCGTTCGCTTATTTTTTTCTCCCTTGAAGAGTCCCATATAAGTGTCCTTTCTTTCCCTCCCGCTTTCTTAACAGCCTTTTTCGCTCCACTATTCGTATTAGTCCTCTCCTCTCTTGCTTCGTCATTGTTGGGAAATGGACATCTCCGGCGAAATCGCCGAGAAAAGCCAAGTCGAGCCCCGATCGGCATTGATATTTCTCGGCACCGGTGCTTCGGGCGGTGTCCCCCACGCCAGGTGCTTGATTCAGCCCTCCGATCCTCCCTGCGATGTTTGCTTCCAGTCCTTGACTGTTCCGCCGGAGCGCAACCCCAATTACCGGTAATCTGAGCCTTTCGTGGCTGTGGATTGATTTTTCTGGCATTGATATGTGAATGTAAGGTTTATTTGGAGAGTGTTTTATTTTTTATTTTTTTCTTATTTGGTATATTGTGTTTTGATGACTGTGTATAGATTAGAGTGTGTGTGTCTTGTACTTGAAAAGATGATGTATATACAATGGTGCAAGATCTGTATGGGTAAAATGCATGTTAACCTCACACAATCATACTTTTTTCCAATCAGAATGTCCACGTGTATTGAAAATCTTAAGATCGATTCCCTTAATTAGTTATCAAAATAATTAAGTAGCAGACAATACTTTCATAGGTACAAATTATGGAATATGTCGTATCAATTTTGTAACGTAATCAATTTTGTCTAATGTGACGGTCATTCGGCCTGACTGTGGTCCATATAGCTCGGGTCCCAATTGTGGTCGTTCGGGTAAACCTGTTTAGTCGGATGCATCCCGCTAGATTCTTTCAAATTAATTTTTCGTACAATTAGAAGTTATTTATTTATTTTATTATTATTATTATTATTATTATTATTTTGTTTGACTGTTTGTTTGGGGGTGGGGGAGTGCTTGAGGAGGGGATGTGCTACACGAACATTAGGTTTTCCTTTATGACATTTGATTGAATTGGAAATGATGGGATGTTTGCTTATATGTGATCAGTAATTTTGACGATGCTTTTCCTGTCTTTAGTTCACATTTGAGTTATAATGTTCCGAAGGATTGTGATATTGTTACTTGAAAGAATGTGGAACAAAGAAAAAAGAAAGGAGCTCTAGCAGTAACTTCATTTGAAATTTATTTACAAAATCACCCTTTATTTAGTTCATGTTTAAGTTCGTAGCTGGAGCTTTATGATGTTCTAAAGGATCTTGGCATTGTCACTTGAAAGAATTTGAAACAAAGGAGAGCAGAAACTTTTGCAGTAACTTCACTTGTAATTTGCTAAAGCGTTATATGTGTGCACATGCGGGCACTGATGTGAATTACAAAATTTTTATTATTGTTGTTGAGTGAATAAGTTCTTCTATAAAATGAAGGTTTGAGACCAACGGTTTATGAATTTGCAGGTGCAATACATCTCTTCTAATTGATTATTGTCCGAGTGATGGTGAACACAATTATATATTGATAGACATTGGAAAGACGTTCAGAGAACAAGTGCTTCGGTGGTTTACTTTCCATAAGATACCTCGGGTGGATTCTGTGAGTTTACTTCTTTGTTGACGTTTTGTTTTGACACACATAATCCATAAATGAATGGTTCTTTTCTTCCATATTTGTGCAACATGAGTCGTTACTTTCAAGCAAAAGTTCTGACAAATATTTGTATCTATCATAGCATCTGGCATGGTCTTGCCCAACTTTCCATTCCACACTCAGACGTCTATGTTCCACTTGTAGTAGATTTTGGAACTCTTCTTTTATCTATTATTATTGTATGTTCTTATCTCTAGCCAGGGTAATACAAAGTGAGTTCTCGTTTTATGTAGGCAAAACAGTTTTGAGGATGTCCCACGCTAAAAAAATAAGGACTAGACATTATATGTGTAATACATCATGAGTATGCTCTAAACTTATGTATTTGTCTGCTGAGAAAGGAACAATGTAGAGTTTTCCATTGTAAAGGGAAAAAGGTGTAATGAGATGATCAAATTATGTGTTGCACTTTAGCCTTGGATCTCTGACCATTTTGGATACCAGCTAGTTCCTTCTTCCTTGCTGCTGTGTTGCATCTTCCTAATGATGATGGAAATGGTGTTCTAGAAGATTTTGTGATGCATTTATATGATGTACGATAAATTAAAATTTTTATTTAATGCAAACTAGGAGCTAGTGATCATCATTCTCCACTGCCCACTTTTAGCCCAAAGAAGTATTTCTTGGTCATGGAAATTTTATTTTTAATGAAATCATTAGTTTAGTTAAATGCTACTTAATTCATCTATAATAATTCGAATGATCCACCTACATGGCTATGACTTCATTGGGATGTGACTGGAAGTAGGTGGCAAAACTTGTTAGCTTTTGTTATGCAATACAAATTATCTCCAAATTTACCCGACTTTTATGTTTTTAAACTTCATCTGCATGTCAGTGCTCATCACAAAGTTATCAACTTAGTTTTAGTTGCTTATAATTGGAGAACTTAATCAAAATGGTAAAAAGGTTCTCATTGTAGTTTGATATTCTTCAGAAGTCAATTTTATTGCACTCAAATATGGAGCAATTACGGGGTCTATGGAGGGTTGCATGTGGGTAGCCTTTCTTTTGCAAGTAGAGATTGATTTCAGAGTTTGGACCCTTGACTCTTAAGTTGCAATTGAACAAATTACCACTAATCCAAGGCCACCCTTAAAATAAGGATTTAAATAATTTATTATATTTTGGCGGTGAAGTGTATTTTGCTAATTATAAGTTTTGGTGGAGGAGTTGAATATGTATGGATCATATCAGTAGTTAAGTTATGTTGTTGGATCTTTCACATGGTCCTTTGGGGTCTAAAACATTCCCTATAAACATAGTTTTCTGCTGTTCTATTATTAAATCAAATCTCACTAGAATTAGAATAAATTCAATAGCTCACAAGTTATAATACAACAGTCATTTTATGCATTGACATCGAGCTTAAGAGAATTACTGGTTATGTTTGAATAAATTTTCCTGATCCTTCTTGCATGAAGCTTTCCTTTTGCTTTCTATTTCTTTTCATTAAAAAGAAATATTTCAAGTGCACATATCCCCAGAAGAGTCTCAATTTCAACTCCAAATTCCTAAAGCTCTATTTGGATCAAAGATTTGTCAACGAAAGGGATATAGATTTAAAATCAATTCTCATGTTTGGTTTCTGCAGGAAAATGAAAGTGAAAACGAATGGGATTTTAGAAATTAAAAATAATTAAATTAGAAAACTAATTAATTGACAAATGCCTTTATTTATTATATTCCTGGATCCATTTAAATCAGAGCATGTATTTGGGATTTTATGTTTATTTCGCCTTTTCCGTCCCCTTTTCGTTTCCCTCGCCAAATCCTCACTGTAAACACACCTTAAGAAGCATGTACACAAGTATAGGATGTGGACGTGATTTTGTTGGTGACACTAGATGGGATGATTTTGAAAATATGGAACACAGACGTGTGGCATTCGGCAAAGAATATATATTTTTTATTAGCTGTAGCATAATGTGAAATGTAAAAGCCTTTAATGCCATTAAGCTGGTGATATGGGCTGGTTTTCTTGTTTTGTAGAATTTAGAGAACTATTTCATAGTTGTTAGGCTTCCTGTTGTGCATATTTTTCCTTGAATAACCTCTTTTTCTTGAACTGATGTTTGAAATTGGGAGTATGATGAATTAATGCTTGTATATGCTGCAGATTGTTTTGACTCATGAGCATGCAGATGCAGTTCTGGGTCTGGATGATATTCGTGCTGTGGAACCATATGGTCCTTCAAATAACATTGCTTCCACTCCTGTTTACCTTAGTCAGGAGGCAATGGATAGGTACCTGTTGAAGCACATTTTGGCTGATATGTGTATCATTCTCTCACTGAATCTGCTGACATTTTCAACTCACACTTGCTCATTACTTAGATGAAGGCCATTTGGAACCAGCTTGTAAACCAGAAAAATTGATGAATTAGGCTTTTTTTTTTTTTTTCAAAAACAAAAATCCAGAAAATCCAGATTAAAAGTTGGTGCCAAACACACTGATAGTTGTGATACATTTGATAAAGATGGCCAGAATATCCTCTACAATGCCACTGTGATAACAACTCGGGGTGCAGAATTTAAATGAAAATAGTAACACGTGTACATTGTTATGGTACATAAGTAATTACTTTAACTTTTTTATTGGCGTTGTGGATAAGACATCCTATTTATTCTGCTTAACAAGTTGAAAATTTGAGATGACATCATAACATGGAATATTTATGTATTTGTTTGTGTGAATTTTATCTATGGTTTAAATGGTAAGTGTATTAATTTTGACTTGGTAATTAGGTTGAATGGATGAAGTTAAAAAGAACCCCTTCTTGTTGATGGTTTGTATTCTCTTAATCTATAAAAGTTTTCTCAATCTGTCAAACCTTTTCCCATTCATGAGCTACAAATTAAGAGCGGCTGTCAACCATTTATATGATAAGAACACTGGGGGGCTGGCATTTCACAGTTGAATGTAACACTAATATTAGGGACTATGTCTTTGGCAAGAACTTCATGTAATATGATAAGAACACTGGGGGGCTGGCATTTCACAGTTGGATGTAACACTAATATTAGAGACTATGTCTTCGGCAAGAACTTTGGTATTGGGTATCGGATATGTATTATGCTGGTGTACGATACTTCATTTTATAATACTACCCGTCCATAGTTTACATGTATTCTTTTCCTTTGACACTTTTGCTTGCGTTTGTGAAACAGTGTCAGTGTGAAATTTCCTTACTTGATAAAGAAAAAGCTTAAGGAGGGCCAAGAAGTGAGACGGGTTGCTCAGCTTGACTGGAAGATAATTGAGAGTGACTGTAAGAAGCCATTTGTTGCATCAGGACTGAAACTTGTTCCTTTGCCAGTTAGTTGCACAACACCTATACCTTCACTTCAATTTTAGAAGATATTCATATATTTACCTTCTTTCTCACTGCTTGTTTTCTTAATCTAGGTGATGCATGGTGAAGATTATGTTTGTTTGGGTTTTCTTTTTGGTGAAAAATATAAAGTAGCTTATTTATCCGATGTTTCTCGACTTCTTCCAAACACTGAGCACTGTGAGTTTTTAAACTTTGTTCATTTTCTTCTTGTGATATCCGTTATACCTCAATTTCTTATTCCCCGTACTTGGCCCCTAGGAAATAGAAAGAAAGGAAAAAAAAAAATTCTAGGGGATCAAATAATTGTTTTAAATTAAAAAAAAAATGAACTAAATTTCTTTGAAACAGTTGACTTGATCCTAGCATGAGAAATCTTAGTTTCGTGATCTAAGACAAAAATCACTAGATCCATGCAACTCAGTTCATGAATGGTAATGGCTTATTACCATTCCCGTCGAGTTTTGTTTTCTCAGCTTGATTTACTTGGGTAACCTTTGCATGCTTCATAGCATTTAATGTGTGAAATTTTAGATGGGTTGTTTTTGTCTATGACACAATGTCAAAATTATTTCCTATTCCTCCTTTCCCTTTTTTCTAAGGAACCAGGATAGCATTTCCAATCTTCTTTCTTTTTTCCTAGATTGATGTGCTGGCTTAAGGAATTTTTTTGTTTTGCAGATATTTCAAAAAGTAGCGGTCAACAGCTGGATCTCCTTATATTGGACACCCTGTACAAGGTCAGTCACTAAGCTAATGTTGTTTTCTTTTTCTTACTATCCTTTCATAAGGACAATTCTTTACTTTTATTTATTTATTCATTGAATCCTGGACAGTGTCACGGTTAGGTAACAGAGAAAAACAAATATCTAATATGTTAACGTTACAGTATCCTTTCATTTCCTCACTTAGCATTCTGTTTCTCTCCTTTCCGATCTCTGAGTTTATTCCATTATATTTTAATTATACATACATATATTTATTAATAACTGAAGAGTTCAAGATTTTATCTAATAGGTTAGTCTTTACATTTTTTGTTTCCTGTTAGTTTTTATTTTTAGGGTCTTGTACTAATTACTCAATACCACCAGTCACTTCTATTTTTCTACAGGATAGTATCCTTGTTGCCAAAAGTATTCTAGTTGATACGTTAATGTTTAATTGCTGAAATATATAGAGCATATTTACGTCTGCTAGATTATCTCAACCTTATTTTTGTTTAATCTTGTCATGTTCTACCTCTGCCTTGATGATCATTTACTTATAGTATAATGATAATGAAACTAGGGTTGGTGAAGTTGGGTGAAGCCACCCAATTGAACTGTCTCATTTTGCCCTGGACAAAAATGCCCAAAAACTTTCAACAAATAACATCATTTAGAACTGTTTCTAATTTCAAGCTACAAATGGTAATTTTGTTATCTCAAATAACTTAAAAACTGCTTCCATTTTACTATTTTAGTGGGTATGCACTAGTGTGTGCTTTTCACCTAAGTTGGCTAAGAATTCAACATGCTTGTCTATTTTCATTAGTAGTGTCATTGGAAAATTATCAAGCAGGACCCGGAAATTTCCAGAAACTCTGAATCTAGGGGTCTGTTTGGTATGGGTTAAAAAATTAAGGGAGTAATTGTTAAAAGGGTAAAGTTTTAATTTTTAATCATGTTTGGTTGTTAACTTTTAACCTCCTAAAAATGAATTATTTTTGGCATGAGAAACATGTCGAGAAATATTTCTCCACGTGTCCACATGGCAGAATTACATATATTCTGGAGAAAATTTTGTTAAATATTCTGGATGTTATAGGAATTTTTTATATTTTCATTCTATTACAAGTCACACATTTGGTTCCTAAAATGCTTCGGTAGTCCTGAGCTTGGTGATAATGGCATGGAACAAACGCCACCTTTCTGGACATTAGGGCTTCGTTATTCCAATCTTCTTTGTTCTCTCTGCCTTTTTAGATGTGCTCTTTACCAGTTCCCACTAATTAGATCTGCTGATGGGAATTTTTTTTGCTTCCTTTTATACTGATTGCTGTCTTTTTTCTTTTTTTTTTCTTCTAAATTCTGCAGAGGGGGCCCAGTAACACTCATTTTTGCTTCCCCGAGGTTTGTGTTCTAAAATTTTTGGAAAATTTGTCTTTTACATAAATTTATGCTTGCATTAAGGCCTGCTCATGTTACGATTTTACGATTTGTTCAGACACTAGATGCTGTGAAGAGGTTGTGCCCAAAGCAAGCTTTTTTAATTGGCATGACCCATGAGTTTGACTACTACAAGGACAACGAGTATCTCAGGGAATGGTCAGCAAGGTACTGTACTTGCAATTTCTTTGTGATCTTGGTCTCAGTGGCCTAAAGTATCAGATTTGGAGGTATTCCGATTGTTGATACACATTGTTACTCAGAAACTTGACTGTGTTGGATATTTTCAACAATTTGTTGGATATGGATTACTGTATCTGGATTACGCTCCTAGTTTTGTGGTTGAAAGACCATATGTGGATATATGGAATGGAGATGTCTTTTTGCTCTGTTTTCTCAAATTTTTTTGTAGTCCTCAAACTTTAGAGAACTGATCTTTCTGGCTTTGCGATTGTTTGTTTTTTTCAGAGAAGGGATCCCTGTTCAGCTTGCACGTGATGGATTGAGAATCTCCATTGATCTTTGATTAGGTAAGGAATTTGATTACCTATCTTTGAACCGCAAGCTCAAAATATGATTGTTTGCTAATATCTTTTCTGATGTTGGGGCTGCAGATATTACATAAAAGTCACGATCAACGGCTAGAATATAGTTTCATTGTTTTTTCCCTTACTCATTCGATGGGAAAACAACAGAACTTTAATATTTATGTTGATTTACGTATCTATTTTTATCGTCTCTTGTCCCAATATTGATGTTTAACTATTGTGCCTCTTTTATGATGTGTAAAATGTTCTTCGATTTCGCCTAAAATAAATAAATGAATAAATAATGCTATCGTACCTGAAAAAGTTGATTTTTTATTTTTATTTTGGCTCCATTTGGAGTAAGAAAAAACAAGATAAATTAAGATAAAATGTGATTTGGGATTAATTTTGGCGTCGTTTTTTTTCTGAAAATTTGAAAACCGTGAGAACGGTTTTCTAAATCCGTTCCCACGGATTCAAAAAAATTCACAAAAAATAACAATAATGGTATTTGTTTGAAAACTCTCGACACAAAGAATATGATTGTATAAAAAAATATACACATTCGGTTAACTTATTTTTGGATTTTTTATTTTTTTAACGAAATATTGAAATTTTTTAAAATTAGTGATGGCAGAAAAATTAGATGTGAAAGGCTGCTAGAGATTTATAGAGATTTTCATAAGTTTATCTTGATGTCAAATGAGGCCTGTATACAAGAATGATGTGTTGTTATATTTATGAGCCTAGCAATTTAAAACAAAAGCGAATCAAAGCATTCTTTAATTACAAGATCATTACATCATTGTGCTAATTTTCTATAAAATATGATTTTGCTATTCAAAATAGTGGTTTACACAAGCATATAGGCAGATTTTGGGCGTACAACAAAGGCCACCTATGCTTTTTAATTGTGGGTAGGGTGCAATTTGAGCTGGGAAGTGTGGAATTTGTCTAAACCTAAACTAACCCGAGCTTGAGTTGGGTAACATTTATTTTTGGATTTGTTCAAGTTGATCTGAAACTTAAATAAATAACTCATTAAGTTTCATAATATTGGTATGAATGAAGAGAACATTAAAAAAAAAAAAACTGTCAATGCGAGACTAAAACTTTTAACAAAAATATTGTTATGCGTTGATTATTAAAGATGGTAAAGAAGCATTGTGAGTAGATGGTTTTTTTTTTTTTAATATATATGTATATATATGTTAAATTTAATGATTTAGATACACTTGATCTAACGATTAAGATAATTATTTTTTTTATTACATTATATAATACATATTTGTATAAATGGTAATGGAACGAATCAATTTTAATATCATCCAAACGTGGGCTTGTAGAGTTGGGTAATTCTACCATTTTTTTTTTTGTAAATCTAAGAAATTAAAAAATATGGCTTGAAATCAGAGAAATTTGACACGTGACTTCCTACTTTTCCGATTAGCACGTTTGGATTGAGGCGTTTGGGACGTTAATGCAATGTTTAGATTGAAGGATGTACAGGGGAAGAGAGTGAAGTGAGAGTTAATAAGGGAGCACGTGAAATTAAATGATGCATAATCCTTTTTTTTTTTTTTTCTAAGGAGGTGAAGTGTAATTATTCTAATTTACTCCAAAAATAAAAAATTCACTCCACTCCACTCCACTTCCTTCCCTGTTTTCTCCTAACTGAAAATGAACTTCACTCCACTCTCCGTCCATTAACTTTTTACTAGCTAATTTCTTATTTTTTTTTCTGTTAATTTAACATGCCCTTCAAAATTTAAAAGAAATTTAAAATATAAATTAATAAATTTGATCATTACTTTTAAAAAAAGATTAAAAATTAGTAACTAAAAGCTGAGTTACTAAGGTGGCATTTGGTTTACTTTTCTATTTTTTGTTTTTTATTTTTATTTTATGTGTTAAAAATCTCAAAACAAATAAACAGAAAATATTCTGTTTTCTTTATTTTGATATTTTCATTATTTTCGGTCAAAAATTCTTAAAACGACTTTTTACTATTTTTTATTTCATTTGTAAATTCATTTTTTGTTTTTTAAAACAAAATTTGAAAATACAAATAACCAAATGAGTTTTGAACTTTTTAATTTGTTTTTAAATGTACAAAATAAAAAATGAGATCAAAATAGAATGTAAAAAATAAAAACAGAAAATAGAAAATAAAAAATAAAAAAAAATCAAATGAGACCTAATTTTTTCTTCTCATTAATCTAAACACTTTGGATACTTACCACTTTAAATAAAAATAATCATTAATCCAATTCTTAACGTTAGAAATACTATTATCATATTACTCTAACAATTAATTTTAATAAATTCCTCTTTTAGTATTATATGTTATAACGCCGATAAATAAATATTTTATAGGGGGCAAATGGTTGGCCAACTTTGGCTAAAAAGTACAACAAAAATAGAAAGATGTGACATAAAGGTGATAGGTATTAAAATTTAATTAGAAGAAACAAAAAGTAGTTAAGATTTGGTAACTTTTGATTTTTTTTTGTTGGCCAAACAGCTTCTATATTAGGGGCAAATGGCTTGTTACTTCATCTTTGACGTATGATTCCAAGGGGTTTAAAGTAATTTTAATTCTTCAAGGAAACTCGTTTGCATCGTTCTTTCACGCAACTGTCAAAGACACTCTCTTGTATTGTTCTTTCACGCAACCGTCAAACGGTCAAAGCCCACGCAAATTTGAATTTGTGCAATTGCACGGTCAAGATTAATCGTTATATTTAAGTATTTGAAAACTTTAATAATATGGATTCTAATTTTTGTTAAGTTGGATTAAATAAAAAATTTGTTAAAAAAATTAAAAGGAACAAAAATTGAAAACTCATTTTCTTGTTTGAATTGTGATAAAACTTGATATAAAATAGAAAGAAAAATATATGAAATTTAAAAAATTAAAATTTTAAATTAAAATTTAATATTATTGATCAATATCTTTTATTTTATTTTATATTTTTTTTGAATTGACTTAAAATAGAGATATGTATTTAAAATTTTATATTTGTATTCTCTCTTTCTCTCTCTCTCTCTCTCTCATTTTTTTTTTCTCTTCCCTCTTTAAGTCATTACTTCGAAAGTAGTATAAGATTTAGGCTTAATTGGAGATTAATTTTTTTTTGTATTTGGTTAATAATTTTTTTTTTTTTTTAGTGTTTGGAAAGAAAAAATTAATTTAACCCAAAAAGTTGAGTGGACAAAAGTTGAACTTTTGGATACTTTTTTCAAATGATACTTTATATACTTTAATTAAAAAAAATCAACTTTTTTAGTTAGTTATTAAAAAATAGTTTTTAGAAAATAAAAAATTATTTTTTAACTTTTTGTTCATTTGATTCATTTATTCTTTATGGTTTAAAAAAATTTAAAATGTAAAAATATAATTTTGATTATTTTTAAATATAAAAAAAAAACTAGTGGTGGAAAGCTGACTTAACAGAGGTTTGTGAATTGCGAAAGCGAAAGCTTCCAATTGTGCACGAACGGTATAAAAACTTCTCCAGAAACCAGTTCTGCGCGATAAAGGGTTCGTTTGGTTTGAAAAAAAATTTCAAATCTTTGTTAACTTTATATCATATTAACTTTTTTCTTTTATTACACGTATTACGAACTCTCAATTTATCTCACTTTTTTTTACGCCAAACAACCCCAAACTGAGGGTCCCTTTGGTTGGCCAAATTTTGGCAAAAAAATACAATAAAAATAGAAAAATGTTATATAAAGCTGATAAATATTAAAATTTAATTAGAAAAAAGTATAAAAAGTAGTTAGAAATTAATAAATTTTGATAAATTTTTGTGGGCCAAACAAGGACTCAAGCAAGACCACACATTTCTTGACGTAAATAGTCTATGGGTGTTTGGTTGAAAAAAAAATAGTATAACCCTGTTTGGAGTAAGAAAAAATAAGATAAATTGAGATAAAATGTGGTTTGGAGTTAATTTTAGTGCATTTTTTTATGAAAAGTTTGAAACCGTGGAAATTCGTTCCCACATATTTAAAAAAATTCACAAAAAATAACGATAATGGTACTCGTTTGAAAGCTTTCGACACGAAGAATATGATTTTTAAAAAATTTATACATTCGGTTAACTTACTTTCAGATTTTTTATTTTTTTAGCGAAATATTAGAATTTTTTAAAATTCGTAATGACGAGAAAATTAGATATAGAAGAGTTGTTAGAGATTTATAGAAATTTATAGATGTTGTTCATTTGGACAAACGGGGCTTATAATAAAAATATAAAGATTTAACGTAAAAGTAATGTGTGATGAAATTTAATTGAAGGAAATTGATGATTTTGATGGGTTTTGACAACTTTTGATTTTTTTTTGAGTATATCAAACAAGATCTTAACTTTTTTTTTTTTAAATGATGATATTTATCTTCTTAAATTTTAAATTCTTTTTTAAGTTATATATACAAAAATATCAAATTAACACAAGAATTAAAAAAAATTATTAAAAAATTAATTTTTTTAAACATTAAAAAAATTAATTTTCTTTTTTTTTTGTTAAAGCTAATTACTAACCAGCTTAAAAATAAAAAAAGAGAGACTAATAAGCTGTATCCATAGTACATATTTAAATATTTTTTGTATGACTCTGGATGTCGATAGTTGAAGAATGCCAATGACGACCCGGCAACTCTAGTCTGCCCGTGACTGCTGACTCTCTGCGTTCATTTCTTCTTTGAAAACCCCCTTCATCTGAGCCCATAGACAAACAACTCTCTTCTTTGAGTTTACAGCACGCTGAACCCTTCTCTTCTTCCCTTTTTCATTCACTGAGAGGGAGAGAGAGGAGAAAAGAGTGAAGGGGGGGGGGGAGAGAGAGTCACAAGAAATTTTTGAATAGAGAAAGGAAAGCGAAAGGAAGTTAAAGAGGGGGAAAGGAAAAAATGGGATGCTTCGTGCCTTTCAACAACAGGAATTTGGATATAAGTTTATTTGCATTCAGACCAATGGTGGTGCTTGTGGATGAGCTCATGGATGCCCTCAAGCGCTTCTCTATATCCACTGAAACCCTTGGTTGTGTTCACTCTGCTATATTTAGGAGTATCCATGGCAATATGGTATGTATGGATATGTATATATATGTATATGCCTTCATCTCTCTCTCTCTCTCTCATATAATATTTTCACTAGAATTATATTAATATCATTTCTCATTCCTCTCTGTTCTTCCCCCCAATTCTATGTTTGTTATTCTTTATAAATTTTGATTAATTTTGGGGCATTGTCATTGCTCCAATCTTCTTCCTCCAGATTATATGGTATGGAGCATGGATGAAGAGATCTAATGAGAACAAGGAGCTATTGAATGCAACACTTGTAAGTTGAATTGATGAACTCTCAAGTCTTTTTAAACTGCTTTGATAACAATCGTTGATGTAAAATAAAAAATACAGAACCAATAATCCTCAAAAATTATATAAATTTCAACAAGTTTCTGCATAATTACTACAACTTTTTTTTCAAGTCAAAGTCATAAAGATTAGATTATGCTTCATTCTTCTCAGTCCACAAGGCGCCATATTCTACTCAGAAGTGTCTCCTTTTGAAGAGATCACTGGCTCAATCCATATTGAATTTCCGAGTCCATATACAACTGAATCATATAAATTCATGGAAGAACATAGAAATATACCTTTTTCCTCAACCCTGTTGGGGCTTCCCACATCGGTTGTGGAAGGGGCTAGTGGTCAGTTTATATGTGTGAGGAAAAACCTCAAGTTTTGAGCTAACTTTTGGAGTTGAGATAGGCCAAGGCCACCTATCAAACCCCATATTTGTCACAAGTGCATATCAAAACTTTTGCATTTGAAAGTGATTTCTTGAATAATTGGCAGGCCACCATCGAATTCCCCCCCTCCCCCCTTTTTGTGTTTATAATATTCAAGCTTGGCTTGTGATCAGTTTACTTGGCATTGAAGAACCTAAACATGTGCCATCCTGTGGAAGTTAAAAACAACACTACACTAGGAAATAGTTCTTCAGTAGCTTGGTAGCCATTTGCTGAAGTGTAATCAGCCCAAAAATTGTGTCCTTCCTCTGAATGAGGATTTTTTTTTTTATTTAACTTATTTAAACGAGAAGCATATTGAAACAAAGTCAATAGCTTAAAATTGGAGCCGGCAACTGCCTATCAGCAGAGTCAGTAGCCAATCAGCACCATAGTAGTCCAACACGGGTCTGGGATCACGACGAAAACAATAATAATGCTGCATATTCTTGAAACAAGCATTTTCTTTGTAGCTGGAAGGTTTTGATTTCCGTTAAAATTCATCAACTTCCTATGTTTTGGTTTCAACTATTTTATTCTGCTATTTGGAAATGTTAGCATGTGCTATCCTCAATGGCTAAACAAGCATTTTCTTTGTAGCTGGAAGGTTGTGATTTGCGTTAAAATTCATCAACTTTCTATGTTTTGGTTTCAACTATTTTATTCTGCTACTTAGAGATGTAGCATGTACTACCCTCAATGGCTAAGTCTTCTAATATGTTATTATTACCCAAGGTTTTAGACCAGTTGAACAAGGACCAACGTCAATTCAAAATCTCCATAACTTCAAGCCAAACCTCATTTAGACCTAATTCAAACCTACCACATATAACTTATACTACATATTCTCCCCAAGAAGGCTAACAATATGTACTTTTCATTTTTCTTGTATCACTTCGCTTGGATGTGGTTTTTTATAACTAGGGGTCTAAACCAGTGTTTGCAACGTGGATTATTTTGGTACATAACAAAAACGAGAATGCAGTATGCTTGTACTCATAGTATGATGGAAGATAAGCTTCCGAAAAGTCATCATATTATTAAAATATTTTGGTAAATAAAAGTGACTTAAAAAAAAAAAGAATCAGCAGGAGACCAAGTATACTTTCTGTTTGGTACAATTCTTTAATCCTTTTTTTTTTTTTTTTTTGGGTAAAAACTTAAACTTATTAGTTATCTTACTATTTTCAGAGGTATTTTCTAATGAAAATACAACATATATATAATCTTATCAGTTCATTTAGTGCATTGAAACATTAGTGTATTGTGCTTGGGAACGTGTGTATCAAAGCATAGCTCGCAATGGTAGTAGTGAGTTCTAATACCTATGTTGAAACTTTGGGTGTTGACAATCTTTGAAAACTCGGAGAATCTTTTGTCTCAATTTTTCTTGTATAAGTAGAGCTCATCTTTAAACATTAACATTCTTAGGTGAAGTTTTATTTATTTTATGTTTTTCTGTTTTTCTAATACTTCTCATTTTTCTCCCCAGCTATCAATGCTAGAAAATTTGTCAAGCATGGCTATCTTAATTGATCACAGTTGCTTCGATGCATATGCCGGAGAATCAAGATATGGAGCCCCGGCTGCAAAACTTTCGACTGGGGATGTCATTTCCATTAATACACTCCTCCTCAACAAGGGCGACAAAGATGACCTTGCTTATGCTTGCTTAGCCATATTCAGATCTCATTTTGCAAAGATGGATGGTGTGATTTCTGGAGTTTGCTTGAAGTGCCAAAGCCAACCAAGGACATTAAATCTTTTTGTATGGAAATCCCTCCAACTTTGCTACTCATGGATTCTAACGGCAGATTATCGAAAGATAGTGCTGCCCTATCTCGATAATGTTCCTCTTGAATTCAAGTATGACATCTTCAGGGTGGTGTTTGTTGGCGGCAATAATGTACTAAACTTACAAAGTAGTCCTCTTCATTGGAAGTTGGAAAACATGGTTGAAATTAAAGGAGGAAGCAAGTTGATTCAAGATGGAGAACAATCTGCAGAATTGTGAATTAAGCATGTGAGTGATAAATTTCACAAATTCAAGTGGATGTATGTTTAGTTCATCGTGGGATTATACTAATGACATGAAAAATATCATGCAATATACCAATATGTAAATAAAAGTTGAGCTCTCTATTTTCACTTCTACTGACTTAATCTTATGGAGTTTCTTAATTTCTTCATGATCATTTTTTCCTCTTTAGTTAGAAACATTTTACCTTAGTTGTAATATGTGCAGGGGAATGGATGACAAATGCAGCATATCATTAACCTTTTGGGTAAAGAAAAAGGCACTTAATTACTATTTGCTTATTGAAGCTAGTTAAAGTAGGAGACATTGCTTTTGACATGATCATTTACACATTGCTTTTGGCAAAGCATGTTATATAAAGTCACTAAATGCTAATAGGGAGTTTAGATCAGCTAAATTATTTCCTATTTTATGACTTTTTTTTTACTGGTTTCTTTTTATTTTTTGGTAAGGAAGACATGCGAGAAATGAAATCTATATGTGACTAAACAAGCTAAGTAAACCAGTTTATAAACCGCTGCCAAATTTCCTTTGAGTAGAAGGGAGTCCATTTGTGTCATTACCTCCTCAAAAGACATACATGGAACAGATTATTGTAAGATAGCCAACGTTTGATATGATTTATCAAATTGTTGGGCATGTTTGTTTTATGGGATAGTCTTCTTTTTGTTAGAATTATGATGCTTTCAATAAAAAAATTTATTCATCAAAAAAAAAAAAAATATTTGTTTCATGGGATATAAGATTGGATAGGAGATAACATCCCGCTTACAATTTTTATACGTTTAGCTACATTTTTTTTTTTTTTATTGTGATAACATCTCTCATAGAATGTAGGTAACATTATAAATGATATCCTGTGATAAATGTTATCTCAAGGAAAAAAAAATGTGAAATTGAATGTGGGATAAAAATTAAGAATAAGATGCTCTTCTGTCAAACCCCATATCTAACGAAACAAATATGCCCCGAATTTTTACATCTTTATGGGATACATCATGAGACATGACCTATCTTCATCAAGTGTTGCTTGCTTGATAATTAGCAAATATATAATAGTGTTTATCATCTTTCAACAAGTGTTCCCATCATTCTCTGTAACTTTAAATGATAGATTTATCCAGTTGTATGACATTGTCACTCAACCCAAGCACGGACAGCTGAGTGAGTTAGCTCAAATAGAGTTTAAAGCAAATAAACTCAAACCCAAGAGCCACAAACTGTGTTGATTGTATATTGCAAGATCACAGTTACCTACAAATGGTTGCTTGACTCCACTCATAACACAACTGATTTATGAGAAGCAGTCGGGTTTTGGATTGTGCATGTATTTCCAAAGTTTCGAGCACTAACGAGTTTGCCATTCATAGAGAGTTTTGGCTGGATCATATACCAAGACCATGATATGGACTCTAATATCTTATGCTTGCATCAAAATCCTAATCTATTTGTAACATGTACCTTTCGGTTTCAACTTGCCAATGCCCCTGCTGGTTTCTTGCTTCAGTATCTTGATTATTTCAGTTTTAAGTTTGACTTCCTCTGGTGATGAATTGTGTTGTATTATTCTTGTGGATGATATTGTAATTGTCTTGTATTCGTAATGTAATTATTTCCTACTGATTGTAAAGAAAAAAGAATGACCTTGTTGCAATTTTCTGAGTTCCGACATCATGTAGAGCATCACTCAATTCTTTCCTACTTATTGCTTGATTTATATAGTCAATTGTAAAACCATATAGCTCCATTTATGTTAATGCAATTGTCCCCCCCCCCCCCCAAAAAAAAGAAAGAAAAAAAAAAAAAAACCAGCATAAAAAACATAACTAAGGATGCTAGCAAATATTAGGGCTACAAATGAGCTAAGGGTCAGACAAGTTGTTCGCCAACGAACTCCTTAATGTTTGTTTGATAAGATAAATGACCAAGTTTGAATATATTTTTCAAACTCAATAATAAATAAGCCATGTACAAGTAAGGACGAGTGTGATTCGAAAAGATTTATGAATTAGATTTGCTTATTATTCATAAGTATATTTGTTTATAGTTTGTAAACTTATACTCATAATTATATTAATTAAGATTACTTATAATAAAGTTTTTATGACTTTATTTTTCTTACTAATAACTTAGAATAGTTATAAATTGTTAAGTTAGAAAAGTTTAATTGGTTGTTTGTAATTTAAAAAAAAAAGTAATTATTGCTTGTTTGTTTATTAAGTTTGTTCATTAATATTTTAGTGAACAAAATCGATACAAATTAGCAAGTATGTTTGTCTTTAGTTTGCTAGTAAACTTACTAAAGTTAGACATAATATTTCAATTTCATTTATAACTTAATTCAAACTTAATTTCACTAATGAACGTAACAAATAAATTTGAATATATCAATATTCTGCTTCACTTATTTACAAAGATGACAAATTTTAACTAGCAATCTCTCTATCCATTAATTGTCAAGAAATTCAATTGAGAATATGGCCAACATTAAGAATGATTTTATATCTTCCTTTTCAAATGTTCCTATCCAAGAAGCCCCATATTGAGAATGACTGAGATTTCTTTTGAATTGTTCTCGTCGAAGAAGTCCCACAAACAAAAGGTTCGCAAACCCTGATTGACTTTAATGAAAACAGTTGGAAAAGGAATGAGAAAGGAAACTTTCACAAGCCAAGGCTTTCAAAGCTTGGGAGAAAGGTGACCTAACATGGAATGGACCCATATCTACCAAAACCTTGAACTATGAGTAGTCCCATTTTGTTCAAACCCTGTGGCTTGAAATTGCCCCCATCGACTTAGTATTCTCTCCAATATAGGTCCCCCAAATCCACTTTTGAAACCTTTTCTTTTCTTTTCTTTTTATTTTTGATTCTAAATGAAAGTCCTATGGCCAGCTTTTGGCATATATGAGGAACTGTTGCTTCTGTGGCTTAAAAGTTTGGCATGTTTGGAATGCTGCTTACAACAGACTTGTCTAATAAATAATGATGTTAAAAAAAAAAAAACCAAAAATTCGATTTCGATTTGCATTTGACTTGCTAAAAAATCATTCAAGATTGGCTTGTCATAAAATTAAAGACAAACTCAAACATAATTTGTAGTTGAATTTAATTTGGATTTGATTTAATAAACTTAAATTTGTAAGAATTTTAAATCAAATTTGAATAAACTGCTATTCAGTTCAACTCAATTGCTTACAATGTCATATTACTACTAGTAGATAGAATTTTTAAGCAAAAATAAAGGAGAAAAAAATAAGAAGAAAGAATATATGTGTATTAAAAAATTGCAGATAGGTTGAAAGTTTTTTTGTAAATTATTTAGGAAAGACGAAATTTTTGAACAAATCTTAGAAAATTCATAAGTTGCAAATTAAAGCTTCAATTTTTTTTTCCAGGTCAGTTTAAAAAAAAAAAAATTGGGTATATGAAAAAGAAAATAGAGAGAAATTGAATGTTCAAAGAAATCTGCGGCCGTGTGATTTGATCAATGTGAGTGCTGAAAATGACAACGTAGACTCGAGAAAGGGTGTTGAAGTTGTACCAAACAAGGACGAATGAATTTAAAGCAGATACCTAATATTTTTGGGGAATTTACATTAAGCACCCATGAGATTCAATGAAAATATATAAAAATTTTCTGCGGTTATTGAAATTATACGCACTACCCCTAATTTTTAAATTTTATTACAAATTGACTTCCAGTATTAGTGTATCACTAGGAGGTATGGGATGATGGACGAATGAGCTCATAAGGTCTTATTTGATTTATTAACTATTTGATTATAAAAAAAAATTAAATATCTTACTATTAAAGCTATACCGAGGCACCCTAGTAACATCGAATCAACATAAATACAAATTTAAAATCTACACATTCAATTACATATTTAGTTAAATCTCACCGTACATTTTAAATATTTTAATAATTAGTTTAATGATTTATCGACCAAAATAGTTTAGAATCATCAAACGGAACACATATCTAAGTCAATTAGACATATGAATAGACACCAATTAAATGAACTCAGCCAAATTAATTAATTTATTAAATTTTTAACTAAATTTTTATTAATATAAGTAGCATGAATTCAGCCATCTTAATTGCACAGTTATATTAGAGAAAAATCTATAATAGATTTTAAAAAATAAAGAAAATAAGTGTAATTTTAAAAATTAAAAGAATATTTTATATATTTTTATCAAATTTCAATATGTATTGAAATTTGGGGTAAGAGTTTATCCCCATTGTTGAAGGGTTTGAGTTGCCTCCTTAAATCTCCCTTGAATCTAGCTAGGACAATCCTTTTTTTGCCCTTTTGAAGATGAGAAATGATCTGTTTGGTTTAAGCATTTATATCACAGGTCCATTGTTTGAAATATTGTCTGGTTAATTTATAGATTATTTAAACTAACCATAAAAAAAAAGGAAAAAAAGAAGTAGAAGGGCCAATACGTAACGCTAGTCTAGTCAATTAGGCATATTTCATGACTTGCTCCAGACGCGGTCTTAATAATTCACCAACTTTGAATCCAATGACGTGAAATTAGGTTTGCCAACGGGAATCAATAAGCAAGTTGAACCGGCATTGGACCGGATGCTTTTGCTCCAAATTTGATTCTATTTTAATTCTGAAATTTAATTAAAATTCACTTAATTTATAATTTTTTTTACTATTTATCTCATTTTTTTACAATTTACAAAAATAATTAAATAAAATTTTATTATCTAATTAATAACTTAACAAATAATAAAACAATATTTTTAATTTTTATTTCTAATCTTACTTGTATATTTTTTATTTTTATAATATATAAATAATATCAAAAAAAATAAAATTATATTTAAATATCTTCAACTTCAAGTTAAGCCTCAAGCAAGATATATATCGGACTTGAAATTTTTCTTTTTTAATTTTATCTCAACTAATTTAAAATCACACTCAAACATTAAAATAAATGTACGGACTTAGGTGTTCGGCTAGCTGATATTCACCTCTAGTTGAGAGGGTTGATGTTCGCAGTGGTAAAACCGACTTTATTAGTTACTGGAGATGAAAATTATATATTATTCGATGAAAAAATGAGAATATTTTTATAATAAAATTATTAAAAATAATTATGGTAATATGATATTTTTTAGAATAATTTTAAAAAAATTAAAATTACTTTAACAAAATTAATAATTTTGACAATGAATTGACTTTACATACGTGTCTCGCATTATATAAATGAAAATTAGAAGTGGATAGTGGGGAAGAAAAGCAAAATTATGTAAGGGTGGATTAACAAAATAATATAGTGGTACAAACATTATTATGGGGGTGTTTGGAGTTGTATAAAATAGTATAAAATTATAAAAGTAAATGTTTCGTAATTTGTACAGTGAGTGAAGAATTTAAATTTTATTGTCTCGTAATTTGCGTTTGTAGAGATTTGTAAGATTTTATTTTTTTTTTTTTTGGAAAGCTCCAAACGGAGCCTATATACAATACAAAAAAAATTAATGAAACTAAGTGCCCACGCCCGAGCCGACTCTATGATTCTGCCTATGGATGTGTATTTTATTGTCCAAGGTTTAACTTATAGTTAACATTGAGATATAAATATTAGGTCTACTGTCCACTCCGTGGCTTATTTTCGACGGTACGCAAAATCCACGACCAACAAGAGCGGCAAATATTGGGGGGCATGGGTTATGCCCTATTGATTAGCCACGTGGAAAAGTATGGTCACATGTACCTATTAGTCAACCTAGTCATATACATGATAATTTCATTTTAAGTAAGCAAAAAACAGCCTAGGAGGTCAATCCACTTACCAAAGGGCCCCAAACCATGCCATTTACATTCCAAAAAGGACATGGGCAATATAGACAAGGGAAAGGCCCCCTACATGTGAACAAGCCTCCAAAGCCAGAGTCCTTAATTAATTAGTCCCCACACTCCTCACTGATTGGTCCCATTGCTTTATATGTAGAGAAAGAATGTTTTGGGGACAAATGCTTTGGCTTAAATTCTTTTAAGAAAGAGACTTTTTTTAGGGTTTGTTAATTATTATAGGGCCTCCCACTGGGAAAAGATAAGGGTAAGTTGAAAAGTTTGATTTCTTGTTTAGGGCTTTTGAGCATTGGATTAATCAGTTGATTGGTAACTTTATATATTGATTTATTTGTGTATACTTCAATGATAATGAGTGTGTGAAAGGACACATAATTGGTTCGAATAGTATTAATTTTTTGAGTAGGAGTTCAAGCTCTCGTTATTGTACAAGTTTGTATCTTACTGTCATACATATTGAGAGATAAATGGGTGTAGTATTAACTAAATAGAATTCTCCACTAGAATTGTTACAATAGATAAACCCTTAATTAATAAGTTAGTATTTCTTTTCTAATACTTTTAAAGAAAATATAAAGATATATCTATGTTGTCATATAAAATGAATTTGGTTTTAATTCTAAAATTAATTTGTCGAAGTCATTTTCTCACTTTTAAAACTTAGCTTTTAAAGATAAGTTATATGACAATTTTACCCTATTCTTTTTATTCACAACTATTTTCTTTCTCTTATTTTTCTTTCAAAAATAACCAATTAGTAACTTCATTTTTAAGTAAATATTATGTTTGTTTAATGAGATATGAGGTAGGATAGAAGATAAAAATTACTTCTAATTTTATCATAAATTAAGTTATAATTGTTTATGATAATAATATTTCTAATAAAATATAAATAATATTTTAAATGATATTATAGATATTATCACATAAAAATTAAAAATAAAATGTTACTCTTTTATTTAATTTATATCTAGGATGTATTTGAAGTTTGAATAAATTTTTATAAGATCTATATTGCCAATTCATTGTGCCAATTTGGGGGTGGCAAAATAGACTGGTTGGGTGGGTTAGTAATAGGTTTAAATGAGTTGAAGGTAAATGGGTGCAACCCAAACCTACCCATTTAAAAGGCAGGTTAAATATAGGTAGATTAAATACGAGTTATTACAAACTCACGAACCCATATCACAACCCATTTACTTATGACCTAACTTACTTTAAAAAAAATTAAAAATTTATTTCAATTAATATATATATATATATATATATAAATACATCGATATTTATTTTAATTAATATAATATTATACATATTATATAATATTATATATTATATTTACAATTTTCAGTTAATTTTGAATTTGTACAAACCGATTTATTTTTTATTCAATTTTAAATCAACAACTCTCTCTATCTCTGTAAGTGCGCGCGCACGTACTCGTACTCATGCGTGTGTATGTGGGTGCATGCGCGAGTGTGTGTGCGTATGCACGTGCGCACATGTGTGGGTGCATGTGCGCTTGCGTGTGTGCGCACACGTGTGTGTGCGGGTGTGAGCGCGCGCGTGCGTGTGCGTGTGCGCGTGTGTGTGGGTGTGTTTGCGTGTGTGTGTGCACGCGCACGCGTGTATGTGTGTGTGTAGGGCCGGAGCCAAAATTTTTGTTGAGAGGGGACACCGGGCACAGGGGGGACACCGGGCACCAAGGGGGCACCGAGTACCTAAGAAAAAATAACAATCGACTTATTTTTCGATTAAGAGTAGGAGAGAAACGATGTTATTTTTAGAGAGAAAATAAATTATTTTTGAGTATTAACTAGTGAATATATTTCTCACAATTAATGGTTCAAGCAGCTGAAGTTTATTAGAGATCTCCCTCGTTACAAAAAATATAATTATTATTAAATTTTATTATCTATAGAATTTATTGTTATATGCTAAATTTGCTGATAGTATAAACAAAAATAGGCAATAATGTATTAAAATGATACACTTTATTTCACAAAAAATACCAAGTTTGATTCTTTTAAACTTCTTATATGTTAAAAAATTTTGAGTTAACTTAAAATTTTTAATAAAATCAAAATATCTTAATTTTTAATTAATTTAATTTTTAAATAAAATTAAAATAACAAGGAGGGGTCATTTGACCCTCCTTACCTCCACGTAGCTCCGCCCATGTGCGTGTGTGCGCGTGTATGGGTGTGTGTAGGTGTATGCGCGCACGCGCGCGTGTGTGTGGGTGTGTGCGCGCGCGTGTAGGTGCGCACGTGAGTGTCTATGGGTGTGTATGTGGGTGCGCGCGTGTAGGGGCGCGTGCACATGCTTGTGTGTATGCGTGTTTTTGTGTGTGTGTGTGTGTGCTTTTTCTCTCTGGAGAGAGAGAGAGGTGAGAGAGAAAATAGTGTAAAGAGGGAGATTAAATTAGTTTTTTAATTTAAATGGGTGTTTTAACGGGTCCTGTTTTACAACTCAATTGCACCCGTTTACAACTCAATTGCACCCGTTTACAAATGGGTATTTTATAAGTTACCCAATTACAACCTAATTAGTAAAATAATAGGACCAAAACTCATTTATTATGAGTTTAATTGGACGGGTTGATAAGTTTGAGTCGATTTTGCCACACCTATGCCAATTATAAAATCGTTACTTTTATAAAATTTTATTAATTTCACAACTCTAAATATGTATAAATCAGATGAAACAACCATGCGACTTCATAAAAGGGTATTAAAAACTGAAACCTCACGTGGCACCCAATTATTCGGTTGATGTAAAGAGAAGAAAGCTGTTTCTTCTGACGTGATGTATAACTCTTGTGATAGAACTTGGAATAAGATGAATTGAGATAAATTGAGATACATTGAGAGTTCGTAATGCGTACAGTGAAAGAAAAAAGTTGATATGATATAAAGTTAACAGAGATTTATAAAATTTTTTGGAGTTTATTTGCAAACCAAACAGAGTTAAACGATCTTGGATAAAACCCTGGGAGCATTTGGTACAGAGAAATTTAGGTCTTATTTCTAATACGTGGGCTCCCAACTATTGGTTGAAAGTCAATGTCTCTAAGTTTGCATCGATTTATCTCCCCCCCTCTCTTTCTCTCTCTTTCTAGCATCAAATTCTACCAAATTTTGAGTAATCTCATAGTCGCATTGGAGTGAAAGAAGTTAAATAGTGTTTGATTAGTTAAAAAGCACCATAAAAATATAAAAATTTAATATAAAAGTAATATGTGACAAGATTTAATTAAAAAAAAGTACAAAGAAAATTAGTAAAAGTTCATATGTTTTGATTGGTTTTAATTAATCAAACACCTCATTAATAAAATTTGATAAAAGTTATGAGTTCGTAATTTGTGTAATAAGATAAAAAATAAATAATTTTTAAAAATTTTTAATATTTTTTAGTAAATATCAAATCTCCAAATGTAGCCTTAATTAGGGTTCTCATGCCTCTAGCAACATCTCGAGAAAGAAATAAAATAAAAGAGATTGACACGTGTCATAACAATTACCATTGACAATTTCTTTTTAAATTATTAAATTAAAATTCAATAATTTAAACACATTTAAGGTATGTTTAGCGTGATGAAAAAGAGATAAAATGAAATAAATTGTGTATTCGTAATTCGTGCAGCTGTAATAAAAAGTGAATAACTTTTAAAAATTTTTAGTATTTTTTTACTATTTTTTAAAATTTTTTATCACTCCAAAGGTAGCCCTAATAATATAATCCGAAGCTAAATTATTCTTAAATAGACCGTGCGAGTTGAAAGAAATACAGAGGAGCCACTCGCTCTGAATTTGTATACATATATATAAATCATATAAAAAATTAAGTAACGTTATACTTACATCTTTTTATTTGTACTATTCTTACACTTTACTGGTCATAACCAGTATAGTATACTCAAAATCATCACAGTCGCACGTAAAAAGTGACATCTAACGGTTATAATGATTTTAAATAAAATACACTGATCATGACCAGTGAAATATAAGAAAAGTGTAAATAAAAAAAATGTAGGTGTAGCATTACTAGAAAAAATTCTAGCACAAAGGAGACACATGCAGGGAAAGAGAGGAAAGTAAAGGAATTTGATGGTACGACCATCTATAATGGATTAGGTGATGAAATTAAGGAACCATGGTCCCTTTCTAATATTGGATTTCGGGTCCATTTCCAAACGTATTAAAAATAATTTAAATAGATTTATTGGTAACGCAATCCATTCTTTAGTATTTCCAGGTAACCCTAGTGACCTAGCTGTATATAATTCTAGTCGGATTGCGTTCCTAGTGCCTATTCCTCGATGCATTGGGTTAGAAAATTTTAAGCACCTCTTTCTCTGAATACTAAAGAACTTGCCAAAGAAGAAGAAAAAAAAAAGAAATAAAATTTAAAATTGTTTTTCATATTTAATTTATGATAAAATGAAAAAAGGCACGAAATTTGAAAAATTAAAAATAATTAAACCAGAAATTTAATTTATTAATTAAATATTTTATATTTTTAATTTATTAAAATAAAATTATGCATTAAAAAATTTTATAATTTTTTTTTTCATTTTCCTACTATTTTCCCCTCATTTTCGGCCTCCCCCCCTCTAAACCTCCGATCCAAACACACTCTTTGGAGACTAGCGAGGAAGAAGCAACACGCTAAGGAAAGAGGGATGGGGGAGAAATTTGAGACTGACCATCCATGGTAGTAATCGAATAAGGCATGGATAAAGAAATTTGGGACTATGATCGTTCGTTTGGGAATTCTAAAACTATAGAATAATACTAAAAATTTTAAAAATTATTACTTTTATTTTATTGTATGAATTACGAACTCACAATTTTTATCAAATTTAACATTTTCTGCACTCAAAACACTTCTTTAAGATTAAGTGCAAAGCTTGTTCTCGTTACTTCCTCCAAAATTCGTAATTTACTTATGATTAATGTCATCAGGTATTTACACGTATGCAGAATGTTAAAAAAATAAAAAAATAAAAAATATTTTACTGTACTTTTAAACACATTTTCATTACATTATTTTGTAATATTTGCTTTCATTAACTTAAAAGAAAATGATTTCTTTTAGACTATTTTCTTTATGTTAAATGATTTTTAATCCAAAATTAAAGTGTTTTTTTGGCCCATTATTATATTTTCATTATTATGAGTGTTTCAAATTACTAAAAATTCAAAAAAAAAAAAAAAAAAACAATACTATGGCTTTGTTTGATTGCCAAAAAATCAGAAAGTTTTTTAGTAATTTTTCTTTTATTTTATAGAACTCTTTTTATCAAAATTTAATTTTTTTAGAAACTGTAACTTTTAAATGTGTTAATACATAATAAAAAAAATTTCAAAAAATTGTAACAAAAGTTTTCTGTTTAAGTAAAAAAAATAAAAAAAAATTTATTTTTTCTAAATTTTGCTCAAAACAAACGTAAGTTTTTCAATTTTTTTAATGAATATAATTAACACCCCTTATAGCTACAACATCTAGAAAAAAATTAATTTTGGTGAAAATTATCAATATATGAAGAAAAAAATTACAAAAAAGATTAAAAGTTTTTTTTTTTAAACTAAATGAAGCCTAAGCCACCAGAATTTTTAATCAAAAATATTGAATTAGAATGATGTAAATGCATTATAAGCCAATTATTTTTAAATAATCACACATCAATAGGAACATTTACCACACCATTTTCACACTTTTTCTAATTAAAAATTCTGATAAAATAATATTTTTTAAATAAAAAATGGTACGAGAGGTAAATAAAAATATTCATTTAACTTTTTATTGATATGCAAATGAGTAAATTATACTTAACTCCCTCAAACATGGACAGTCATAATAGGGGATGAGCAGGACTCACGACTCTTCTAAATTTTAAAATTTTTTTAATATTTTCATATATTTAAAATTTTTATTTCATATAATATAGTGGTTGACCTCCTTAAGTTTTCAAAATCCTTTAATACTCTCATAAAGTTTAAAATTTTTTTTATACAATATAGTGTTTGGCTCTTCAAAATTTATAAAATTCTACTTTACTCTCAGTTCAATACAAAATTTTTCATGTTATCTCCCTTACTTAAAATTTTGAGTCCATCACTGCATTCAAACATTTGGCTAATTACAAGTGGTTATGTTCATCAATATTTTTATTTAACATTAATTATGAAAGTTTAAAATAATTTAATTGTGATAAATATTTTAAAATAAAAGAGATGAAGGTAAATTTTAAATACCTAAACAGCGGAGGGGGTGAGAGGTTTCGTTTAAAATTTTGGAAATCGTCGAAAAATATTGAAAATTTTTTAAAAATTATTTATTTTTTATTTTATTATAACAAAGTACAAATTTATAATTTTTTTAATTTTTATTATTTTTTATCACTCTGGAAGTGTTTTGTTGACAAAAAATAGAGTAAAAAGTATAATAAAAATAGAACGATATGACATAATGGTGAAATGTAAAAAATTTTAATTAAAAAAAATATAAAAAATAATTAAAGTTACTGAGTTTTTGTAATGCCAAACAGTGACTCTATCGCACGAAAACTATAATTTACCACATACGCGCTGAGGAGAGGAAGGGCAAATGTCCGTGGGGGTGGACACACTGTGCAATTCTGAACCAGGAACTGACACAGTTGTTCATTAAAGGGGCGATGGTGGAAGTGTACAGGTACAAAAGTATCTTTGACTGGGCTCCCCACTCTTTAAGTTCATTTAATTATTATTCTTTCTATACGTATAGTTGTACATACCAATCGTATGCATATATATATATATATATATATATATGTCTGTGTGTGTGTATTAATATTATTTTAAAATTTTAATCAATCTGAAATAGCCGTCCTCTGTGTCCTACATTGATCGTCAAAACCTCTGCGAGTAATTCAAATTAAGACCAAAAACGTTTATTTTTCATTATTCATTTTTTTTTGTTTTCAATTTCTGCGTGATTATTGGATGAGAGATCGTGTGGCACGTTGACCACTTTTATTATTATGCATTTATTCATTCGAAAATAAATAGCACTTGATTACAAGCTTTAATGCACTATGTATTTATATATATATATATAATCGATCTATAATTATTAATTATGATTTTTTTCTTAATTTATATTTTTTATTTTCTTAATATTAAATATGTAAGGATGATTTTTAAAAATTACACTTTAATATATTTGTTTTCTCATAAATATATTAATGATTATAGTGCTTATTTAATTTGACTTTTCTATATATGAGAAATAAATTAGCCAAAAAACTACAATTGTTCTATGCATTTTTTTTAATGATTTTATTTATCTATTTAAAATACAAGAAACAAATGGAAGTAAGGATGTTGTACTTTGTATCATTGGGGTTGTTTGTTCATTAAATTTTATCAAAAATTATAAAAAATTACTTATTTCAATCAAATTTTGTCACATAACACTTTTAAATCAACTTTTTGTATTTTTTTTAATATTTTTTGCCATCCAAATATTGCAGACTAGCAAAATTGTCACCAATTTCATCAAAATAAATTTATTAAACTAAGGGTGTGTTTGTCAACTTAATTTTTTAGTAACTTTTAATTTTTTTTTATTTTATTTTTATGTGCTAAGAGTTTTAATTTCTATCCAAAGATGATGTTTTACTAAAAGTATAAAAAGTTACTGGACAATTACAATTACAAAATTTAAAAATTCTTAACAACATTTAATTAATTTTTTTCAAAAAATAAAAAATTACATTTTATAACTTAAAAATAATTAAAAATCGTGCTGCTAAATGAGTTTTAGTTAAATCTTAACAACTCTATTATCACCTATCACAGTTCCAAGGCACAAGAAGTCCTCCTGTAAATATACGTTTGATATCTGTACTTTACGTTTAGTTTGTGATCATAAATTGAGTTATTCATAAATTATTCGATCTCAATTTAAAATAAAAAAAAAATTAACTAGAACTTGATTTGTAAGTTTAATTAAACTAATTCGAGCTTAATTTGTGCTCCCTTTAGAATCGAGCACAATTTATGATCACAATAGTGATGACCACTTTTTATAGAAGGATATATGTATAGAATTAAAGTGGAATTGGATGAATATTACCTCTCTTATTTTATCTCTTTCGTCATGATTGAATTGAACTTGCATCAAAAGAGAAAGGCCAATCGCTGGGTCCACGGTACTCAATGGGGACCACTTCATAGGCGCAGATCCCAGTCACTACTAATCCAAACTTTAGTTATGTTGTGATCATTAATTATTAGAAGTCAGGAATAGTGTTTTTTTTAATTATTTTTTCCCTTTAATCCTTGTAATTGATTGTACCGCATGGTTGATTGTCTGTTAATTTTTAATATTATTTTATTGATCAACATTTATTTCAAAAAATTTAATTTCAAGTGTGAGATTAATTTGAATTTGCACGCGATAGGGCACTCAAATCCTTTATCCACCCAAGGAAGTGTTGCTAATCTCAAGTAAATTTTTTTTCCGATTGGTTAATAAATTATGATTAATTAATTTACTATGATGGTAAATTATGACTAATTAATTTATTATGATGGATTCATTTATTTCATACATTAATTAATCATGTGAGATTTATTTTCTAGTGGTCACTGATTCGAATCTCTTCAAGATTACTGGAGGGTTCACCTGATTGTCAACTTTAGGATATTAGAGATTAATCGACATGCGTATAAACTGGTCTGAATAACTTTGGTTTAAAAAAAAAAAGCAAAAAATGCTGAAAAAAACATTCAAAAAAATCTTGAAAATGAATTCAAATGGTTGGGGGTAGGTCCGGTGCACCGGACCGTCTGGTGCACTTACGGACCGTTGGATCAAGATGTTATTGTTTGATCTAACGGTTTGCAAGTACACTAGACGGTCCGGTACCTCGCATACCCGGATCCGAATTCAAAACCGAGCTTTTTTGTCATCATTGTCACTGTTTAATTATTGGTCCCAACGCTATCTTTTAATCGGAGCTGGTCAAAGTTCGCTCAGTTTGGATCCTTCCGCTTCCATATGTGGATATGCTGCGTTTGGTTTTGTTTTAACTTCTAACTTTTTTCTTTTTTCTTTTTTTTTTCACCTTATATGATTTTTATTATTAATTTTTTTTTAAAAAATATAATTTTTAAGCATATTAATTGCATTTAAAAAAAATGAAAAAATTCATGTTCACCCAGTTAAAAGTTACGAAATAAAAAAATTCGGTTTTTCATTATTTTTTGTCCAAACAGGTGTTAATTTTTTGATTTTTTTTACAAATATAATTAATACGCTTAAAAGTTACTTTTTAAAAAAAATTAAATTTTGATAAGAAAATATTAAAAAAATTAACAAAAAAAAATTGAAAACTAAAAGTGAAAGCTTGTCAAAATCCAATATTTTGAGGTCCTGTGAAATCCAAGTTCGTAATAAACTCAATAATCTATATATATATATATATATAGATTATGTATTATGCATAACAGAAAATGTATAAAAAATAAAATATATACTATGTATTATATATTTTAGGAACGGTAAATATTATACGGCAACTAGAATGTGCATTCCGGATTACTTCAATTTGGTTTTTCATTTTAGCTACAACTTTGAAGCGTACTTTAATTAAACCCATAAAATAAATAATGAATTTAGAGTTTATTTGGTTTGTTAAAAATTACTGAAAATTTTTAAAAATCTCTAAAAATTTTTAAAAGTTATTCAATTTTTATCTCACTATACAAATTACGAATTTATTAATTATCTCACTTTATCTCAATTTTTGTTATTCCAAACACACTTTAAATTTACCTGTCTCAACTCATGAAAAAAGAAGTCGGTCAACAAAGCACCACTAAGGTCACCTTGACTTTTAACCAATCAGGTGGTGTTTAATTTGTAATAAAAATTAAAAATTACTATAATAAAAGTGACACATGAAAATTTAATTAAAAAAATTAAGAAAAATTAAACTTTTTAATAATTGGTTTAGAATCTAAACACAATTATAACTATTTAACCAACCACGTAGAAAGATAACTGTTGATGAGCTGTGCGTGTGCATCATAATTTAGCAGCAGGTTACAAACTTTGGAACAATTTTATTACGGAATTTTCATTTAATTTTTAATATTTTATGAAATTTTTTTTACATTTATTTTTTTTTATTTTTGTTACTTTTGATAGGTTTTATTTTGAAATTTGACTTTTATAAAACTTATCTAAAAGAAAAGCCAAATTAAAGTTGCTTGAAAAAAAAAAAAGAAAAGAAAAGAAAAGGCGCATTTAAATGAGTAGATAAGCTTTTCACATAATTTTTTTTTTACTGGATTTAATTTATGAATTTACATAAAAGCTGAAAGTGCTAAACTCACAAAGGTAGAAAATTGAATGACTTGACATTTTTAAGTATAAAAAGGAAAGCAATTTGCTAAATTAGTAGAAGGCCCAAACTAAGAAGACAATAGAATTTGGAACAATCAATTCCATATGAAAAAAGTGCTCAATCTTGTGGATCAAATTACGGGAAGGGGGTAGGTCCGGTTGCACCACAGACCGCTGGATCAAACCCAACACAGTGATCGGGATTTGATCCAATGGTCCATGGTGTATCGGACCTACCCCGGTCCCCAAATTACTTAGTGGTATTTGATTTGTTATTCTATTTCTGTTTTTTTATTTTTATTTTATATTTTAAAAATCTCAAAATAAGAAAATAAAAATGCTTCGTTTTTTTTATTTTGATATTTTCTTTATTTTGAGTTAAAAACAGTCAAAATGAATTTTTGTCATTTTCTATTTCATGTGCAAACACATTTTCTGTTTTCTAAAACAAAATTTGAAAACACAAATAATCAAATACGTTTTGAACTGTTTTCTTTTTTTTTTATTTTCAAAGACAAAAATGAAAAATGAGTTTAAAATAAAAAATAAAAAATAAAAATAAAAAAACAAATTAAATACTCTCTTATATTTTGAGTTTATTCGCCAATAGTCAGTAATTTAAATTTCCTCAAAAACAAACTCGGGAGATTGTGTTTTTTTTTTTTTTTTGATGACCCGGGGCCTTGCCTCACCAACCGAGTTATGGAGAATAGTAAAAATCGTGAACTTGAAAGAAATGCAACCACTCCGTCACGTGTGTGCCCTCTATTAAGTAAAAACTGAAGTCAAAAGTAAATTATCACGAGGGTGGAATCTTAAAGTATGTTTTGGTACTAATAAACTAAGTTATTTATTAGTTTTAATTTATTTTAATTTTATGACTTTTTTAATCAAAATTTAATTTAATTTTTTTGTTTGGTATTTTTAACCATGTTAATCGTATTCGTAGAAAAAAAAATATAAAAAACATAAAAAATTTTCTTGCTCAGTTTAAAAAAATTAAAGAATAAAAAAAATCAAATTTTCTATTTTTTAATTCGGGCATGAATATTTTATTTTTAATTATTTTTTATAAGTGTGATCAATATACTTAAAAATTATTAAACAAAAAAATATTAATTTTTATAAAAAATTATATAAAACAAAAATAGACTAAAAAGAAAAAACCAAAAATCAACTTTGGTTCAAACTTGAGCCTTTGCGCGGAGTATCCAACTTGCCCTTGCCTCTTCAGCTACCCTTGTGGTTGTAATTTTTTTTTTTTTTTTTTCCCAAGGCATGGTTGTGAAATTTCACCTCGAGCTAAATCAATACATATTTCAAACAAAAATAATAAAATGATGAAAATTCAAAATCGGCAAGGTGTGGTCAATAAATCGGTAAAAGATCGCCGACCACCCATGATCTTATTATAAAGGCTGTCGGCTTCAAAGCCCCTGTAGAGAGACTGTGATTTCACCCTCCCTTTGATTGGCCTTCAAGCCTCGGCTGCATTTTCTCTCTCCATGTCCTGAAGAGAGAGAGAGAGAGAGAGAGAGAGAGAGAGAGAGGGAGGAAGGATCTAATGGAGTACGAGAGGATTCACAAAGTTGAGGTATGATTAGCTTTGTATACGCCTAATGGACATTTATGAGAGAAAAATCTCGATTTTCTATTGTATATTTGAAGTCAAGGCAGAGACAATTAGGAGATTTTGATCTCTTTCTAGCATTCTCATCATGTGTTTTTGTGAAAAATCTATTTTCTGCTGTTTTTGAAATGGGTTTGTGTAGAAAGATTGAATTTGAATGAAAAGCTCGAGGTTTAACACGCCTGGGCTGAGCTTGATCTGGGTTACCAAAGATTGCATTTTTGTCTCTTTTTTTCTTTCCTTGATTTTTTTTTTGAATTAAAATAAGAAAACCCTTTTTGGTGTTTGAATGAGTTTCTCAAATAGGGGCTTTATGGACTGGTGGGTTGGGTTCCGTTCCAATGATTCTGTTACAAAGTTGACTCTTTTTTGGCTCCCCCCCCCCTTCTTAAAAGTTAGTTCTTCAAAGTGTTCAGCTTAGCTCTAATTGTTTTCTTTTTTTTTGGTCTACTGTAGACTGGTGTAATTTCTCCAAGTAAATTGAGGATGAAGCTCATAGGGCTTCACAATCAGAGGAAGAAAGATGGATCAAATAGTAACTCTTCAAGAACATCTCCTTCCAAGCTTGAGGATGCTGAATTTGTCAAGAACAGTTTGTTGGCCACCAACACTGGAAACTTTGACGAGGAAGGTATGCAAATGCAACTGTGCTCCATCTTGATTTTGACACTATCTACTGTTTATTACTGTTTTCAGCTGGACAATTGCATTAAATCAGCTCAAACTAGTTTAGTTGTCGTTCATATTGATCCCAACTTTAGACTGTGTTCTATATCTACAAATTTAGGAACTGATGTTAGGGATGTGTCCACCAATTGCAACCCAACACCCCCACTTAGTTTTGTTGTTTTGGCCTTTGGGGCTCAACTTTGAACCAGTTTTGATACCTTGAGAGGGGGGGGGGGTTAAAGTATAAAAAGCTTTTGTGCTGATTTTTTGGTTTCTTCCATTCATTTGCAGCTTCTAGTTTAGAAGTTTCATCGGTTAAATTATCAGGTAATGGTGTGCAAGATGCTGGCCGAAGTGATCAGAGTTCTTGCCAGCCAAGGGAATTTGTGCCAAGGGAAAATGTTAAATTGCAGCAATTTTCAAAGATTGAGAGTGGTGGTTCAAGTTCAGTTCACCCAATGAGAACATTAGAAGATGAAACTCTTGATTATGATAGCAATGCTAGTTCATCTAGCTTTGAGTTTCATAAAGGAGAAAGATCACTTCACAATCCCATTGCAAGGTCCCTTTCAAGACCTATGTCGTCTAAGTGGAATGATGCGGAGAAATGGATAATGAATAAGCAAAATGTGCAAGCTAGTTATTCTAAGAAAACCCATATGCAAAGTCAAGCGAGTCGGTTGCCGTTGACAAATATGATGAGGGTTGCTCCGGAGTCTGCAAGCTATGATCAAAAGCCTTCCGTTAAGCGGGTTGATTTCTGCCAACCACCGTCTCAAATGAGCTCCGAGAAGTTCTCTTTTGTTCCCTCTGGAACTCACCCCTTTCCCATTCAAACTAATGCGGCAAATGTTGCAATTGAATTGTGTCCTCCAAGCAAGGATTTGACTGAAGTGGACAACAGGGATTCATCCTGTACAAAGAGTCCAATCGAAGATACCACAGGTTAATCATCCTATAACACCTGTGATTTCCAATCTATACACTCATTGATTTGTAGGTTCATTTTTTTTTTAATCCCTGATTGGTATATGATATTGGGTTTCCCAGTTTTAAAACTTGGAACTATTCAGGTGGAGTGAGTACTTTCTTGTTTAACCACAAAATCCCTATACCAGGAATGCTTTTTTTGTTGCATATAACTTTATGAAACTCAGTCCCTTCCTGAGACAATACTTCCAAAAAAATTGAATTGTCAGTTAAAATCATATTTTTTATTTTATTTTATTTTTTTGTATCAACCTCTGTATCAGTGGTTGTTATTTATTTATTGTTTAAAACTGTGGTACAGAATGTTTTCTTTTTCTCTACCCCTTGTTAAATATATCCAAGCAGGGGAGATATTTGTCACGTAAATAAAATTGAGTAGTGCTGGAGGCTGATTGATGCTTGCATTACATTTTAGCTGATGCTAAAATGCAAGCTAGTAACACTGTAAGAAGAACAGATGCACACATGTAAATATGGGTACGATGTGACACAAATATCTTGACATGTCAATATTTAAAGTTATCAAGACATGACATCGCAGGGGCACATTAATAAATAAATATATAATTTTATATATGTATATGAAAAAACTACTACTTATTCATTTTTGGATTATAAATGCATCTATCTTTTGTTTATATCTATTTTAAAATATTGTATTTACAAACCAATTTGAATTTTTAGATCTTAAAATTCCTAAAATGAAAATAAATAAATGATTGGGAATTAATAAATGTATTTCATATAATTTTTATCTTATTATTCAATTGCAAGTTTTTTTTTTTTTTTTTTTTTTTTTTTCAAAATTACAATATGTTTTATGTAAGTTATAAATATGTCTTTATCTCAAGTGTTCGAAGAGTGTAGGTATCCGACTCAATACAACACTGAAATGCCACCTTCTTAGGACTGTCCGTGCTTCTTGGATAACACCTATCAAGAAGACATTCAGAAAAAAAAATTGATAATCTACATTGCTTCGAAGCTACACACTTGTGTTGACCATGATCATAGCACAGGATTATTTGATTGTTAAAACTGTGGATGGAAAAATTTCAGGGAAAAAAAATGTCAAACTAAAGCCTATAGATAGGACTCTATGAGATGATTCCTTTTAATCTTTTCTTGGGTTTTGCCATTGCTTTACCTGTTTAAAAATTTGATTGTATTTTGTAAATGGTAGTGTTTTTGTTTGAACTTGTACATATATGGATATTTGTAAAACATAGAATTCATAATCCACTCGCTAGAAACACAGATGTTTAACCATATAGGTTATTTATAAAATTTATATTTCATGTTTGAATTCACTATTAATGAACAGCACTTCCTGCCATAAGAGCAGTCTCAATGAGAGACATGGGAACAGAGATGACCCCTATTCCAAGCCAAGAGCCTTCAAGGACTGCAACTCCTGTGGGGGCCACAACGCCACTTCGCAGCCCGACTTCTTCAATCCCTTCTACTCCTCGAAGAGGAGCACCGGCATCCACCCCTAACGGGCAGACCACCGATGATGAGTCTCAACATGCAACAGAGAATAGCAAAAAAGAATTGTCAGAGCAAGAAGTAAAGCTTAAGACAAGGAGAGAGATAGTAGCCCTTGGTGTCCAACTGGGCAAAATGAACATTGCTGCCTGGGCAAGTAATGATGATAAGGAAAAGAATGAACCTACGGCCGAAAGCATGGATGCTGCAGCACTTGAGCGGATTGAATTTCAAAAGCGTGCAGCTGCTTGGGAGGAAGCTGAAAAATCTAAACACAATGCGAGGTTTTTTCTAATAACCCTTGTTCTTTGCCCTATTTCGACAAACATTCTAATCATGAAAGGCACTTTAGTCTCAGTTTCTTTGATGTATCCTACTTTCCAATGGAGATTTTGAAGTTAAAGATGTCCTGAAAATTGCAGATATAAGCGTGAAGAGATCAAAATTCAAGCTTGGGAAAGCGAGCAAAAAGCAAAACTTGAGGCAGAGATGAAGAGAATAGAGGTATTTGAGAGTTTAACTTTAATTTTATTACGACAATGTTTTTTTTTTTTTTTTTCCTTTTTTCTTCGAGCAGCTTTTTATTAGATTGAATTTGAAACTTTGGCAACCGACAACTTTAACATGAAATGCTCATACTTTTCAGGCCCGAGTTGAACAAATGAGAGCACACACTCAAGCAAAGATGGTGAAGAAGATTGCTATGGCAAGGCAAAAATCAGAAGAGAAACGGGCTGCAGCTGAAGCCAGAAGAAACAAACAAGCCGAGAGAACTGCAGCGCAGGCAGAATACATTCGCCAAACAGGTCGAATTCCATCCTCATCCTCCTGTTGTGGTTGGTTTTCATAAACAGTTCACACAGGAAATTTCTTCTCCATTCCATCATCGCTGTGCAAAATTAGCCTCTCTTTGTATTTCACCATGGAAGGTGTGTTTATCCTTCGTGTTATCCATCCCTGTATACCCTTGCAAACCTCAGGAGTGTGAATTGTTTACATGAAAGAATTTTGCATTCGATGCATAGTGTTAAATTTTGTGTTCATTTGCAAGTGGTCAGAGAGTTATTTTTCAGAAAGCCATTGCTAAGAAGATTATCTAGAAGAGGGTTTTTATACTCGTACCAGAAAGGGTCAATCTTAATATATGAAGGTTATGCATTCTGTGGTCTACTTGCAGAAATGGTGTAAAAAAGAAGGTAAATTAGTGTAAAAAGTTCCTGCATTTCAGCGTGTAGAGAGGGTCAGATATAAGTAGTCTTTCGTCTGCAAGTATAGAGGTTGATTACCATGTTTTAACTTGTGTCGAGCTCAAGTGTTGTCATCCTGAAAATTCAAAATATAGTGCTGAGTTCTGCTTAACATAAGAACACCTTGCATATTTGGAAGGAAAACATAGAAAGTAGAGTGAAAAGGCATCAGATTTACTTTATTTTTTTTGGGTTGGTTAGAAGAAACAGGAGAAAATGAATATATATTTGTATTTGTCAAAAATATATAATTAATCATAGAAAATGAGCAAATAAAAATAATTTCGTTTCCTTTCCATTTCATCTTTCTCTTGACAAATCTTTGGTCGGTAATGAAGATCCAAGTATTGCCCCTACCAGCAGAGCATGACCGAGTTCAATTTGACATACAATCTGAATCTCTCCTCAATAGTTTTGAATGATCCACACTATGCCAAATCACGAACTTCAGTGTCATCACTTGTTTCAAGCTTTGGAAGTTTTACAAGAAAAGGCCTGCTACGATAATTTGCAAACATAGAACTTATGCATATCAACAGTTAATATCTACCAATTACATTTATGATGGAATTCATGCATATCAACCGTTAATATCTACCAATTACATTTGTGAGACCCACATAGATGATCAACCACAATTTGTCGATTGGTACTGGCACCGTCCTTAGCAAAATGCTTCAAGAATCATCATAATCAAAGCCAGTGTTTCTTTGGCATCAGAGGTGCCAGTTTTTGTTCAATATTAATTTTGTGCATTCACTCCCGTCATTACTTAAAAAAGCCAATGGAGGTAAGAGTATCAGCGCACGACTGAACCGATCAACCCATCAAGCCACCTCTTTAATTTGGTTCTATTTTTTCAAGTAACGGTTGTGTTATTGTTTAAATAAATTTAAGAAATTGAATGATTCTGTTCTAGTTCAATATGAAAGGCCGGTTTAACCAACCAACTTGAATATATATATTTATATATTATACTACCATCTCTATGTTTGGATGGTGTTGGCTCTATGTTAGTGTTGGATTGCCCTTCTATGTTCATCCAAATAATTTCTATCCATTTTTCAATAACCACGCCTTTGCTTTTCGTACTGCTTAATTAATTATCATTAAGCTTTTGATTAATATATGGTTAATGTATATTTAAAGTTTAAACATACCCTTAAGCTATGTTTGTTTTACGAGATGGGATAAGGTAGGATATAAGATACCAAGTGACAATATCCTTGAGAGATGTTATACCAATATAAGTCTCATCTCGAATTTAGTGTTACGTATATGAGATGACATATACAATCTGATATATCTTGTCTATCCTGCGTTTGTTTAAATAAAAAATGTAATGGGGTAAGAATCCAAAGTCTAAAATATCCCTCTATTACAAATTCCCGCTTCTTAACATTTTGGGAAGTTATGGGCGGAAAACAAGTCAAGGGGTAAAATGGTCATTTCATTAATCGAGTTTGAATCAAGTCAAAATTTACTTAATTAATAAGAAATATGTCAACTAATAATTCTTAGCTTTTTGAAAAGCTTGAGATGCAAGTATGGTTAAAAATGTGCTGATGGTAAAACAATCATTTTTGAGTTCAAATTTGGATTGAGTAAGAATTTATTTAACTATTAAGGAACATGTTAATGAATATTTTCAGCCTTTTTGTAGCCAAGAATACATATCTGGGATAACCAAATCCATGGATAAAATGATTTCAAGTTCAGATCAAGTCAAAAATTACTAAACTAATAAAAAACTTGTTAAGGAATACTTTCTTAATCTTTGGAAAGCCTAAAACATTGAACGTGTGCCAAAAAAGACCTAGTTGTAAAATGGTAATTTTACAGCCTCCAATTCGAATCGAGCAAAAGTTTAGTTAGCTATTAAAAAGTACGTTGATGAATATTTTTTAGTTTTTAGAGAAACCAAGAATACAAATTTGGTCTAAAAATGAACTCAGAGTAAAACGGTCATTTTATGATCCAACTTTGGATTGGTTTGAAATTTACTGAAGCTACTAAGAAACTTAATAAGTAATAATTTCTAAATCTTTTGAAAAACCCAAAATAAAAATATGGGTAAAAATGGGTCTAGAAATAAAATAGTGATTTTATGACTAAAGTCCAAATTGGGCTAAAATTTTTCTAATTGTTGGAAAATATGTTGATGAATATTTTTGTCTTTTGGAAAGCCAAAAATATAAAATTGGTCAAAAAATAAATCCAAGGATAAAATAATCATTTTATGATATGAGTTTGGATTGGTCTAAAAATTGCTAAACTGATAAAAATGTAGTAAGGAATAATTTCTCACATTTTTGGATGCCAAGAATTTAAATTTGGGTAGGGGTGAAATAGTTATTTTATAACCTGAGTTTAGATTGGCCTAAAATTTATTAAGTTGATATGAAAGTAGTTGACATGAAACTTACTAAATATATTTATAAACCTTTTGAATTGTCCAAAATATGAAGTTAGACTAGAAATAAGGCCGAACGGTGAAACAATTACTTTATACCTTGATTTGGGATCAGATTAAATTATTTCTTAATAAATAATAATTACTTAACATTTATTTTGTTAAAATATATTTAACAAAAGTAATTATTATTTATTAAAAATAATTTAATTTAATAAAATAAATCATTTTAAAAATAAGTTGTGATTTTTATTAAAAATTAATTTTAATTTAATAAATATTTTAAATAAAATATAAGTCATTATTATTCATTAAAAATAATTCTCTTTTTAAGCTTTAAATGGCGTTTTAGTCATTTAATCATCATATCCCACTAAACTCTTGTTATAGGAAATGTCGTGCGACTTTCATCTTGAAATAGTATATACTAAATATGAAGTACATGATATTTTATTAAAATGTCTTCCGTATTAAAAAAAAAAAAAATACAACCAAACGTAAATTACTATCCCATCAGAATACTATATCCTATCCCACCGTTATCTCATAAAACTTGATGTTAATTTTGACTGGACCCGACTTTTCCAGCGGAGGATTGCCATGGTATATATGAATGGGGTGGGCCTGGAAATCTTAAAATGAAGGACTGTTACTTTTATTCATGTTTGAGGAAAGCTTGTACCTCCTATTTTATTACTCAAGATTTTATCCACATAATCAACTAAAAACTGGTTCAATTCTTCTCCCCCCACCCCCCCTTTTCCCGCACATTGAACATACAATAGCATGATGATAGAGGCAAGATATTTCCGGAGAATCGAACCCGCTATTTTTTTTTTTCCTTTTTTAGTACATTGAACATACAATATCATTCGAATGGGAGAAAGATATTTCCGGAAAATTAAACCCGAAACATGTGCAAACAAAACAAGATTGCTTGTCACTTGAGTTACAAGCCACGCTCTGTCCTTTTTATAGTCACCTGAAGTATTATTCTAAAATTTTCAGATCAAACTGTCGTGCAAGATGAACACCTTGCGCATGATGGCAAAGAATACAGTGTGAATCAACACAAACCACCATTAAAGAAAAGAGGTCATTCAAACCCCACCCATGTGTAAAAAGGTAAGAGAGTTTTGAGAAAGGGGGGATACCCATTTTGATAGTGCCCTTTCTTGTCACAATTACAGCCCTCCAAGCGTCCTACCCTACCCCCACTGCTCCACATGCGAACTCAATTCCAAAACACAAGCAAACAGGTGAAAAGAAGAGCCACCCATTATCTTCCTACATTGATTGCAGACACTTCATGATAAACAAAACAAATTGTGCACAAAAAATTGTTGGGCAACCCTGCAAGCTTCGGAAAGGGAAAAGAGGGAAACATGTCAAATAACTTGTCAAAGCAAGGACCCAAGTGCTTTCACAATGAATTTGATTCCATCTCACTTCCAAATGTTATTCCACACCTTCAAATGTCAAGGCATTGGGTGCAATTCTCTCAGGTAGTGCTACAAACATCCCCTGCTGATCACCATCCCAAAGACTAAAATAGAATCAATCCATCTTCATGGAAGATTAAAACAGCTACAATGAAAATGGACATATCAAACTGAACTTTAATAAATACGCTCCATTTGTTTTATCGTAAAATATTTTTAGAAAAAAACACTTTTCACTCCATTTTTGGAACACAAGTTTTTTTTTTTTTTTTTTTTTCTAAGAACATTTTACCACCAAATAAACAAAGCATTAATGTAAAATAATTTTGAAAACAACACAATTATTACTTGTGTGACAAGAAAATATTTTTCAAAAACCTAAAGTATTTTTAGTATTTTTTCCAAAATACTTTACATTAAAACAAACGGAGCCTAAATTACCGTTTCATCTAAGTCACCTTTGAAAACATAAAGAAAAGGGCATCCAAAACTATCAACATTTTTCACAACTTCAATTATGCCAAACATTTAAGTACATTGTGTATATATATATATATATATATATAGAGAGAGAGAGAGAGAGAGAGAGAGAGAGAGAGAGAGAGAGAGAGAGAGGGAGGTGGACCAACAAAAGAAACTTGAGCAGAGGCAGAAGCATGGCTCAAACCCTGACCCTATGAACCTAACAAGGCAGGACCATTAATTTCTTGATTGCCACATCTACCTACAAGGAAAAGACCCACCACCAGGTTACTGGAATCCTAATCCAATTTTCTAATTCCGGATCAAAAAGATTACTTGCCCACTCTTATTTTCTGAGTCAAAATCAACAGCTACGCAAGCTTCAGCTCATCGTAGGCAGCTAGCAAGAAAATAATAAAACAGTAGCCCTCTCCAAATAACGTTGGTCTTCCAACAAATAGGTACTTTCCATATACTTGCGCATGGAAACAGAAGAAGTTTTATATAATTACACCATTATAGCTTATATCTAAGCTTTAAAGCTAGAACTATGCAATCCTTCCCACCAATATGTCACTTGGAAAGAAAAGCTAAAATTACAGATGATGGGATAGTATCTTAACTAGTTAAATTGTTGTTTCGGTAATCGAAAGACCCTACAGAAGCAACCCCACTGCTAAAATTTCTTGACTCCTGTTGGCTTGCGTAGTCGTCACAGCTGTTATTAGAGAGCCTCCGTACCGGGGACTGAGTTTAGAAGCTCTAGACCACGTTTGCCCATCTGTTGCATCTCTTGCGCAGAGAGTATCTTGATGCACCAGACACTGTTTACAAATTCTCTGGCAAGGAAAAAAAAAGCATGAGAGTACAAAAAATGAAAACCCCACTAGGAATAATGAAGCACCGTGTGAAATTAGTACAAACAACCACCCATAGGCAGCCAGTGCCACAAGTACCAGAAACTATATATGTATATATATATATACAGCCACAACTGTGGTCATCTATTTCACCAGGCTTCTCTAAGATGGCTTCTTTCAGTTGACAAAACTACCAAAGTCGTGAAACCAAATCACAACAATTTTATCACAGTTGATGTGCTATATGAACATAGTGCATGCGCTTAAATTTGAAAGCCAATCAATAGGTTTTAAACTTGAAAGCCATACCCTAAGAAAATAATCCAATGTGCTAAACAGGTTATAAAACTGGGATTTAATAATCAAAATAACCGAGGGGCGATAGCTTAGTGGGTAAGACCTCCCCCACCTAAGCAATTCAAATCATATCCTCCTTTCAGTCTTCAGCCTCCTATGTACCCAAAAATAATAAATAAATAAAATGACCAATAAAAGAAAAGAGTTTAGGATTAAGAATGTACTGCCAGGGATCATCGCCAAGGAGGAGAACATCATTCTCCCTGTCAACGAATACAAGCTGCCAGCCTGATCTCAGCGGGTCCTCCAACTGGCCTTCAAGGCAAACAAGCGAGCAAGCTCACTGCGCAACTCCTGGTAGCTGCTGAATTTGGAGATATCTAGTGATCTGCCAAAGGACCCTGACTTGTAAACCGTAATTAAAAACAACATTCACATTGATCTTAAGAAAGGCGAGGACATCTCATAGCAATTGCTAATAAAAGATTGAAAAGAAAGTGACAACTTAGCAAGAGAACTTTTCTTTTCTTGATTGCGCCCTTTTTTCTTTTTTTTTTGGGGGGGGGGGGTAAAATGGAATTGAATGGACAAAGTGATTTTCTGCAAGCATAAATCACACTAAGATCTGGCCACCAACAATATGTTAGAAGCCAAAGGCAACTACCTTACAAAGGTTCCAGTTGTCAGGTTTGCTTGACCCACATTTTCAGTAGACTGATGGAAACCTGATTCATCGATGCAACTGGAAGGTGTCATTACCGGATTAAGCGAAAAATCGATGCCTTTACGGCCAGTAGCAGTCAAATAATTGTTGGAAGAAGCAAAGGGTACAGTCGTGGAATCACTATCACTACCAACCCCCCTAATGCTTGAGATTCCATTCTGCATCAGAAGAGATGAGGAATCTATGTTGACCCCAAACAAAAGATGGTTTTGAGGATCATGGCTTCCTTGATCAATAGAGCACTCCCTACCGGGAAATGGTGGCAATGAGATAGCATTTTGAGAGGTATTTGTATGGGTAGGTC